>JANJGK010000036.1:25314433-25356482 GCA_039081455.1 Macrobrachium rosenbergii
AAGCCTTTCTTTAGAATCCACTCACACCCTTAACAGACAGGTTTTTCAATTCATCGCTTATCGGTTTTTAACTTGACCTTTTCTCACATTCTTCCACTACTCCAAAAGTCTACAACGCTATACCTCTCTTTGCCTACCACATAAACAGGCCTTTTTTTTTTTTTTTTTTTTTTTTTTGCTCATTCTGACATTTGCTGTAATACTAATAATACTAAAATGGAAGCGAGTCCCACGTTTGGTTGGCATCCCACTTGTGCAAAAATAATCCGTTTAACTTCATTTTAATAGCCTTTTTTTAAATAATCCTCTTAACTTCATTGTAAGTTTTCTTTTTTATTCTTAGAAACCAGTAACATCAATCATCATCTTTTTTTAATATCCTTCCCCGAGCACTGGTCAAAATGCATTATTCACAAAAATATTTTATCTACTTCCCTCAACAATTCTACTTGAAAAAACCTTCGTCAATGTCCATTTTGCATCTCCGTTAATGCAATATGTCGTCTCGAGATTCGTGAGAGCAAAGTGCAAATTGTCCTCCTCCTCCTCCTCTTCTTCTTCTTCTTCTTCTTCTTCTTCTTCTTCTTCTTCTTCTTCTGCGAGACAGGCCACTGCTCTTCTTTCTCTCGGCTCCAACGTCGTCCTCAGACGCGCAATACCGAATCCAAAGTATTTCTCCCTGGCTGCCCTCATTATTTTTCACAAATATGGAAGTGAATTATGTCTCTCACCCAGTTTTCAATAACAACGTGCAAACTTCAGTACATGGCCACGTATTAAATATTTTTATGACACGTACAATATATACTGCATACATTATACTCGTATATACAACCTCACAATGTCTCCGTACCGCATCCACACTTCACTTCAGCAAAAGAGAACTAGTTCAACAATCCCTTCCTTCTCAGTTTTCTCAACATATGCTGCTACCTATTTTGTTTCACTTATTCTGTGACACTATATATATATATATATATATATATATATATATATATATATATATATATATATATATATATATATATATATATATTATACATATATATATATGTGTGTGTGTGTGTGTGTGTATATATATATACACACACACAACTCATTACCTTTAAAATCTATTACTGACACAGGAGGGATCCTTAAGCAAGAAGCCAGGAGTCTCGATGACATGAAAATACATCTACTGGACAGCGGAACAGCAGAACTGGATACATTTTATGGTCACTCTTCCCCCATCTCTGCTGACGAGACCTTGAAGAATGCCAGTTCCAGTTCACTCTCAAATGAATCGGTTCCATTCGCCCCTGAAGAAAGCAGCAGCGACGGAATCGGTTATCGGTGCACCATGAGCGGAGATTTCCCAATACCAGGTACACATTCCTTCATGCACAATTCAGGAGACAAAAATTCTCCTTTTTGGATATGGAGATGAATGAAAATTTGCCAGAGTAAATTTTTTAAAATTTCCTAAAGTACGAATGAAAACTATTATGCAATTTTTAGCAGTCACAAAAAATCTTCAACTCTGACGTATATATAGTTTACAAACAAAAAAACTTGACATATACGAAGGTTCATGTAAGCTAGTTTAAAACATAACTAGAGTTCTGAGTACAAACGTAGAGCTTGGTTGAAAGGTCTTGGACGAGCAAAACAATATTGTCAAGAAATAGTATTTTTCAATAAATACACCACGTCTCTACGTGCTATAATGCTCTGGGGGTGGGTAGCCCGGACTGACGCTTACTGTCTTAGGACCCGTTCTTAATCAGGAGATGAATCAAACTAAACTGAATCTCAAGTACACGAAATTCTTATAAAAGACTCGAAAAGTCCGTTACTATTTGTCTTTTATTATCTAACTTAATTTACTCTCCTGCCGTATGATTATATATACTTCAACGAAAGACATCTCTAAAATATTATCTAATAGTAGTCACAGAATATAATGTTATTTCGATTATCAGTAAATATACAGATATATATATAACAACTAATTCTTCTTTTTCTGTTATTGCACTAGCCTCCTGCAGATTATTCTATCGGTGTGAGGAGCGGGGTCAGAGCCCCGGGGAGTATGCTGTCCAGTTACGCTTCTGTCCGGCTGATACAATGTTCAGCAAAACTACGAGCTCCTGTGTCTTGCCCACTGCAGAATCAAATTGGCAAGGGTGCCTGATGCAGTGGCCTGAATCATCACCTTTTGATGTACAGCTTGACGACTTGCAAGAAAGCAGATGGACAGGGGATTCTTCTGGGCCATACCGTCAAATAAAAAGAGTCAAAAGACTTGATCCAGCAACACTTTTTACTGGAGTGATGGCTCTCAGTTCAGTTGTATCTACAGCAAACCAGCTATTTAATGTCGGCAAGTTTCAGTCAGTGAGTGATGGAGTTGGTGCACGTCTATACGATGTAGAAAACAAACTGTCTGGGATGGACGCAAAACTTCGAGGTATTAGCCTATCAGCTCGGGAAAATGAGATAAGCAATAAAATATATTCCGAAATGATACACAATCTAATTACAAATGCCATGAAAGGAAACCAGTTCAATTTTGATGTGACTCGTAAATTAATCCACAAGGGTTTCTTAGAGAATCGTATAAGTACTGCTGAATTACAAGGAATGATAATCCGTGGAACTGCTAAAAGTGTGGCAAATTTTGCAAAAATCCAGGTCAGTATCAGTGAACTCAAAGAATTTATCACAGAAGAGATAGAAGAGGTTAAAACAACACTTCAAAAGGGATTTGAAAGCGTCCCTGAAATAACTGATAAATCTAAACTACAAACACTCGTCTCTGACCTTTTGATAGCAATCAAAGGTTTTAATGAAAAGTTAAACCACCTTGAGAGTTTGCCCGACAAGAGTCGAAAAGATGAAATAGAGAAACCTAGGGGTTATCTGGAATACTTAGAGTCTGTTGAATTGCAAGATATTCTGAATCAAGTAATCCAACAACGATATGCTATACCGCGTGATGCCTCGGATCTGTCTGCCGTCTTCACATTAGACTTACTTGTTCATGGTTTGCAGGTCTATACAAACATCTTATCTTCCACTGTTTCAAGTAATGCTTACCTAGCATCAAAGGCATTAGAAGAGTTACAATTAGAAGGTTTCAACACTTATATGCAACGTGTGCATTCAGCAGTGGAGAGAGTGAAGATTGTTCTGGGGCATGGTGAAACACAAGGCCTCATTGCAAACATTAAGCAAGTTCTGTCAGAAGCACAACATTTGTCTTATGTTTCAGATATCAGAGGTTTCAGTGAACTTTTGTCTCAAAAATTTGCTGATATAAAAAAACTTGAACAAGACATTGAAAAACTTATTAGCAGCAACAAAGAACTTCCTACGCCAGGGAGCATTACAGGCAAGCCACTCTTTGAACATTCTTCTCCCTCAGCCCCTATAGGCCGATGGATAGCTGGCAAAAAAGTGTCATATGCAATTCAATTAGCGTCCGAGAGTGGACTGTCTCCTGTAGGGGAGTGGTCAACTCCGTACACAATAGATGATAAAGTCTGCCCCACTATTATACTACCAAAGGCAGAGACTGGTGTGACACGGTTCCTGTACAGAAAATTTGACTACCAAGAAAAACCTGAGCTCGTTGCAATTGTGAGAAATAATTTGGAAACGTCAATTAGAGACATTAACCGTGACATTTTGAATGCTGCTGCATCACCTAATGAAGCTGTAGCCATTAGAGACATTACAGCACTGGCTAGTGATCCTGCGACAGTTATCAATTTTTCTCTTGAAAATCAACTGACACCTCTTCACTATGCAGCAAAACAAGGAAATACAAAAGTGATGGATTTCTTGATAAGAAAAAAGGCTAATATCAATGCGAAAACAAATGACAATCAGCAGCCCCTACATTTTGCTGCGTTATTCGGTGGGAAGGAAGGCATAGAATACTTACTAGGAAAGGGAGCAGAAGTCAATGCACAAACAACATCTCTAGGATTATCACCTCTACACATTGCAGTAGCGAATGACCATGTAGATGCTACTCAAGCGTTGATAGATAATGGTGCTTTTATTAACATCAAAGACAACAATGGCTTGACACCACTTCACATGGCAGTTGCCGGTAATGGAGATGCCATTGATATCTTGCTTCAAAGTGAAAACCTTGACTTGAATGCTGTTGCAGAACATGGGTTTACACCACTTCATTACGCTGCAAGGAGCTACAGTGAGAGTGTTGTTCAAAAACTTTTACAAGCTAATGAAATCAACGTAAATGCCAAAAGTGAAGCCCTTCTCACCCCCATTCACTTAGCAGCGATGGGTGGAAATGTGGACATTATTACTGAACTGAAACAAAAAGGAGCCTCTCTCTCTGCTGCTGATAAATATGGTTCAACTGCTCTTCACTATGCAGCCTTCTATGGAAACAAGAAAGCTTTTTTGGTGCTGATCGTGCTGGAACCCTCGTTAAAAGATGCAGTGAACAACGCTGGTGATACTGCAAAGCTCATAGCAGAGCAAAATAAGGGCCAACAAGTGATGAACATTCTCAACAGTAACAAGACAGCATTAACTGACATGTTTAAAAAAGAATTCCTTGGAAAAAGCCCGGCTGCTGCTTATCAACAAAGTTCAGAGAAGTGTTCCGGTGATGAAACAGCCAGCAAAATACTAACAAGCACAGAAGAAATATGTCCACAGGTTGCTCATATTGATACCTACGTAAACCTTATTGCATCAATGATTCCTCTTAAGGCCTATTACCAAAACTTTGAAGAATATCAAGACATTTTTAACAGTTATGATAAGGATCTTCAAGCTGCTCAAAAACACGCCTTGATGTGGAGAAATGGTGATAGTATTGTGAAAAATATTGTGAAAACTTTCAAATTAGCTAAAGATTTTGAGCCTGAATTCAATAGAAAATATAAAATAAATAAAAAATTAATTGCCGAAATAAAACTAGTGAGACACGAAGAAACACGCATTAAAGAGCTCAAGCAGCAGATTGCCACGGCAAAAGAACAATTAGCCAAAGCAAATAAAGGATTCCAGGCGGCAATGGAAAAACTACCGGAAATGGCATCATATTTCAAAAATGATATTGATTACAATAAGGCACGCATAGCGAACCTGACAGAGGAGATGAACAAAAACTACACATTAGTGCAAAAGCTTAGGGAGACTGTGTCTTTCCTAACTTTTGTTAAAAGAGACAGTGAAAAAATTGAATTACTTGCACAGAAAACCAAAAGTGCAATTGAAATCTTTCGAGATCATCTTTTGAAAGACAAGACTGCTTTCGAAAGACAGGGAGGAATTGCAAGAAGTACACTCGAGGACATTGAGAAAAGAACCGAAGCGAGAAACAAGTACCTGGACTCACTCAAGGCGGAGAGACAACGCCTTCAGAGCCTCACTGATCAGGAGCGACAGGAGGTGAACGACAGATACAAAAACATTCGCGACGCTCAGGTAAATCTCACTGAAACAAGAAGGCAACTGAGGGCAAGGATCGAGAGTGCAACAGTCAAGAAAATAATAGGAGCTGTTCTGACACCTTTCTTAATTGGAATACCACTTCTGATAGTTGGCTCTGCCGAAGAGAAAGTCTTGATAGAATCCTTAGAAGACTCTGTCCAACAAAACGCGAAACAACTCGAACTTCTTCAACAAGAAATTGCCAACAGGGACACAGAGATTAAGAGATTAGGTACAATGATAACAGAAAGTGCTAACAGAACCGACAACGTATTGAATGAGTTTCAGTCATTCATCATACTCAATGCTGACCTTAACACAATTATCTTTAATGTTGACATGATTCTGAATGCTATAGGAAAGGCAATTGACGGAGCTTCAGTAATACAAGATGTGTATCACCATGTTACAACAAAACTGCAAGATATGATTGACTTGGCAACCACCGCTAAGACAGACGCCGAGATGATAGAAGTAGATAGTTTAATTTACAATGGAATATCGGAATTATCATGCAGCTGGCAAAGCGTTTACTCAGCTGTTGGTTCTCTGCATGAATGTATTAGCAATTATCGATTCCTGGTGCTTGGACGCAATCACACGCCAGTTCCCGATTCCTAACCCCTGGACCAAGGTCATCGCAAAAGACTTCATTCATCATTGCGCGAGAAAGTGTACCCAAATTTTGACCTGAGAATACAATTCGTAAACCGAAAAATGAATTACCTATTACTATTATTATTATTATTATTATTATTATTATTATTTTTATTATTATTATTATTATTATTATTATTATTATTATTATTATTATTATTATTATTATTATTATTATTATTCCAAACGTGAAAACGTTAAATAGAACAGAAATAAGAGAATGACAAATAAATAAAACAAACCAGGAGATGAAATATACATACTTAATCGGCAATGTTAGGTTAAATAAAAAAAAAGCTCTTTGACATTATTTTTCAACATCTTTCAGTTTCATTTTCATACCATGTAATGTTTTATCTGTGTTTTTGCCTTTGTTTTTTTTTTTTTATTTCGCTCTACAATTCAGGTAAGCAGAACTTTGGTCACCATGAGCAATGTTTACTTTATTGTAATATAGGATTTTGTTTTAAGCCTTTGCTCAACTTGCTGTTATTTAAACCAGCCGTTTGTTGTTTGTTTTCCATCTTGACTGTATGTTTATTTTAACATTATACGCAATAAATGTCACATTACTGATGTATGTTTTTCTCTGAATTCTATAACCTTTGCAAAACTAAAAATTGAGGTCGAGTGAAATAATAATTTTCCTATTTCTATGTACTGTCTTTTAGATTTCTTGACAAATAAAAAGGCTGCAATACCTGACAACGGGCTCTCCTTTCCTTTAGCAATAGTCTTGAATTTTCTTATGAGCCGAAGAGACAGTCTTCATAAGGTTCTACAGTCGAAAACTCTTCGTTATTTGCCCGTTTAAGTGTCAAAAAAAATAAAATGAAGTATTCAGGAAAGTTGAAAGTCTCTCTCTCACACACACACACACACACACACAAATTGTTCCATTTAAAACTAAGGATCACAGACTAGAATAATCAGGTCGAAATCCAGGCAGGGAGGCTGGCGTGTTCCACACAGCACCCAAACAAGCCATCATTTTGTGAGCTGCAAACAAGTGTTAGGTTTATGAGGTAATTTAAACAGGAGGATCCTGTAACACTGGCTAGACGAAATGTTTTAAAGAACTGTAAAAATATCAGGTTCAGTAAATTAATCAGCACTACGGGAAAATTACTCTGTCAGCAAAAGGAATACACGCACAGTAAACAAGCATGCGATACTATCTGGAGGCAGAGACGATGGGAATCACCACGAAGCGGCTGGTTTTCACTTAGGTCACAGAATATGCAAAAGAGTACAAACCATCACTCAAGTCATAACAGACTGGCTCTCACCAGAGTACTGGGGAAATGTTTTCATTCACCATCAGTTCAGCAGATGCCTGAACAGTAAGCAGCGAGAATGAAGACACAGACCGTTGTCTCTCATAACCTAAAAGAGATCGTTGACAAAATATCCAAGTAAGACATTATAACACCAAGCGACCTGAATGAAGAAGTTGAGCAAGAAGTAGATGCGTAGTTTTCAATTACATGTGGTACTGGCTTTTAAGACGTCCTTCCGCTGCTCATGTGGAGAAGTCTCAGAAGGAAAGAGAAAAGGAAAAAATTATAAGAAAAGACACGCAAAGGTATAGAGAATATAAGAAGTTAAAGGTGGGACGGAAAACTACTTAGGAATTTGGAGCTAAATGTCTTCTGAGGACCTAAGAACCACAAAGAAGTACTAAGCCCACTTCTCTTGAACGTCCTTATAGATACTGGTGACAAATGATTGACCATATTAAGTAATAAATATCTCATGAGCAATAACGTACGCATGACCTACTCGAGGATATCGAATCCTCTGCAAAAGATTTAAATTACCAAGTCCATTAACTTGGCATGGAAGTAAAGAAAAACAAGCCTTGGGCATTAGTATTATGCATAGCAAATAACCAAACAACTTAACACTCAGGAACACCTATTAAGTGAGTATATTATCACGATAACCTTTGCATAACAAAAACTCCAGTACAAGAAAAACAAAAATTCTGAGAGTGATACAAAAAATGCAATGAGAATCATTACTGGGGCGCCTGTGTAGACTAAGCTAGGTCACCTTGGGCTGAAATGAATTTACCAGGTCTTAATTACAGAACTGATCTCACAGACACACTCATTGTTAAAAAATCCATAAGCATGGTAGAGACTGCCCTCTTAATGACAAAGCAAGAAGCGACCTACAATTGCGTGGAGAATTAGACCCCCTTAAAAATTATATCAGAAACTTCCTTGCTACATTAAAGACACTTAACAAGCAAGAAATATTCCACTCCACAGAACTCACAGCCAGAAAAGCTTCCTGTAAGACCAAACATATATCCCATACATAGATCGGTATATATATATATACCATGCCAGCAACAGCTGTAACAGTAACCTACTGTTCCCTTAAAGGCAGCTAGAGGATATCAAGTAATGCCTCCAACCTACTTGTAATTTATAAGGTACTGAAACTTAAAAATAATACTCAAGGGAGAACATTTTAAATTCATAGCAGTTATAGAAACCTAAGTTCATCAAGTTAGGGGAGGACGAACTATACTAACATGGATTCCTAGTCACAAAGGAATGGACGGAAATGAAAGAGGCACACACACTAGCTAAAAGTATTCTTCCCTGTGTTACAATGATCACAGCTGCAAAGCCATCTTATGTGCAATTAATGAAAAAAGTAGCAAAGATTGTCAACAACATGAAGAAACCTCCTAAAGACAATGACTACTTGAAGCGTCAAGATCAGCTAAGCGGTGCATCAACACCGAGATCTTAAATACAAGTGCAGCATCAAAAGAAACACTAAGAAAATGACAAGTTATTATATGCAGATTACTATACGGATACTTTAACAATTGGGATGTAATATAAGATGCACTTACACCATGCGAATACTTTGAACAATACATCTCCCAGCTCATCCTGTAAAGTAAAATTATAATGAACCCAACAAAATTAACCAAGTAAGGTTTATAAAACATCTACATACAGTAAAACTAGGATAAGCAGATTTTCTGTACAGACACTGATCTGAGGGGAGCTTGGCTTTCTAACCCATCTGGTTCCCACAGGAGTCAACCTGACACTATCGAGGCTTGTGGAATATACATTTCAAAGTCATCACCTTCTCCCTTTTATCATTCTCAGTATGTCTCAACACAAATGTTCGACCAACGGAGCTCGTGAATTTTCCAAAGCCAGCTATTCATCTCTAGGCTTTTGAACTTTTTCTTTCTCCAGCCAACTGAGAATAAGCATAATAAATACTTGTATTACAACCAACATAACTGCAATAATAATTACCACATTCAAACAGGTCACTTTTCTTGGTACCTTGGCTATTACTTCCAATTCCCAATCATCAGGCTTTGTTTCCTCCTTCCATATTCTGTCTGGTCTCATTAGTATACAAGGTGTCATTTCAGTTTCAAGCTAAAGTCATCTCTGCAGTAATTCCATCGTGGTGTTTTCCATCTACACTCTTTCATTACCGACTCCACTTCAAAAAGCTGAAATCATTCATAAGCACATTCGGGTTCCCAGCACTGTCTTCTTTTTCTCCTCATGCTATTACTGACTCATCCCTTCTTTTAGCAGGTATTTTCCTCCTCTTCTGTTCCTTCTTTCTTTAAATCTTCAGCTGTAAACCCTTATGGACAGTCAACAGACTACAAACCCAAGAGGGCTCCAAAAGGAAATCAGCCTGCAGAGAGAGACAAGTAATAAGAAAAATTGATCATTAAATAAATATGAGGGTATTTATATATATAAAAGTGAATGCTTGTATGTTTGGACGTTCTAGAAATCCGAACCGCTTGACAGAAGCAGACAAAATTTGGTACGCGGCCCCAGTGTGACCCCAGGAAACGTCCCCTCACCATCCCCAATGGAAACGTCCCCTCTCCAGCCCTAGTAGAAACGTCCCCTCACCAGCTCTAATAGAAACGTCCCCTCACCAGCCCTATTTGAAACTTTCATCCTCCAAAGAGAAGGACGTGATCTCTCTCTCTCTCTCTCTCTCTAACACACAATTTAAATCATTCATTCAGTCTTTTCAGATGTCGTACTTATTTACTATGGATGAACATTCTAAACAGCACAAACCATAATGGAACAGAAATGAATAACATGGATATGTTTGTATATTGTATCTAATAAGTAAACTCAAGTTATTTACGTACTATAGCAAAGTCCACCTAGCTTTGCAGCTAAGCCCCGCCCACTCATTATGTCACGACCATTTCTTGAAGCTCATTGGTTGGCAATGGTTTCGAAAAGTTGGTTAATCTGTGGTTCTTTTCATCTTCATTTATTTTGCAATGGTTGTTTTACCGAACTAAAATACGCTCTGCTGATTATCAAAAGGAAACGTTATATTATCCCCTGCAATAAAATCATAATACATATCTCCCTAAAAGTGGTAAAAAAAAGGGAAAATATGAATGAAGTCAGGAGTGTTGAGCTATGCAGACTGGTATTTCATATTGATTTCACGAAATTTAACTACATTTTAATGGTCATAAAATCGATTTCATTGCAATCATTTACACATTCGGATGGATGACAGGCAGTGACTGCACTCTACAAAACCAGAATACGCTTATGTTTAACTTAGAAGTTACAATATGATAGGCTATACGAGTCATATTAGATATAATTTGCTGAAAATTTTCTTAATGACATTATCCCCTTTCGATATAAGCTTATCTTATATTCAGCCGTTTTATAATGGTTCTTGTTGTGGTTATTCATGTTTTAGTTGCTAGTTGCTACTGTTATGGTGCGTGTAGTGTCTTCGAAAAATTTTCATATGGTAACCTAACACGGCAGAATAAACATGGACCCGTTCATAAAATACTGGTGTAAAGAATTATGTCTAATCTAGTTAATTGAAATTTAGTCATTTGTTTTTATTAAAAGTAATCGAGATCTTCATGTTCTCCTAACAACAGAGAGAGAGAGAGAGAGAGAGAGAGAGAGAGAGAGAGAGAGAGAGAGAGAGAGAGAGAATCACTGACTCTTATGTATCCTTTTGTCCAACAGGGTAATCTACATGAATGCCTCCAAAAGCAAATGAATTATGGGCTACTCGCAGACTGGTTTGGATCATCTCATACATAAGGTTTTCAGCTATCATTTATTTTTTTCTTATTTCGTTAAGTATCTTATGATGCCTTCCTACCATAGCCTTCATTTTCATAGAAATGCTACAGCAGCCTTATATTTACTCATCACACTAATACAATTTGTTATCCCTTTTGTAAATATATTTTCAATACAGTTCACTGAGAACAGCTTGACAGTTGTGTGTAAGGCTGAGATAGTCCTGTGATCGATCTGTGTGACATCGGCTGCGTGCCCACAAGCTTTACTTTTATTCCCTGTGGTATAAGTGGCGTTACAATTACTATGGCCATCCGTGCATGTATGTGAATGTGCACTTGCTTATACGTGTACATTCCACTTCATGCATATACATTAAATTTATTTTTGTCCAGTTATATAACTGGTAATGGAGCACAATTCAATTAGTCCCCAACAGTGACAAAGGTCGCCAAAGAAGGGCAGATCCGAGCCTTTTTACGCATTAAAAGAGGGAGAAACCCACTATAACTTGCTAAACGAAGGATGACCTCACGGCACTCGCTCTAGGAAAAAAAAGTTAAATACTGGGAACTCCAAACTCCCACTTCACATGGTGACAAACAACTGCTCTAGGGCAAGTGGCAGTCGACCTCAGGCCAGAACAAGAAAGAAAAAAAAACTTGGAATTTCCAAGCACCGAATAAGGACTGTACGGCCAAGAAGTGGCACTTGGCAACTGACCATTGCTCTTGGAGGTTGCGAGTGGCAGCAAAACGGCAATAACTCGCTTAGTGGCCCTCATCGGTTGCGGCACGGTCTTCTTTGCTGGGCGGTGGCGACGACGGTCCCTGTTCTGCAGATCACAAGTCTTCTTCTCGTAAGTAAACATGACTGCGTTGAAAAACATGATTTCTCTTTTAACTATACATACAGTATATATATATATATATATATATATATATATATATATATATATATATATATATATATATATGTGTGTGTGTGTGTGTGTATGTTTGTGCGTGTGCAAAGTATAAGTGGTTATCAACTCATTCTTAACGGAGACTTACATTAGCTACAAGTGGTTATTCAATTTACGATACCTGTATCACTAAGATCTACACTCGGTACACAAATATCACAAGATCTTGCCTTCTGTGACACAAATATACTGAAAGTTTTCATCATGCTCTAAAGGTCGGCAGCAATAATCTCGGAGTTTTCCCTAAAAACTTGCATTTCCGTTGTTTTCACATTCCCCTTTTTCAAGTCTAAACTATAATCATGTTTTTAATAAGTACAGCCACGCCCACCTTCTTGGTATGTTGATTTTCTTCAAGGCTTCAGTCTCCTATAACTTACATAACCGATTACTTCATGTATTTATTTTTATTAGACAACTTTTCCCTTTAGAGCCTCAAAGTCAATTGGAATCAGGGTAACTTTGTTCTGGGGCGGACTGGATTGGGTTATTCAGTCTAGGCTTTAGAGCCAAGCACTGGAGCAACAAATCCATTCAGCACTATTGCGTAGGTACTTAATATAGAGTCATAAATTTTTCTACAATTACTTACCAGTTGGACCAAAACTTGAAATCAGTCATATTTCTTTCAAAAATCTCGTTCTACTTTGCACTCGAGCGACAGGGCCACACGGCGCTGTCCAATAAAAGTCTTTTAAATCTTAAATGTACAATTTTTATTAAACCATTTAATTATCTGTTTACACCAGGTGGGAATATCTTGTTTCTTTCAGAAATGGCATTAATCTTTTTGACAAGACTTTGTTCCACTTTACGAAGGGAACATCGATGGTCCTGCCAACCAGTTACTTTGCCCTTCCTACTTTGTGTGAAGATATATACACCATATGAAAAGTGCCTCACTATATCTGTCCGGCAGATACCACAGTGTGGCACCCGCATTCCTTCTCCATTTTTTGTTATATAGGTCTGAGTAAAATGCGTGTGACCAATGCGCATTCTAGTCAAGTTTAATCTTACAATTTATTTGTTGATTTCATGATCTTACTCCCTGCGTATTCCCACTTTCTTCCCGAAGGTTTTATAGACTTCAAGTCAGGGTTTGTTTTCATGTCTGTCCATTTTTCTTGCCAATGATTTATACTGCATTTTTGGATGGAGTCTTTAAAGATATTCTGGATAGGGGCATAGTGGGTATGGATTCTCTGGTTGCTGTCTACCTTCTCGATACCGTCATCAGAAGTAGTTTATCTCTGCGCATTTCCTCGCATGCAGGAAGGTCGACCACTCCTGCACTTCTTTGTAATATGGGCCGAGTAGATTTCAACTTTCTCCACTTTTCCTGTTAAAAAGGTGCATTATTACTAAAGGCACTCCACATTATTCGCATGTGAATACTGCGATGTGACTCGGTCGCTTTTTCCTCATTATATTTCCCGCTACAAAAGACAGTCCTACACTATCAACAGAGTTCGATCCATCTGTACATATGGGAATCTGGTCTGCATGCCATTTGCTATGTTCTGCAGCGTTCATTGCATTTTTGGTGCATTTTCTTTCCCATTTTGGCTGTACAGATATCTGTTGTGTCTTAGCTAGACCTAGACGGGTAATCTGTGATGTTGAGATCCCTACAGCTTTAGATTTGGCTTACTGACACTACAGCCGTTTGGGTGGTTCAGATATGTATGGTATGGCTTTTCCTTTGTTGTTTCTATTTTAGTTACATATCAAGGAATCTGGCTGGAAAGAGGTGGTTACCAGTTTAAATATGTATTTTCTCTAGGAGATATTCTGAGTGCCCTTATGCAAACTGCAAACCTAGGTTGTGTACAACATCTAATTTCTCCAAGTTGGTCTTTCCTGCAAAACCATATATTTGGCATGAAGAGTATTTTGTTCTGGCATAAGGTTGTATAACACTTGAGCAGGGATGCCTGATATGCTCCCTCTTCGTTTTGTGATATCACTTTTAGTATGTCTAAGTACTTTCTAACCCAATGTGACCCTTGAACGACATACCTAAAAATGTCACTCCTTCACATGGAAGAATGTCATCTCTCAGAAAGAGACTTGCTATTTCCTTTTGCTTCTGAGTTCTGAGTTTAGGTTTCAGGGTGAAAACTTAAACCATCTGCTGTCCGGACATTCTGTGAACAAATGTAGTTTTTTGAAGTTCTCTAAATATTTCTGATGTAGATCCTCTCCAAAAGACAGCAAAATCATCCACAAAAAGTGTATCTTGGACAGAAATTCGAATACAATCCATCAAGCTGTTTCTTGCCATGTAAATAAGATCACACTTAACACACTGTCTTGTGGAACTCACTCTGCCTGTACATACGCTCCGGAATATTTAGATCCGACTTGCGCTTTTATACAGCAGTCTGCCAGGAAGTTATCAATGAAAAATCCACATTCCCTCCTATTCCCTAGGAAGCAAGCTCCTTCAGCATATTTCACATACATGTTAAGTTGTATGCCTTTATCAAACCCAAGAAAACGCCCACCATGTAATGAGGTACACTCGATATATTTATGAAATGTAGGTCTATAAAATCCTGGCTACTTATTTTAGATGTGGGACATATTCATCTCACATTTCCAGGATAGGGGATGGGGATGGGGTAACTATGCCCTGACGTCTTCTCCTCTTGGATTATATTTGGAGTCTATGTGGCTATCTATGGAATGTCTTTTCTCCCCAGCAGTCTGGCTTTTTTTAATATTCTCTTCTCCTTTGCAAAAGTCCTGGTGTAAGCTCTTGTTGTTTCGATGGTGATCTCAGATACCTGCAAAAACATGTCTTGATGATTTATTTGGCTATTTTACACATTTAGTTCTATCAGGAAATTATAGGGCGGCTGGGTGTGCCATGGCTTTAGATGCACGTTTTTCTGCACTCTCTATAACTCCATATGTTAAGTATTATTAGTATGTATCTATGGGTGATATAAATTCTTTATATGTTCTTAATAATTCTGAATGTAATTATATCACTAGAAAAATCATGACTAAAAAAACTCTTCATCATCATCTAAAATTTCAGAAAATTTCGGACAAGTATTTTCCACCAAGATGAAATCTGTTACTGGTCACTGAACTTGGAGCAAAGTCCCAAAGTATGTTCAACTGAAAACATTTCATCGCAGTGAGCATAATCGTGGGCACTACTTCCTTCTAAAATATACTGACAGGCTTGGCAAGTGTGCATAGTCTTCACACAGCTTCAAATAATTCAACTCTTATCTGTTTTGAAGGAGGTTGGCCAATAATCTATGATACTTCTGATACTATTCTATTTCTTATTGTTGGTTACACGAGGTGAAACCCGTCTTTTGCCATTTCCTTAATGGATGTGACCTCATGGGTCAATTCACGTCCAAGTGCAGAACACAATTTATTCGATATCTACGACTGTGGGCAGCATTTTTCACATAACTGTCAACATCCCCATTTCTATGATTCCAAATCATGGGTTGGGGCCAAGCAGAAACATTTATGCTGTGTACACATACTCAGTCTAGTAACAATATCGGTGGTACTCAACGGGGGGGGGGGGACTGTGACCACAGATTGGCAGGCTCAAACACCCAACAGCACCCTCTGATTTAGAACCAACTATACAGCTCATCATGAACCTTATACTCTACATCTTGTTTTTAATAAGGAGCTCTGATCTCCTTCTCTGACTGTTGCTTTTTACTGATATTCTTTGAACAATAAGATTTCTGGTGTGATCCATGGTGGAATGGATAGCAGCCTGGTTTAATCAATTCTTTGAGGGTGAATTATTTCATCACCATGCTTCTCTAACTGCCATATCTGGGAGGGTTTTGGGGGTTCTTGTACCAGTACTTTCTGAATTACATTCCCCAAAGCATCTCGAAGAATGAGCTCTTTTGATAGCTTTTTCCAAGTACAGCAGTACAACCCATGCTACTTTCTCCTAAGCTCTAAAAGCATTTCATTATAATCAACATATGGACTTTCGATTGGTAATGTTCTAAGAGCTCTAGCACTTACTTGAAGACCAATGTAGTGGCCTAAATATAACTTTTGATTTGGACTGAGAAGCTGATGAATATAACTGATAGCCATAGCCCAGTATGAACCTAAATAATCATGTATTCTGAATAAGGATTTCTCATAAGTTCCCCAGGTAAAACCCAGAACAACTTTTAAAATATGTATTATTTTTTGGCAGGTATTTTTAAATGGTTTACATGGCTTGACCATGTTAACTTTTTGTCAAATGCCAAGCCTAAAAATTTCACCCCTATCCATACGCTAAAATTTTGCCATTTAAGGTAGAAGGCCCTTCTATTTTCTGCATCTAGTGAACCTAAGGGCAACTTTTTATATGCAGAAATTTAAAGCCCGTCCAATCAGCCTATTTGCTTACTGCACCATCAGATTTTTGCAAATGTCTGCATGCACACGGCTACAGTGATACCCAGCGCAGTACAGTACAGTCACCACTGAATACAGAGCCTCCAGTGGTGGTGACAAAGACTCTGACATTATTAACAGTCACAGCAAAACAAGCGACACTTTCTGGGTGCTGCATGGTAACTTTATTGGTACATGTTCTAGTGTATCATGGCTGTCTAGTGTTTTATCTTTCATTAACTGATTTTTATGAACATCCTCTTTACAGTGTAATTTTACTACATTTTTTTTATTTTACATACTCTAGTAACAGTATTACTTTTGTTTTCAGGAATACTCTCTCTCTCTGCTTGAGATGGCTAGGAGAATCACAACACTATCTGGCATGATGCTCTTGCTTCTCTCGATGTCAACTATTTTGTCATCAGGTAATTCAATCACTTTTCCATAGGGCAATTGTGTTATATTGACTATAGATTAACACGTTTACATGATACAAAACTTACTCAAATTACTTGAATTAATACACATGAAATTCAAGAGGCTCTTTTTCTCTTTTGGCAGTTTTCTTATTTCACGACACTATATTTTTTTTTTTTTCGAAAGTGGTATGAAGACTAGAAACTAACTTATTTTGTTCTTCACAGTTTATGGCAATTCGTTCCAATGCCCAGGGGAGGGCTCCTTCAGCAAACCTGGTATGTGTATTTTATTTCATTATAAATAAAACAAGAGTAAAATTTACTCAAGCAGGCACTCATAGCCAGTTCCACATTTTAAGAGAAACGGCTCTGTAGATGTGAAGGATTTTTAAAATGACTTCTGAAATCAATTAAATGCACCTCCTTTAAGAAACTTATCCCAAAATTTCTCATGGGATATTGGCTACTAGTAGTTAAGTCAATGAATACCTCGAACGTAAGTTCTAATTTCCTTGGGCTAATTCAACTCTTCAAGTAAGGTTGTAAAGCGTCCTCGCTGAAAGTACACAAAAATAACTGTTAGTATATGTATGTATATATATGCATATATATATATACATATATATACATATATGTATAATATATATATATATATATATATATATATATATATATATATATATATATATATATATATATATATATACACGCACATCAACAAGGCAACACTGGGTCTGGTCAGTACTTGAATGGTAGACCCTTGGACATGCCAGCCAGACTCATCAAAATATAAGCCCTTTAACATCTTGTGGTAGGGAGGGGTCTAAAATCTCACCTCAGCATTACTTGCTGAAAACTATGGCATCTGATACCATTTGGCATAAGAATCCCCATTCTAAACAATTTCGTTTTGGCTTTTAAGTAATGATGTATTGTTATAGGAATGGCCTTGTCAGAAGCTGTACCTCATCTGGTAGGCAATTTCCGAATGAGTTAATTATAATAAAGGCATGTAGAGTATGGTCATACACGTGTATATCCACACTTTAACAAAATTTAAATAATGTAAATGTATGAATTTTACATTTCACTGCATTTTGCAATCGAACACTTGTAGAAAATGAGTTAGCTGATTACGTTTTAAACCTTGGAAGTCACTTACTATTTAAGGATCTCATTACTATTACAGGAAATAACAGATTGATACATTCCCACAGGTTCCTGTAGTGAGTACTACACCTGTGTATTATTCATAGACGACAAGTTATATTCACGCCTTGAAGTGTGTCCAGATGCAGAAATTTTTGATGACGCTGAACGCAAGTGTGTCCTGAACAGTCACCTTTCAAGTCCTCATGCCTGCTTACAAGGCAGTCACAGTGAAGAAGACAGTCCTGTTAGTGAAGACAGTCCTGTTAGTGAAGACAGCACTGAAGATCATGTTAAAAATCTCGAGGTGTTTAGCCCTGAAAATCCTACAGAAAACCTAAAAAGGATTAACACTGAAAAATCCACAGGCATTAGTTTTAGTCCCATACGCTTGCAACAATCTATCGACACTGCTGGAAATGAAACTGACGATGGAAGCACTTCAGATGGGACAACAAAGGATGCTACTCCACAACAGCTAAGTGAGACAACAAAGGACGTTGTTCCACAGCAGCTAGGCGAGATAACAAAGGATGTTGTTCCGCAGCAGCTTAATGAGACAACAGAGGACGTTGTTCCACAGCAGCCAAATGTTGCTGTTAATGCCAATGTGCAAATCTTATCCTTATGTGACCTTAAGAATATTACAGATGCATATTTTATGCTAGCAATCGGTAGCCCTGCTCTGCGTCGATCCTCGGGGAATCAAAAAGTGTACAACAAAAACGTCATGCATTACAACAGGGATATTAGGCAGGCTCATAGCAACACCTACCTCTGGAGACGCAAAAACAGCATACCTCAAGGACTCAGACAAAGCCACCAAAAAGCTAATGAATATAAAAATGATTTCCAAAAGAAATTCGCCATATATAAGGAACAAATCCAATTAATCTTATCTCAAAAGACAAGCTCAGATTTCATTCAGAGACTTGAGGGCGAAATTAGAAGTCATGTTGAACACATCAGAAGAGCTCAGAAAAACCTCAACAGCACTCTTATTCCTGAAATAAGACAAATTCTAGAGCAAACCATAGATGACAACAGGAAAGAAATTGAACGGAAACAGCTGCTTCAAAATCCTAAATCTGAAGTATTTTTACTAAGAGAACTGGTAACTTTCGTAACTCTTGTCAGAGATGATGCAAGTGAGGTGGAAGGCCTAGCCAGACAAGTGCTCCAAAAGATGGACAATCTTCTAGAGAAAATAAGTACTGATGCATATAACTATGCCAAGCTTGATGACCAAGCCAATGAAGGAATCAAAAACTTAACTGAAGAAGCTACAGGCATACGAGAGGAACTGAGAAGAAATGCAAAATATCAAGAGGAACTTGTAATCGACAGGAAAACCGTAGGTGAAAAATTAGGTGACTTGAGAATTAGAAGTTCTAAGATAGATGAAGATATAAGGGCGATAACAAAAAATATTACTGGTTTCATTAAAATAAAGGACATACTTTGCATTCCTAGTCGCATGGTCAAAGCTTTCACAGGGCTAAACGTAACGTGTAGTGACGTTTTAAAATCCTTTAACATCTCATTCGATCTGCAAGCTGAAAATGCCCGATTAGAAGAGCTTCATAGAGAGAGGGACATGATCCTTGCAAATCAATCTATTGCCTTGGAGGAACTTAACTCATCTACTCCAAAACGAATGGAGCTTTCTGGCGAGACCCTGCCAAAAACAAGAAGACTTGAACTGATTGAATTCGAACTTTACAACATGCAGTTTTATGTAACTCATCTCCAAAAGCTGGAAAAGGGAGTGGCTGCTGCCACAGACTCTATCTTACAATTACAGAGGGAATCACAAGGGTTGCAAGCGAACTTTGAGTCTCGGGTCATAGAATTACAAGATATGATTGATGCAGTTAACACTGCTATAACCGGTGGCATCGTAAGTGGAACAAGAGAAATAATCGAAAATGACTTAGAGAACCTACTGATAACTCTCCAAAATCAGAAACTGAACAACATCAATGACTGCTTTGCAATCTAATGGTAAACTGTTTACAAATACTGATTCATTACAAATTCGTAAAATTTTCTTCTTTTTTATCTGCTCATTAAAAAGAAATTAATAATTCTTGTTTATTTACCTACTTTGTAAACATACAAATTATATTCTGCCTAGGGATAAAGGTTAGGGACTTAAATTTTTGGTACAATAAATAAATTCAGAATGACACCATCGTGTGTCTTATTTGTTTACGAACCTTTGCCATGAACACATTTATGTAGTCGATGTTTTAGCTGTTTAAGAACCTTGGCCATAAAAACATTTATGTAGTCAATGTTTTAGTTGTTTAAGAACCTCTGTCATAAAAACATTTATGTAGTTCAATGTTTTATTTGTTTAAGAACCTTTGCCATAAAAACATTTATGTAGTCATCATTCACTCAACCTGGGGACGTATGGATGAAAATGCTGTTAACACCACATACAAAATCAATATCTG
Organism: Macrobrachium rosenbergii; assembly: GCA_039081455.1. Lineage (NCBI taxonomy): Eukaryota > Metazoa > Arthropoda > Malacostraca > Decapoda > Palaemonidae > Macrobrachium > Macrobrachium rosenbergii. The sequence goes on from JANJGK010000036.1 coordinate 25,335,039, forward strand.
CATTTCGACTGCATGATGCCATTAACTAAAATGTGAATGTGGCAGTGACCAGGATTTTTTTTTTAATTACCCCGACTAGGGAAAAACTGCCTTAGGTTGCAAAAATATAATAATAACCAAAACAAGAATAATTTATCGAAAATGAGAAAGGAACTACTACTGCGGTTGCAATTATTATTATTTTTATTATCAGGTCAACAAACAGAGACATACCAGACAAATATGAAAAGCACTGCGAGTCACAGAACTGATTACAACAGCATAAAACGGTCTCTTCTATTTAAGGGATCGGCTTCACGACTAGCAACCTCCCTTCCCCCAACCCTCCTCTTCAGTGGGTTGTGTCTCCCATGACGTTGGCGATCGTAGATTACCAGCATCTTCTATTCGTACCTTCTGCATTATTTCCTCGCTTCTCTCTCTCTCTCTCTCTCTCTCTCTCTCTCTCTCTCTCTCTCTCTCTCTCTCTCTCTCTCTCTCTCTCTCATTATGCCGCCCATTTATTTCTCCAAAGCCATCGTCTCTTCTTCCCTCCCTCCCTCACTCGATTTTTCCTTGCTGACACAATTCTACAAACCTTCCCTTCTAAGCAGAGACCCAAAACTGTACAGCAAGTAGCGCGCACTAACCCTATTAAACAAGCGGATGTCTTACCACCGTGGTCTAACATGAATCCCATTTCTGAGGAAAATGATTCGTTCTGACAGTTATACATTTCCGACTATATCAGTTTTGGAAGACGGACATTTTGCAAGAAGCTTACATAAGCGCAATGGAAAAGCGAAGTCTGCACACATACCTACTTAAGACTACGTGTCATTAACTTTGGAAAATTGTTCCAGAATCTTCGACACCTCTCTGTATAATAATAATCTGTCGTGCAAATTTTCAAATCTTTATTCTATATAAATCCTCAATTTTTTTTTTACGTGAGCGTGAAGTCCATTTAAGAGAAGGGAGTCAACAAAAAAGAAAATATTCAATAAAACTGTACCAGGTGATGCAGTGCAACTGGACAAGGACGGGTGGAATCTGAACAAAGGCAGTTTATGCAACAGTAAAAGAAGAGAATTAGTGCAACTGCACAAAAGAGGATTTAGTGCAACTGTAAAAGAAGATATTTAGCATATGTGTACATAGGGATTTTAATTCGACTCTTCAGAGACTTAGTATATGAAAGTTCTTTAATGCAACTTCCTTTAATGCAACTTCCGTTGCTGAGTCATGCTTCCGTACAAAAGGGACGTAATGCATCTTGCAAAGAGGTGATTCAGTGTAACAGATACAAGAGAATTAAAAAAAAAATGGCACAAAGGCTTCTAGGGAACTGTACAAAAGAGATTTAGCACAAATGTACAAACAGGCGATTCAATGTAGCTGTCAGATTTAGGATAATTCAACAGCATCTACATAAGGTGACTTAGTACAACTGTACGCAGGAGATTTAGTGCAACAGAAAAAAGTCATCTTTGTACGACTTGTACTGAGGAGATTAAATTTTATGCACTTGTATATAGGAATTTCATATCACTTGCATAAGGTGGATGTATTAAATCCACATTTAGCACAAGTGCAGAAAGGAGATTCAGTGCATCTGTACAGTATAAGGGCAGTGCAGTCAATTTTACAAGAGGGAATTTAGCATAATCTCACTTATAACATTAATAAGAATTGTACAACGAGATCTAGCGCAACTGCACAAAGGAGATTTAGTAGAAATTGCTGTATACACGTGTGTGTGTGTGTGTGTGTGTGTGTGTGTGTGTGTGTGTGTGTGTGTGTGTGTGTGTGTGTGTGTAAGCGCGTCAACGCACAAGGTCACTTATGCGAGCGCGAGCATTCGGCGAGCAAGCAAAAACTGGCGCAGAATGAGGGAGGGACCTTCAAAGATCCCATTTTGCCCAGGTAGCAGGGGGAACCCCCTTATATGTCCGATCAAGATTTGTCAAACAATCGTTCATAAACAGTAAAATACGAATGACGCGAAATAACTTCTGCCTCGAATTTCCACAGGATGACAACACCGTAAGTACCAGCATTCGGTCTCGGTCATACTTCACACTGGACTGTACACGCTCTCTATGGTAATAACGGTCATTCTCAAGACGGAAATGTGGACAAATTCTAACCGAGTCTACCTTACACCTACATAAGCTATTACTTTCATACCGAATCTTCATTTACCTAAATTTGGGTTTAAAAGTGCCACGGCTGAATTAAAAAGCGTGTCAAAGGCATGTTTTACCAAACCACCGACAACGGATGATGCCAAGGATCCCGTCAGATCAGCTCGTTCTTGATCATCCAGATTCCTAATCAGCCGATTGTTCATCAGCAGTCGTTCCGATTCACTAGAATAATCCTCACACCGCTACATTTTTTAGCCCCTACTTGGCCTGACTTTCGTTTTCATAGTCACGTCACATTCTCGCGCGTCGTTCTTACTCTCACTCTCCATGGAGCTGCTGCAGTTCGAAACCTGTTTTGCCTGGCGTGAAACCACGAGACTGATCCCCTTCTGGCTCTTCTGTGATCTTCATTTACGTCAAGGCCACGTCATGTGCTGATGCACTTTGGTCTTCGACAAAGGTCGAGCGGGTCTCTTGACAGCTGAATTCAGGCGTCTGAATTCAAACAATCAGGTACCGTCGGTGAAATTAAATTTGTTCCGTTGAAGGAAACAAAGGCCCTAGAAGATCTGGTATTCTGCTTCCGTCATCCAAACGCCCCTGCAACCTTCCACCAATCAAGATAGGTCTATATCATAGGGCGCAACATTTCTCTCTCTCTCTCTCTCTCTCCGTTGTCTATATTATAGGACGCAACATTCTCTCTCTCTCTCTCTCTCTCCAGCACAGCTACGATCCATGGAAATCAAATAACCAAAAGGTACGCAATTCACTACTCGGGTCAACTATGGCATAGGGTTTGAAAGAAGATCCCAGATTGTTCCTTCCACATCTGGGGTCGAATTCGAACCTTGTAACTTGCGAGGCGAATGCCACCACGTACTGTACACACACACACACACACACACACACACACACACACACACACACACACAGTGAATATCTATTGCGGAACACACATACATACACCCACACAGTGACATCTATTGCGGAACCAAAAGCACCCGTTACAACCCGCTGGTTCCATTATACGATTATATAAGCTATAAGCTTACTTTACAGCGAACTTTCTGTTTACGTATGTCAGAGGTATGGCCCGCTGTTGCTAACGAACTGCTGACAGGCTAAGTAGACACTGTGAACACATGGAAGGAGAGAGAGAGAGAGAGAGAGAGAGAGAGAGAGAGAGAGAGAGAGAGAGAGAGAGAGAGAGGCTTGTTCCTAAAGATAGGTTGATTTGCAAATCTCATTAATATTACTTTGGTATATAAACAACTAGCTTTTCTGCAATGTTTCTGGAGAGAGAGAGAGAGAGAGAGAGAGAGAGAGAGAGAGAGAGAGAGAGAGAGAGAGAGAGAGAGAGAGAGAGAAACAAAAACGTGGCGGTTAACCGTCGCTACCTTGGCATTTGTTCCACCAGCTTCCTGTATTATGAACTGAATGATAGACGACCATTTTGTTAGCGTTACACAACGCCGAATAACAAAAAAAATCATGTAACATCTCTCGTCACACAAGTACTGATCCTTACTGCGAAATACTCTTCACTTACACACACACACACACACACACACACACACACACACACACACACACACACACACACACATACACACACAATATTGGGCACAGGAATTTTTTCTTCTTTGTCTGATCCTTTTATTTAAAGGGTATTTTCCAAGTGATTCAGCTAAAGGTTTCACATCGTCCATCCTTCTGAGAGGAACTATTATATATATAAATAAATAAATAAATATATATATATATATATATATATATATATATATATATATATATATATATATATATTATATAGATGTATATATGTACATATATATAGCTCGTATATATATATATATATATATATATATATATATATATATATATATATATATATATATATATATATGTGTGTGTGTGTGTGTGTGTGTGTGTGCGTGTGATCAGATCTGAACCTATTTCTTTCAGGATAAGAAACTAGAATGACAGTCAGCGACGCCTCCCCTGCTTTCAGGAGAAACAGGAACCGGCTTCGAACGTCCAATGAACATTCCTGTCGAATTTGGGTCCTGTATTTAGATTTTCATTAAACCATCTCCACCAAGACAAATACGTGCTTAGCTGAATACTTATGACAGTTTTGCCACTAATTCATAACATTTACTTATAATTTTCCTTACAATTAAAAATCTGCGCGCACACACACACACACACGCACACACTATATGGACGGACTTACGAGAGGTTGGCCTTGTGTGTGTGTATATATATATACACAATGTATATACATATATATTATATAAACGCACAGCTGACTCTTCTTTAGTAAAGTCTAGTTACTCCATAAACCGAGTAGCAACAATAATAAATAATCAGACAGAGACAGATGTGACCTCCTCAGGAGCTAGCTCGAAAGATAGTTTGATGCTTCAGCATTTGCATTTATTCTCTAAAGACAGAATCCGGCAGACCATGACCTTTCAAAAAATGCGGAAAGAAGATTGCAAGTGGTTGCTGCTCGCCTTTCCACACACAATGGGTTATCTTCTGTATGTTGGAGTCGAGATTATCTTTTTTTTTTTTCGAAGACCCTTCAAAATGTAAAAGGATTGATAATAATGATAATAATGATGATTATGATGCAAGAATGCTTTGCAATAGCGTTGCTGATGTTATAAGTACTATTAATGTGAATACACGGAGAATCAAAGTCCACGATTGTGTACTTGCAGTATGATGCAAGGGTCAATTAAATGTTACGCTGGCCTGAAGGTTCAAGTTCCATGGCTTGTATTGTATGACAAGTACACCACTGAGAAATGGAGGACTTTACCAATAACAATAATAATAATAATAATGGTGAAGAAATCCGCGTTAGTGTAAGTGTAAATATATATTAGAAATATATATATTTACACTTACACCACTGTGGATTTCCTCACCATTTTAGTGACTCATGCTATTATGAGATTTTTATTAATAATAATAATAATAATAATAATAATAATAATAATAATAATAATAATAATAACAACAATAATAAACAAAAACATTAATAATAATAATAATAATAATAATAATAAACAAAAATATTAATAATAATAATAATAATAATAATAATAATAATAATAATAATAATAATAATAATAATAATAAATGGCAAAGTATATAAATGTTTCAGGCGCACACCCTGACGTCACTCCTACTACTGCAGCCCCTGCAGGTTGTACGAGGAAGTCCTTGGCATTTGCCACAATTCTTCCATAATTCTGCCATTGATGTTGTTCCCTCCACTTGAAACGTGCCGTATGTCTGCTTGACCTTGAAGTCCAGTACTCGAGTTTATTCAACTTGCAAGTGATGGCATTCAAGCACAAAACGTGGATGAGAGACCACAGTGCCTTATGACAAATAGTTACACGTACTCTTAAAAATTACCCGGAAATAATCATCGTACGAATAGGCGCGTTCATTCAGTCTTATCGCCGATCTCTATAAACAGTGCCTTAGCGATAACATGAAAGCGACCAGGATCGGAAATAGAATTTTACGCCGTACTGTCGCACGGTCAAATTTGGATTTTCATGACAATTTGAGGAACTGGTATCCAGCCTATATAAAAAGAAAAAAAAAAAAAAAAAAAAAAAAAATATATATATATATATATATATATATATATATATATATATATATATATATATATATATATATATATATATATATATATATATATATATATATATCAGAAGAAAATGACTCTCGAAAATTTACACAAAAACCGAACCATGTCTTTTTAGTCACTCTAACCAAAGTTTTCCAGTCGGGAACGAAGCGCCAACGCTAGAACCCTATGGATAGATACACCGTCAATGAGTCAGTACATCAGACACAAACAAACAAAGAAACTGGCAAGCAAGTGGCGAATTCAGAAACGTGACCCGAGTCATCATAGCAAAGTAATTCTGCAACCGATTCAAATCTTAAAACAAGAAAAAGACGAGTCATTCATCATAATACACCAACATTCACAGTAGTAGCATCTGCAGAGAGTTGGCTTGGCAACATCTCAATAATGTTTCCAACCCACACAAGCCCACGCCCGCGCCCCCGCCCCGCAAACATTAATACCCACAACGAATTTTCGCAGCCCGTTTCCGAGAGGACACCACCGAAATCGAGAGTCTTTGCGGTAATCTGGTATGAGAACGAGGGAGGAACGTTAAGCGTCGGTTGGCCTTCAACTCGACAGACAACACAGCGGACCGTTACACGGCCACTTGCAGCAGGCAGACTCTACAAGGGTGATTCAACGCGCCCTTCACAATTCTGTCCATTTTATCATGTTCTTGAAAATCCACTTGTGCCTGAAACAGAGTGTGTGTGTGTGTGTGTGTGTGTGTGTGTGTGTGTGTGTGTGTGTGTGTGTGTGTGTGTGTGTGTGTGTACCAAGGCTCAAATTTCAAGAATTTCTGCTATTCATCTGCAGTGGCAGTGTTAGCCAATCCACGAAGCTTAATGTTGCTCCATCCTTTACACAAAATAACCATGGAATTATGACATAAAAAACAAACCCTCAATCCATCTTGCTCCTTCTTGGAAACTGCAGACAAAAGTCGCTGAAAGTTATCTGGTCATTCGGACTAATAATGATTTTGTCGTGGTGGTCGCGGTTTAGCCTAGCTTGTCCTGTTCAGTGAGACGAGGATCACTTTAAACATGGCCATCGCGGGCAGATACGAAGGAGGCACTGGACTTCATAATATAGCACAATGACAAAGTTCATTCATGCCTGTTTAGAGGGCGTCAACCAGCAATGGTATGTTTGGTTCTTAAGGTACTGATGTACAGGATGTTGAATCAGTGGACGTTAAGCAGTCTGACAGCAATAATAATAATAATAATAATAATAATAATAATAATAATAATAATAATAATTATAATTATTATTATTATTATTATTATTATTATTATTATTATTATTATTATTATTATTATTATTATTATTATTATTATTCATAAGATGAACCCTATTCACATGGGACAAGACCACCAAAGGGGCCACTGACTTGAAATTCAAGCTGCACTCGAAATCATTAACAGACGGTAAAGGGAAACACACAAAGAGGAGATCAGTTATCGGAAAAACAGACTAATTAACAAATTAATATATAAATAAAAATGTAATCAAAATATTAAAATACAAGTTGAATCGTATTTGGGTAGTAATGCACTGCATCTTCGCTTGAACTTCCGAAGTTCCAATTGCACGACATCCCGTGGGAGGCTATGCCACAGTCCAACTGGAACTGAGAGGTTCGACACGGGGCACATTCACTGCATGCTGACTGTCCAGCGAATCTGGTTGCTCTCGGTAGGAAAGTGGGATCAGGGATCAATTGTGAATGTGAAGGACCTGTTTTAAAGTACAACTTGTGAAAAAGTGATAAACAAGAGATCAGATTTAAATGAAAAAGTCAAGAAATGAATTCATGGAGGTGTAAAGCCACAAGCACAAAGTCTGACCATAGAACCTTGTGCCATCTTCGGTCAAGCGCAGCCACAATCTCCAAAAGCGATAGAAGTTCTAAGGTCCATGAAAGAAAATTGAAAACCATGCGTGATATTCTTTGAAAAAGAAAGAAATACAAATGCTGATTACAGCTCATCCACACATTCCTTTATGAATCCTGCTGAAATTCAGACAAGATATGATGAAGCCTTGCAGGTCTGAAGGAGAGACAGTAAAAGGCATACGATTCGAGCAGGATCAGAGGCCTATAATAACTAAAGAGAAGGTTTCACAAAAATAAAAAATAAAATAAAATAAAAATAAAAAGTGTAGAGCCATCAGAACGGAAGAGAGGAAGAAAGATGAATTTCCAAAGGTTATCAAAAATTCGAAATTTCTTTCAGCGAGTACTGAAGTAACAACATATTTCCTACTTAAATTCAATCCAATTACTTCTACTCTTTGCTTCCTTACTACATCCCTCACCAAAGTGGAACATGAAGTGGAAAATAAAGTTTTCCCTTTTCCCGTTAAAAGGTACCAAACATTACCAAAACTATGGTTGATAACGTTTTTCATGTTATCTAAAAAAAAAAATCACACACACACACACAAGCACAAATAAAACTGGCTGTCTACCAGTAAAATGGCATCTGCTCGTAAGGAGTAGTCTATTCATAAGTAATCCGTAAAGACAAGCAAAATTTATAGATCTCGTCACCCGTCAAAGGAAATTACCGGTTTTTCAAAACCGGGAGGAGAAAGCGAGAAAGAAAAAGGCTAGGCAAAGAAACTTGGAGCCTAGAGATGACGAAAGCTATGGCCTCAACTCTCAAAAAAAAAAAAAAAAAAAAAAAAAAAAAGTAAAACATGCGCCGGAGTTTCTTCGGCGCAATCGAGTTTTCTGTATAGCATAATGCTGTATGAAACTCTCACCCACCGCCCATGAAACTCTCAGCCGCGGCCCATGAAAATTTCAGCCACGGCCCGATGGTGGCTTGATTTGTTGGCATCTATAGCGGTGTCAAACGCATGATCATGGCTAACTTTAACCTTAAAATAAAAACTACGGAGGCTAGAGGGCTGCAATTTGGTATGTCTGACGATTGGAGGGTGGATGATCAACATACTAATTTGCAGCCCTCTAGCCTCAGTAGTTTTTAAGATCTGAGGGCGGACAGAAAAAGTGCGGACGGACAGATACATAGCCATCTCAAAAGTTTTCTTTTACAGAAAATTAAAAAGGGTGATGACAGAAATCTTTTACGACAGGAAGAGTAAAAGAAAAAAAAACTGTTGCTCCCCATAATGGCGCGTCTTGACTGTGCAGCGTCTGCATAAAAACACTACATTAGAATGAATCTGTAGAAGACTGACTGACCCTATCCGCAAAAATAACCAGCAAATTTTATTATTATTTGTGGATAGGAACTTCTCTTAAGGCGATAACTTACAAGTATGCTTTTGAAAAGCATAAAAAACAAGAACTTCAAGATATTTAAAGAGAATATTCTAATTAGCAAGCTCTTAGGCGTAACCATACTAACAACTGATATTACAAGCAGATGAATAACGTAGTTAAAGAATCAACATACCAAATTCAAAGTTTACATGGGAATAGGAAAATCTGGGGTAATCGTTACAAGAACACTAGAGGGCAATACATCTTGTAAACTGTTTTTCTTCATCTCGGTGAAGACGTGTATTTGACTTTATAACTGACTGCAAAAGTGGTACATACAAACGTAAGTACATACTTATATACATGAAAACACAAATAGAATTTGGGGCATATTGCTTTTGCTCGGTTTCTTCGAGGACACAGAAAACCAATAAACATTCAATGGACGTTATTAGTTTAAATTACCACCCCCATGAAACATCATCATCATCCTCATCATTATTACAGACACTGCTATTGCTGTTGACGCGACCTGAAACGCAAGCAAGGCTGTATCCCTCAGACCTATACAAGAGCGTGCGAGAGGAAGACTATGATGACATGGACTCGTTGCAAAAACTACCAAGGCCTTTTCATTTTTTCGCTTTTCCAGGAAACCGAAGCATTATGTAGCGACCCGAATGCAAATGATCCTTTGTTACGCCAAAGGAATAAAAAGTTGAACAGTACGAGCCGATAAAAAAAAAATGGTTTCGCTTTCCGATTCCTTAACCAGATGTAACGACTGCGGATTCCTCCGTCGTGGCCACAGGCCGTAAATCAAGATTCGCAATTCTGAACAAGTTTCCTACATTTTCAGTGTCAAGATGTTCTTCTTATTCAGGAAAATTTACCAGTAAGTTACTTCAGCACTGATACGAAACAGAGAGACTGAAGGAAACAAAAACTAACCAGATACAGGATCAATTCTAGTGAATTTGACAGCCGTCATAAATTATCCACTTACTCTATAAATAAATTATATAAAATTCTAACCCGGGGTATTTCAATATTATGTAAAATTCTAACCCAGGGTATTTCAATCTTTTACCTTCCAAACTGATGTGGAGTTGTTCTTCCAATGTAACGCATGTTGACTGTCGTCCTTTCAAATACTAAGGATAATAGTACTTATTTACATAATTTTCTTCATAGCAATAACGCGTTCAATTCTAGCCATCGACGTTATTTCTTATGGAATAATGTAACTGAAGTCAGTCACTTATTCTAATTTTCCTGGTGTAAATGGATACATATTCACACGATCCTTGATACCATTCTGTGACGTTTTTAAGAACCAGCTGTAAGCACTACAGCTATTTTTTTCTGTTTCTCATTCAAGGTAATCTGGCACTAATTTAAAGGGCTATCAGGAGGACAACTAGTTTTCATTACTTGTTTTGTCTGATAATCTCAGAATTCTCTCTCTTTCTCTCTCTCTCTCTCTCTGTAAGTGTAGCTAAGTGTAGCTTAAGCGGGGGGAAGGGGGCGGGGGGACGAGCTACTCTCTCTCTCTCTCTCTCTCTCTCTCTCTCGTTATTTTGATCAAATAGGAAGGCTCTCCCTCATCACTTTGACATTAAAATAAAGCGCCCTCTCTCTCTCTCTCTCTCTCTCTCTCGTTATTTTGATCAAATAGGAAGGCTCTCCCTCATCACTTTGACATTAAAATAAAGCGCCCTCTCTCTCTCTCTCTCTCTCTCTCTCATACGTTTCCCAGAAGTGCAAATTTTTTTGCAAATCAAGTGTTTTACATCTCCCTTTCTGAAAAGAAAAACTGCATCTGGAATCCCAGGTAAATAACCTGGTGTTGATTTCACTTGAAAATACAAAAAAGTAAAAAACCAAGCAACATAAACCAACCCATGTAAAGCTTCTGAGGTTGGCTACGAGAGAATAAATCAAGGAAATAAACCCAGCTTCTTGACTAAGAGCTTAAGCTGTTTTAGCTGTTCGTCCTCTTACCCTGATGGCAAACCTGACGCTGAACAGGCCTTATGCCACCGCAAGGTCTAGCTCTTAAGAGATGCCCTGCTCAGGAGGAGCAAGTTGCAGACCAAATGTAAACTGAAGGATAATAAAGAGTTATGGAAAGCTACACAAGGAAAGTTTTATGCTCCCAACTCGACAGTAATAAGGAAGGCCAATTCTCTTCTAAAACCCCCGAGTCATGCCATCATCAAGTCCAGCCTTCATCGTTCTCATTGCAAAAGGTGTTCTGAATATTAATGAAAATAAATTTACGTCCACTTGACAAATCAATTCTTCGGTATTAATGAGCCTAATGTTCCCTAAAACGCATACACACATACCGGATATATATATATATATATATATACACATACACAAACACAGACACACACACACACACATATATATATATATATATATACTCGTATATATATATATATTCTCTCTCTCTCTCTCTCTCTCGCAGAACCTATGCGGAATTTGTCCTCACTCGATCGTTACGTAGTCAGAATTTAGAATTTGTCCAAGATTCTCTCTCTCTCTCTCTCTCGCTTTATGTATTAAGGTTTATTCCTCAAAAACCTCCAAGATTTGTACACATACATACAGACAAGTGTGTATGTTTTATATATAAATTTATATATATATATATATATATATATATGTGTGTGTGTGTGTGTGTATGTATGTGTATATAATGTATGAGTATATATTATATAAAATTTATATATATACTGTATAAATACCTTCACGATTTGTACACACATACATACAGACAAGTGTGTATGTTTTATATATACAAATCGTGAAGGTATTTTAGGAAAAAACCTTACTACAGAGAGAGAGAGAGAGAGAGAGAGAGAGAAACTTGGGCAAATTCTAAATTCTGACTAGATAACGATCGAGTGAGAACAAATTCCGCATAGGTTCTGCAAGACAGAGAGAGAGAGAGAGAGAGAGAGAGAGAGATTCTAGTTCAGACGGAGAGGTAGGAACAGACTGAAAATTCTAGTTCAGACGGAGAGGTAGGAACAGACTGAAAATTCTAGTTCAGACGGAGAGGTAGGAACAGACTGAAAATTCTAGTTCAGACGGAGAGGTAGGAACAGACTGAAAATTCTAGTTCAGACGGAGAGGTAGGAACAGACTGAAAATTCTAGGCAGCGGGATAATATGGATAAAAATTCTAACTAGAGAGAGAAAGAGAGAGAGATATTCCAATTCCACAAAGGTAGGGGTATGAATAAAATGAGAATCTCACCTTATCATGTATTAAACAGTGCATTTAGCGCCGTAAAAAAAAAAAAAAAAAAAAACTTCTTACAACAACAGAGAAATTTACAACACAAAAATGACTGCTTGTAATACCTTATAGTAACGATTTCACAGATATTCCATATATCTTCAAGAACCTTAGAGTAAATGCATTATTTCAGAACAATAATGCAATGAAAAAAGCACTTGTGAAATACAAAAAAAAAAATGTATTTATCATACCCCATATAATTCACGTGACAATTTTGTTTTTTTATTAAACTGGAAAATCACAGAACATGAGAACAGAACAGCAAAAAAAAAAAAAAAAAAAAACGTATACGATACGCACAGATGAACGGTGCAAGTTTCGTTCATGTTAGTCAGAACAATTATTCACTCAACCTGACCGGGACGAAAAAAAAAAAATTTTTCCAGCAATATACTAGAAAGGATCATCATCTAGCCCAGTTTTATAAACGAAGGTTTCCGTGAGAATATGACAACATCCAAGGAATATATAAACTTGACCCATTCACTTCAAGAGAAATGAACAAAATGTACGGATTTCGACGAAGGTTGATGGCAGGGGACAAGAGCAAAGGTGTGAGCCCGACCAAGTAGACAAACAAGGTCTGTGAAGAGAGTATTGCTTCTTCTTCTGTTTTCCCCACTTACCTGGTGTGATCATTTTTTCAATCCGCCTGTATGTTCGTTTGTACGGCGACTGCAGCATATTTACTGTAAATTTCAGCACAACAGAATTACTGAATTCCAAACAAATTCCAATTTTGCGCAAATTCCTAACAAATGCCAATTTTGCACAGAGATTCTGCATAATCAAATGACTGAACTCCAAACAAATTCCAGTTTTACATGGAAATTCTGCGCAATCAAGTGACTGAATTCCAAACAAATTCCAATTTTGCACAGAGATTCTGCATAATCAAGTGACTGAATTCTAAACAAATTCCAATTTTGTCCAGAGATTCTGTATAATCAAATGACTGAACTCCAAACAAATTGCAGTTTTACATGGAAATTCTGCGCAATCAAGTGACTGAATTCCAAACAAATTCCAATTTTGCACAGAGATTCTGCATAATCAAGTGACTGAATTCCGAACAAATTCCAATTTTGTCCAGAGATTCTGCATAATCAAGTGACTGAATTCCAAGCAAATTCCAATTTTGCACAGAGATTCTGCATAATCAAGTGACTGAATTCCAAAAATTCCAGTTTTACAAAGAAATTCTGCATCAGCAAGCGACTGAATTCCAGGCAAATTCCTACACTGACACTCTAGACAATCAAGCATTTGAATTCCGTGCAAATTGCAGTTTGCGGAGAAAATATCACGTAAGCATTTAATCTGTACAAAAAATAAAATATATCTGATAAAGAAATTGACTCTGCATTCCTTGTTTGTGGTTGAATATTAAAGCATATTCATTCCTGCCGGATTAAGCATTCCCGAGTATACTTTGGATGACAAATGATAATCTACTCTTTAGATTAAAAGGAAAACTCGGCACTTACTCCATGAGATAAACATGGGTACAAATGGAAAAACGGATGACAAACATTAGGCTAAATGAAAAAATTACCATTTGCAGCTAACTAAATGGACCTAAAATGTTGAATCGGCCCCCTGTGGATGTTGCGCAATTTGAAACTAGAAAGTTCAAGCGAAGATGCAATGCATTCCTACCCTAAAACAATTCTCCTTGTATTTTTTATAGTTTACTGAAGATTTTATTTATATATTCAGGTATCTGTTAATCTATCTTTGTTTTCAAATAACTGATCTCTTCTTTCTGTATTTACTACTATTATCTGTAATTTCTTTCAAATGAATACCATACCCTATGGAAACATGAATTTCAAGCCATTGGCCCCTGCAGGACTGTTCCATATGAATAAGGTTCGTCTCCTGAATAATAATAATAATAATAATAATAATAATAATAATAATAATAATAATAATAATAATAATAATAATAATAATAATAATCTAGAGATAAGTTTTAAATCCAAGGAGCATGAATAATGCCAGAAGAAAAATATACAGTAAAAACAAGACTTAATAATGATTATCCGGTAGCCCCACCCCCAAAAACCATTAAACGGTGTTACTTATATGGCTTTGATACGTCAGAACATCACTTTAGGTTAAATTGGTAATACTTTTAAGGCGCACTTACGTGAGAGAGAGAGAGAGAGAGAGAGAGAGAATTTTGGAGAAATTCTAAATTCTGACTAGGTAAATTCTGAAGAGAGAGAGAGAGAGAGAGAGAGAGAGAGAGTTTTGGAAAAATTCTAAATTCTGACTAGGTAAATTCGGAAGAGTGAGGGAAAGGTACCTGTGAGAGAGAAGAGAGAGAGAGAGAGAATCTTGCAAAAATTCTAAATTCTTACTAGATAAATTGTGAATCGCGAGGGAAACGTACGAGAGAGAGAGAGAGAGAGAGAGAGAGAGGGCAGTTGAACCGAATGTCGAGGAAGTTCACCAGTCCACCCTCTTGCGGTTTTTATCTTCCCCCACCAGGTTTTTTTGTCATTCTGGCAAGGACAGCGACAGTCTGAAGTCTAAAGGGATAAAAGTTGGACTGACGAACCAACCCGAATATGAGGTACTCACGGGTGATAAATTCGTGGACTGAAGACCCAACGCTAGTCTCAAGTCCGGCTTGGCAACTAAGAATTTCTTGCCGGAGTGGCGATGACTGTACTCGTTTAATATTGCCAGTCCCATTAAGAACTGAACTGGGAATATTTTTCCAAACATAGCTCTATAAAGACGTCCCGATAGAGTAATGACAAGAGATGGGGTGGATGGAGAAAATCAAGGTCGAAAGAATTCTTTAGACCTTGGAGAAAGCATTGGCAAACTGCTGAACAGAGAGCGACACGGAGCAATTAATCTTACTAGTATCTTAAAAATGTCTCCACCCGGTTGGGGTCAGATTACTTCGTCGAGGCACTCGTGTTTTTATGGTGTGCATTTCGACAGAGCAATGAACGCTCTTGTTTCCTATTTTCTTTTCTCTTCTTTGTCTCTACAACCTAGCAGCTACC
This sequence comes from Macrobrachium rosenbergii, assembly GCA_039081455.1. Classification (NCBI taxonomy): domain Eukaryota; kingdom Metazoa; phylum Arthropoda; class Malacostraca; order Decapoda; family Palaemonidae; genus Macrobrachium; species Macrobrachium rosenbergii. The sequence continues at coordinate 25,350,421 of JANJGK010000036.1, forward strand.
TAAAAAGGTCGGCTAACAGTTAAGTAATAATTCGTAGCTTAAGTCAACACAAGTTTTAGGGAACGCGCCCGCACCACCCCTACCCCACCTGTTTTTAGATTTTCTAAAATCGCTTACCACAGTGCCACTAAGAGAGAGAGAGAGAGAGAGAGAGAGATGTAATTCGGGTTTTTTGTTAAGATAAAAACTTGTTTTTAATCTTTTTAGTAATACTTACAGTACTTTACGGGAAGTTACAGAATCAGATATCGATAACACGAATGGCAGAATTAGTTGCCATTTTCCACATTTTTTTATTACTGATGCCAAACTTCGCAAAGTCTCCAGTCGTATTATCCTGTATAATAATACTCAAGTTTTTTGTGGGAAGTTCTTATTTTTTTTTTTTTTTTGCCAGATACGGTGGTCGAAGCATGTGAAAAAGATTCCCGCCGTTTGATATTCAAATGTCAAAAGCTTCCAAGGTTAAACGGCATTAGCAGGCGCATTTTGACGAAGGTGTTGCTCTCCTGAAAAGAATCAATCACGGGTTCTATGTTTCCCGCCCCGGAACTTCTTCCATAAGTTTCATGGCCAAGAATGATTTTCCACTTTCGGCGGTATCGTACGAACTTTTTTTTTTCCTAACTTTTTTTTTTCCTAGCCTTTTCTTTCATTTCATTGGAGAGGCTTGTAAGACACCCGACCCACGCCATCCATCTTCATGGAGAGGCTTGTAAGACAGCCGACACAAGTCTTGCATATTCATAGTGAGGCTTGTAAGACAGCAGACCCACGTCTTGCATCTTCATGGAGGGGCCAGCAAGACAGCCGACCCAAGTCTTGCATCTTCATGGAGAGGCTTGCAAGACAGCCGACCCACGTCTTGCATCTCCATGGAGAGGCTAGCAAGACAGCCGACCCACGTCTTGCATCTTAATGGAGAGGCTAGCAAGACAGCCGACCCACGTCTTGCATCTCCATGGAGGGGCCAGCAAGACAGCCGACCCAAGTCTTGCATCTTCATGGAGAGGCTTGCAAGGCGGCTAATCCAAGTCTTGCATCTTAACGGAGAGGCTCTAAGACAGTGAACCTACGTCTTGCATGTTCAAGCGTCTTACCCCCGAACACTTCTTGAGAGCAGCCAAAACTGATGTTAAAATTTAAAATAATCACTTGCTCGTCGTTGGCTGCCCGGAGCGACGTTAGCGGCTACATAGATTCTAAGCTCTCTTCTCTATTGTCGCCCCCGCCCCACCCAACATTTATTTCAAGTGCTGTTAATCTCATCATCATCAAAGTACCAGTTATAAAAAAATTCAACTTTCTCGATACTATACCCCTTCCATATTAATTCGAGATGACTGCTTATCATACATACACACACACACACACACACACACACATATATATATATATATATATATATGTATATATATATGCATATACATGTGTAGAATTACATATACATATGTATATATATATATATATATATATTATATATATATGCATATGCATATACATGTGTATGTGTGTGTTCGTCTGATTCAAGTCAATCCCCAACCTCCTTCCTCCCTGCAACTTTAATGTCAATGTCTTTGATTAGGAAAAAGAAAAGTCGGAAAAGCGCTCATACAACTACGTCTATACGCCTACAGCGAAGTACTTCAAGGCAATAAAAAAAAAAAGCACGGAAGAAGAAGTAGCAGTGGCAGTATTAGAAGTCCTGCAGCAGACTGAAGGTAGAAAATAGACCACACGGTTGACTGTGCTCAAGAAATAAGTAACAAAACAAAGTTCGAAGACTACCTCGAGTGATCCCATGCGGTTTCTGAGCAACCTTGCACTAAACAAGGAGACAGTGTTTTTTTTATTTTTTTATTTGGCGAGGATAATATAAAATTAAGTGGGAACAAACAGCGACACTGTTACAAGGATCACATGCGCACACAAACACATGTGCAAAGCACATACTCATACTCACACTCACACATACACATATATATACAGTATATATATATATATATATATATAATTATATATATATATATATATATATATAGCAATGCCTGGAGTGCACCATGTGAAGTGCACATACTCATGCAAACACATTATATATATTTCATATAAATGTACTGCATATATATATATATATATATACACAGTATATATAAAATATATATATATATATATATATATACATAGTAATGCCTGCAGTGCACCATGTGAAGTGCACTGAGGAACAAGCCCCCTACAGGTTCAATCAATAGACGAATAGCGTTTACAAACGAGTAACAAAACCTACTGGAGCAGGCACATAACGCTGAAAATTCAAGCTGGATACTTCCGAACGAGCACCAGTATCCATAATATGCTAAGAAGCACGTCCCAGTTTCTGCACGTAAGAGAACAATATATACTTTCCGTACTGAGCAGCGTTTGATTTATGGTTACTAAAACTTGCATCACAACATCTGAGCAGCGACACTCCTGCGCAGAACGCCGAAAAGAGCGCCAGGAACCAGCTCAACCAATTCCTAAACACGAAGGGAGTAAGTGGAAGTTCCTGGTTGAACGAGTGCTTAGGCAAGAGGTTCTGATAAATGGTTCTGATAAATCAATTTACATTTGTTATGGCCAAAGAAAATTGTCCATGAAAAGTCGCGGTATGCTGCCGAAACCTGCTTCAACGAACAATAATATTCTAACAACGGTATATCAACACGCATGAGTCAGGTGTCAATAATTCCATATTTTATTTACGTAGAATAATGATTGTGGACATTTAAAGAGCATCCAAGCACAGCAAAAGAGTAAGCTTGCTGTCAAAGGCACCGTTAAAATTTTAGATAAATGGATGAGTTACCCTCAGAGGAGACTCCGTGGACTACTGCAAAATGGAAACGCATGCATCAATTCCATTTGAAAAAACAAAGAACATCATCTGTTTACCGGTCTTGAAAGAACTGACAGCTAAAACCAAAGATGTGCGTCGCGTCCTAAGGACGTAATAATCGTTTACTTCCATTTGTTGTTCCTCCCGGAGTGATTAAAGCGATACAGCTATCACAAAAAAAAAGAAGTTATGTAAGCATAAACACAGCAAAGAAAAGATATATATATATCTTAAAACCATCTACCAAATGCATCTATCCAAAGGATTATCAAAAAAAGTTTTTGGGAGCTCTAAATGGAAGTCAGTCACCTTCGACCACACCAGTTAAGCCTATATCCACTCGTAATAACGCGGTTCGTTTCAAATTTCAGGGTCACACACTGATGTGACAGCGTGACCTCAGGCGATCCGAGTACTGGTTTCCCGAATAACTTGTTAAGTCAAGATGGCCTCGGGCAAAATCCTTCTTAGTTCGTCTTAACTTGTCTCTTTTCTACCGTAGACACCAGGAAATGACAACTTCCTTATTAAAAAAAATTGTGGACAGCCGAAAAAATCTGGCGGTAACTGTAAACTGCTAGTTACAGGGACTGCTACAGCTTATCATTCACGCCAGATTACGTTACAGAACATAAAAGTAACGTGTTACTAATAGCAAAATATTAAACCACAGGATATTTAAGTGAACAATTATTGTAAACAAAAGAAAGGCTAGATCGTGTATATATAATGTATACATAAACACACACACTCAAATATAATATATATATATATATATATATATGAGTATATATCCATATTTAATATAATCTAAAACATGTATTTATATATACATCAGATGTAAATTACCTTGCCCTTCTTATGTGAATTTCACTATCTGAGGATGGTTTTAAATAAATTCTCTCTCCCCTCCATATATATATATATATATATATATGTATATATATTGGGGGGAGAGAGAATTTATTTAAAACCATTCGCATTTAACAAACTTAGTATTAGTTACAACAGCATATCAGAAAGACCACATACTACACCACCAAAAGTCTACATAAGAACGGTCCAAAGAATGCCTCTTGTCGAGGCATGACGACCGATATGAGACATTATCAACATGAGACCACTGGCAAGTAAACTTATATCAATAAATCATAGTTTTATAACTGTTGCTTACGCAGTTGCCTTCTTGTAAATGCACACCTTGTAAGTTTATGACATATTGAATTCAATAAGCTACAAGTTCCTAATACATAACTTCTAGTAAGCTTTTACAAATTTCACTCAAATCTTTCGTAGCATTAGTCACACGAAGTTGGCCTCAGTTTGGTTCCAAATTATGAAACCAGACACAACAGAACTGAGTTAGAACTTAGCCCCAGGGAAGATCCCGCTCTGTTAGTGCATTTTGAAAATTCTCTCTCTCTTCTTCTTCAACAGCGCCTACAAGGAACTTTGACGGTTCTTTTTGTTGTTCTTCGTGCTTACCATCGATGACCGTAGCTCTTGTGACGAAAATTTTCGACAGAAACAATCAGTTTCGAAGGAAACACGAAACAGAACCTGACGAGATCTCGTAAGTCCAATTCTAAAATGACAGGCATCTAAATATATTGTTAATGACCGCAGTCGTGACACTGCTTTGCCGTAAACAAATAAGAAAATGAATTTTCTAAAGGAGGAAATGGAATATGAAAAGTAAATGTCAGTCAAATTTTTCAAAGTCGGCCATCAAGTTTATGACGTCAGCGATCTCTGCTGCTGTGTGGCTAGTTTACCGTAAAATTAACAGCAAAAAAACCTAAAGAGGGAAACGACTGACAGAAAGTCTATGAGCAATCTGCATCCCTGAGAAGCCTATCATTACAAGAGGCCCCGTGCAGATTTCGTTTCCCCTGCCCTCAAATCTCGTTTGTGAAATAAAAGAACCCGGCGAGGATCCTGAAACCTGTAGTTTATTTAGTAACGGATGAATTTCATTCTACCATCAAGTATTTGTACGGAATACTTAGTGAAATATTAGAATACAGTCGCCTCAAAGTTGCGACTGACGATGATACATTGCTTGCATTCCTTGCCAAGAAACAACACAGCAGAAAATGACAAACTCAATTAACAGGTTACGAAATCCCTTCGTATACCTTCAGAGTAAAATAACGTCACAGTCATTTTGAAATGACCAATTAACTGCTTACGGTTCAGGCATTGTTAACACATTTCGGCATTTTATGAAGTAGAGACCTCCTCTTTTATTCAAACTTAGAACCCGAAATAGAACATAAATATGCACGGTAAAATGAATAAAATAGAAAAAAAGGTTTCTCAATACATTATTCAAATCATTTTAGGTTATCCTTTGTCACTCGTGAATAACCATACGTCATTTGTGATTCACTGGTCCTCGAGCCGGATCGATCCAGTTCAATCGCGTGGACCTTCAGTGTCCCAGAGTCTCAGAGAGACCGTCTTTTCTTAGTCCTCTGAGACCACGCTACACAGTGGTCTCACCTGAGAGGCAATCTGGTATTGTAATTAAATTGATAATTTACTGGCGAACTTGTTTACCGTAATGTACAAATGTATGGGATAAATATTACAATAAAATTGGGCCACCTCCTACATGAGGGGTGAAGTCTTAATAAATAATAACTATCACAATCGTCCACCATTATTCAAATACATCATTTATGCACATAACCATCTGAGAAAAATAAAACCCATGAAACTAAGAGCATTTATTTCTATGTACCTCATGGCATTTATTTCATTATTTTCTTAAATACAGTACAAATATTTTGATAAGTTCTGCAAAAGCCGATGGAACGAACAGAACAGAATACAGAATTTTGGCCAAAGGCCAAGCGCTGGGACCTATGAGGTCATTCAGCGCTGAAACTGAAACTAACAGTAAAAAAGGTTTGAAAGGTGTAACAGGAGGAAGACCTCGCAGTTGCACTATTAAAAAATTGTTAGGAGAGGGTGGAAAGCAAGATGGAAGAAAGAGAACATGAACGGAGGTACAGTAAAAGGAATGAAAGGGGCTGTAGCTAGGGACCGAAGGGACATTGCAAAGAACCTCAAGTAATGCCTACAGCGCACCGCAAGAGGTGGGCTGACAGCACTAATCCCCCCCTCCTACCCCCTGCGGCCGTTGGAACGAAGAACGAAATCCACTAATCCAGCCTGGATT
>JANJGK010000036.1:25356582-25466582 GCA_039081455.1 Macrobrachium rosenbergii
ACTTTGCTTATTACGCCGAACTATAATGTTGGTATCAACGAGAGACAAGCGACAGCGAATCTGATTTCAAATGATTAAAGATGTTGTGATCACTGAATGACGAAATCTGGAATCGTTAATTTTTCTGGCCCCCACAAATCTCTCATTTAGCTCAATATAGCATTCCAATCTATCCTTAAGTAGGTTACACACACACACACATACACACCCTTTCCTTCACGCGCACATATCCAAAAATAAAAAACAAAAAAAAACCGGAGGTCGTTTCATCGTTCTACCATGAAGCATTACTCTATGCTGATTTATAGTTCATTTAAAAGCCTACAACTTATTTGTCAGAACGTTTCTTCATATCATTCACCAGCAAGTTCTTCAAATTGTCTAATAGCATACCCCGCTAAAAAGAGAAATTGGGTATTATTAATATTTCTCCCATGTCCATTCTTTTTTATTTCCGTAATTATACATGCTTATCTAAATATACGTCTAACGAAAACTACTTATGAATAGTAAACTTGAGCCCTGCTTTATTACTTGAAACAAAAAACCAGGTTTCAGTTCTTGTATTTATAAAACAAAAAAAGGAAACGAAGTTCTCCAAGCTACCCCTATTTCTCTTCGGGCAAAACCTACACAGCGGGTCACGGCGCTCACGATTCTTCCCTCTAAGCACTTCTTCCTACTTCCTGCCACTTAAAACAATGCTTCCTCACTCCTCCTTCTTCTTTCTCTCCATAATCCTTCTCCTCCTCCTCTTCAAAATATTCTCATTAAAACGTTTATCAACCACTGCCTCTACATCAGTGACACTACCTTTACTAACAAACTCTCTCTCTCTCTCTCTAATATGTACGGTGTATATATATACAGTATATATATATATATATATAATATATATATATATATATATATATATAATATATATATATATACACATATACATGTATACATACATATATATATGTATATATATACATGTATATAGTATATATATATAGTATATATATAGTATATATATAAATCAATATATATATACATATGTATATTATATATACAGCCTATACTGGGAAGATTGTTGTTTATATGTTGAACGAGTTTCAGAATATCTCTTTTGTTTTTAAAAACACTTGGTCGAAGAGAAAAATAATAGCTAACAAAAGTATTACCATTGTACCAAACATAACTGAATTACAGAATAAAAGATACTTTTTCACCGAAATAAGAAAAAACCTTGTATACAGTTTCCTCACGTGCACTTCGACGAATGAACAATGAATTAAAATAATATAAGACTAACGAAAACAACAGGACAGGCGCTAATCGTATGTAAAAAAAAAAAAAAAAAAAAAAAAAAAAAGTCAGCCCCAGCGTCCATGACGTCTGCGCACGAGAGTCAGCCAGTTACAACGTCCGCATGATCTTGCCCTTCCTTTTTTTTTTAATGTAATTATCCTGTATAAACCACCCAGCCGTAACCGCGTTTTGTGTAGTCATCTATGAAAGTCATGCCCTTTACCCAAGCCCCAAGGCAAAAACATTGCTTGCTGCAGGTTCTGCTATCTCTGGGTCTTGTTTACGCTTAGCACTTGCGCCTAGATAAATGTCCCAAGTGCACAAAGAAGATGAAGAAGAAGAAGAAGGAAAACGAGCAAAATAATCAATGCGTCACTGAAGAGCAACTTGCCAGTGGCTGCATCTTTCCCCCTCGTCACTCTTATATTATTATAAATTAAACTAATATTCATTTGATTATTTTCAAAGTCAACATTGGAGCGTTGTATCAAAACATAACCCCAGCGCGCGAAGTGAACTACAAAACAGCGGTTTAATTTCCTACACAGAAAGTAAAATACAAACTTTATATTACTCGAGAATAAATATACTGCATACATTTTTTTTGAGAGTAGGTTCAACGTCCAGGGGGATGCGTGATTTCCAGTTTTTTATTCGTTCAGCTTTGTCTCGGGAAATTTCAAGAGGAAATTCCCCCCGAAGTCTCACGCCCTTGCATGTCCACAATACATATAAATACATACATAAACACACATGCATGTATATATACATATATATATACGTGTATCGTGGTGTGTGTAAGTGAATATGTATGTGTGTATGCATATAGGCTATACAACACACACACACACACACACACACACATATATATATATATATATATATATATATATATATATATATATATATATATATATATATATATATATATATATATATATATATATGTGTGTGTGTGTGTGTGTGTGTGTAATTACATACATGTACATATGTAAATTATGTATATGTATGTGTATATATACATATATAAATATATATGCGTATATATATACACGGTACATATACTATATATATATATATATATATATATATATATATATATATATATATATATATATATATATATGGCTTAAAGCATTACTGTTTACTGAGTCCGAAGGTTAAGATATCTAAAGGCCTTCTTCGTTGCACTACTTCCTCCACCTGTCTCTCTCTCTCTCTCTCTCTCTCTCTCTCTCTCCGTTTATGTATATATATATATATATATATATATATATATATATATATATATATATTATATATATATATATATATATATATATATATATATATATATATATATATATAGAGAGAGAGAGAGAGAGAGAGAGAGAGAGAGAGAGAGAGAGAGAGAGAGAGAGAGAGAGAGAGAGAGAGAGAGAGAGAGAGAGAGAGAGAGAGAGAGGGTTGAGACGTAGGTGGTCGTTTTTTTTTTCCGTGTTTCATCGTTGATTCTGCAGTTAAGCTGATGAATATGACAGTGGCTGCTGAAGTCTCGTCTGGCATGAACTATCATCCCTCTAGGAAAAAACTGGAATGGACGCATAAGATACACAGAGACAGACAGACATACACACACTAGGGTAGGTATGTGCGCGCAACTTTAAAAAATCTCTGGCCAATAAAGTTAAACAACAGGATTATATATTTCCTACGGTCTGTATTTATTTTATTTGTTTATTTTTATTTTTTAATACGTGATCTCTTCTTTCTGTCTTTCCCTTTACCTCCTGTTACTTTCTAACGAACACCATATTCTTTGGAAGCTTGAATTTCAAGTCCGTGGTCGCTGTGGGCGTGTTCCATACCAATAGGGTTCAGTTTCTAAATAATTATTATCATACATAGGCTATTACGTAGATTTAGGCCATCTGGTAACTTCTTTTATTACACATTTCGCCATCATTTACTTAATTGTTTTTTTTTTTTAAATTACTCTGCTCTTTCTAATTTACGAAGTTTCATCTCTATACGCGATCTTTCGTCTGTCCCCTGAATATTTAAGCTGCGATCAAAACAATAAAGTAAACCCCCTTCATATTTACCTAAATCTAAACCCCATTTTTAAGTATCTTTCAACTTGCATTACCTTCAGTTAATCATTTTTTTTACTTAAGAATTCAAATAATTCTTGACCTTTCCCCACTTGTGTCCATATTTTGCATTCTCTTCTTTGAGTATGGGGGCTAATTCACACTAATATCTCGTAAGCTTACCAGCCATTAACCATTTTTCTTTTTTTCTGAGGTCCTGAGTCCTTCCGTGGTCAGACTCAATGCCCACCCACCCTACCCCTTCCCCCCAAAATCCCCAAATTACCTCCTCACCTCCACCCACTGGCTTATTCAGACTGCAGCGGTCGACCTTTAGGTAGTCTTTTCCTTCTTGATATATATAGCCTGAGGCTTCTCTCTCTCTCTCTCTCTCTCTCTCTCTCTCTCTCTCTCTCTCTCTCTCTCTCTCTCTCAGGGATAACTCTTTTTTTAAAGTGTGGGCGAATGAAAAACAGTTTTTTTATGTGTCATTCTTATCTTAAATGTATTGTCAGGTGGCGTAACAAGCTATTACTACTATATTAGGGCATTGTTGAATTTAACTCATGAGTAGTAACTATTTCAAAATCACACTACTGACTTACAGCACAAGCGTCAGGCTCACGGCTGAACAGTGTAAATCAATTGTACCATCAATGTCCCCAACACAGCTAAAATAGTTTTCACGCTGAATGAAATTATGAAGTACACAGGTATTTTTAATTTCGCCCAGACACCTCAATGCTTGTCTTAACTGCTGTTTTAAGCACACCATATTTCGTAGCTAACATTCCATAAGGCATTCTACTGTTCACCTGGCTCTGCGCATCCTATGGTTGAATATCTTTTAGGAGTGATCGCGTAATCAAGGTCCTTTCGTAGGTAGGACCTCTTTAGATTGGGCTTCAACGGACAAACTTCATCTCCGATGAGACAATAGTACTTTCATTTGAGGAATCTATCCTTGACAGTGACCACCAAGGGTTTTCGGGGGTCGTTATCTAGGACCAATATTTCTTGGGGGTCATTATCTTTATGATATTCACAGTCTTTTGTTTACGCTTTTACGGTAATCGCAACAGGCTTGTACTAAACACGCCGCAAAGGTGGATAAATACCGGGGTTAAAAATCCTTGAGGGTCACTGTCTAGGAAAGATCCCATTTGAGTCACTGAAAGCTGCACTATCACTGTCTGTTTCGACTATATGCCCCCAACAACGATTAGCGTAAAACACCACTGCATCAGCAATTGCCTTTAGTTCCGCAGAGCGATGCCCTTTATAATGGAAACGCGAGCCTGCACAAATTAGGTAGCAAGTCTCAGCTGACAATGTTTATCGCCATCACTTCAATTTGGAACACTGCATTTCTTGAAAATGATTTTGCTATTCACATCTCTCCAGTGATGATCATCGGGTACTGACATTTAGGCTACTGTGACTCCCCAAAAGGGCATTACTTGTTTCTTTGACAAGCAACTGACTCAGTCAGTGAGAACGGAGATTATTCAAAATTGAATCAAATCGATCCGCTAATTGTCAGCGAGGCCTAAGATTGCGTTGAATCTTGAATCTTCAGTCACGTTAATTAAATCTTATATTCCTGATAAGAAAGTAAATGAGAAACTATTGTGAACTCCAAGACACATTTAGAATGAGAACGTTCTGGGAATCTGAGTAATTTTCTACGCGATGACGTCATAATGAGTGAGGACGGTAAATGGGGCATAGCTGAAAGTGAAAAACACAAGGAATCCTGGCATTACCTAAAATTCCAAAATGTCTGTGAAATATAATAATTTAATAATTTCTAGTCAGGGTAGGGGGGAATCTGAATCACAATCAAGATGAGAATGTATGGTGACTTAGTCACATTTAAGATGAGGAATATGGTGAGTCTGGGTCATATAATTAAGGATAAAAGGTATAGTAAAATATGAGCCAAATTTAAAACGATGAAGGTATGGTGAATACGATGAAAAAGTATGGTGAATCTTACTTACACAGGCTACCCTAAATAGGCGAATATACGAACATTTTATTATATATATATATATATATATATTATATATATATATATATATATATATATATATATATATATATATATATATATATATATATATATATTTTTTTTTTTTTTTTTTTTTTTTTTTTTTTTTTTTTTACGTGCATTTTTTCCATTTTTCTATTATGGGGTAAGCACGATGCCTTCTTTTGAAGGACTTTGATTTGGCGGTGGGGTAGGTCGTAGCTTCGATCGGCTGCCCTGCCTGACATCGCTTAGACCCTGGTAGCGAATGTGTACATGTTACCAAATCCCCAGCTCCCTTTCTCCCAGCAGCGAGGAGAACTGGGCGGGTAGGTTGACAGTTCAAGACGTGTGAGGTGTCTGTTATGTTTTTAGAAGATGTTGGAGTGGCTTTGTTTATGTGTGAATTAGTCTATAACACCCATTTGCTTTCCAGCAAACCTATCCATTGATTACATACGTAATCCCGGGGTGTCTACACGGATAGCAAAGTGTCCGCCTTCTCTGACCGGTCGGCTGCGGGTATTGAACCCTCGCCACAGACTTATATGAAGTCTGAGGTTGCTGCCTCTACCAACCGAGCCATCGAGGCTCCATATATATATATATATATATATATATATATATATATATATATATATATATATATATATATATATATATATATATATATATATATATATATATATATATATATACACACACACACACATAGCGAATCTAAATCATATTCAAGATGAAAACGTTAGTTGAATCTAGTCACACTCAAGTATGATGAACACATATATACAACGTAAACGTACGGTCAATTTAAGTCATACTTAAGGTGAGAAGTATGGTGCATAGCAGTCACTTTTAATATAAGACAGTACTGAATACATTGGTCAGTAAAGATGATAAATAACGAATCTGGGCTACAATTAAGATCAGAATATGATGAACGGTTTTTTTTCTTTATTTATTTAGATTAAGCCAGCCTTGTGCTGGTACGGGCTCTTGCTCTTCACCAGCCCGCAAGAATGGGTTTAATAATACGAGATAACTGAGAACATATAATAATACGAGATAACTGAGAACATACAAGTCGTACTTCGAATCAGATAAGCGATACACTTGGATGAATCTGATTTCTAAATGAGAAAATACGGTAAACAGACTACCAATCATATTTCGAATGAGAAGGCTAGAAAGAAATGCTTATCTGGCGTATATCTGGCTTGAAAATTGGGCTAAATAGTCCTTTATAAATTGCATAGGACGTGAGAGTAAACAAGTATGTGTTTGTTGTACGGAGGATGATGAAACCAGCGAACAGGCCTATCAAAATCTTATTTTGGATGAGGAACTTAGCAACTTGACATATTTCATTCGTGCCGTATTTACGATTAAAAGGTCTGACTAATAGGCCTACATGCGTTGTATTAAGGATGCGGCACAAACAACCCTATCTATTATAGTAACATTCATATATATAATAAGAGCGTCGAGAATATATATACACCTACCACAGACCACAGAGAATAAGTATGATTATACTTAGAACAAGAACAGAATGTAATGAATGTATCTGGCAACATAGGCCTAAGTCAAATGAACAGGTCCGAGTTGACTTTAGTATATTAAAATAGGACGACGCTGTTTAACTTGCGTTTCGAAAGTATGGCAAACGGGTCACAAGTACAATAAATAACCCCGAGTCATATTTGAGTGAAAATTTGTTTTCCTAGGCCTACATGAGTCATAAAATGAGAACTAACCTAACCTAACCTAAGGGACCTGGTCATTACCTAGCTGGAGACTGCTCCCATGGCCCCCAACCTAACCTAACTTATAATGGCAGGGCATTGCGTAGCTAGGGGCCTTCACCCCCTGGACCCCACTTAACCTAACCTAGGCCAGGTCCTCCTCACCTGGACCACCATTAACATAATACAAGTTACCTAACGCATAGACCTAATGTCACTTTTAAAATCTTCAATAGGCCTAAACCTTAACTTAATCAGAAGTTATAGTAGTCTATAGACATGTTAAAATACATCGAGGGATTTCATTCTTTTTGTATTTCCTTCCCCCATCCCCCAACCAAAAACCTCAGTTTCCCACAGCGGTTCCCATGACTGTAGAATACGGTGGGGGGCCAGTGTCTCTTAAAAACTAGGCCTAGCCTACTAAGGTGCAACCAAAAACAAGAAAATCATACCTCAGAATTCAGTAAAAATGTACAAAGTAACAGAACTTTTAATAGGTCTTACCTCAATCAGATTCAGAACTTGCAGCAGTAGGCCATTATGTTGTCAGCCTACCTCCTTGTAGGCTTATTTCACTTCGTAACCCTCGACCTAACGCCCGACATTAACCGTTTACAATTGTGGTCCCTCGTAAGAGTCATAATCGTATGAGATAACGGTTCCAAAATCTTTAAGGCACTCATTTGCTCCAGAAACGATCATAAAAAAAAAAATTACATGGAACTAGACCTTCATGTCCGAATCATACTGAGAATGACTACCAACTGAAGCTTTTATTTTTTAAAGCAACACCTAAATTCCAAAATCCCACTTAACAAAAACGACATAAGGTTTCAGCATTTCCCAAGTGCCCATACTTCATGGTGAAAATCAAGACATTGCAGGCACACGTTTCACTTGCACAAACTAAAAACACGATCGGGAACTCCGCTTTCATGACAGTATTAACACAAACGGTTAATGTAATGGATACTGCCTCACGAAGATATCGTTTGATAGCGTAGTTTTTTGGTTAAACAACATAGAAATGGGTGTATATAATGCAGTAAAGGTCAGATAATCTGAGAAATCTACCGAGATAATGAGAAATTTACCGTCTCTGGTTTAATTTTACGTTCACGCCCGGGAAACTGGTACTAACCATGGCGGAAGCTCCCCGGGGAACCGTGTTAAGTACCAACCCCTAGGCCCCTAAGGAATATTGACAAGAGACGGTAAATTTCCCGTTATGTGGGTATATTTCTCAGATTATTTCACCTGCACTGCATTATATACACCCTTTTCCATATTTTTTCCGTCAAAAAAATTACATTAATAAACGATATCTCGGTTCGGCCGTCTCCTTTACATTTACTACATAAATAACCTTAGAAAATCCATGTACTGTAGGTGATATTCGTCGGTAAACATGTCCATAACAGTAAATTTGCGACTAAACTGAGCATGAATTTCGTACTAAGCATGCTAAGGAGACTTAAGATCACAACATTGAAAAATCCGACATTAAGTAACTGTTTAACGCAAACTAACACCTGATTTTCTTATAAAAATTAACGAAAACCCTAATAAATTCTAACCTTACCTACAGCGCCGTGCCCTTACTAGGTCACGGCGGGTTTCACCTACCCTGTTCTATAAAGCTTTGGGGCATTTTCCGCCATTTCTGAAATAGTAGACCTATATATAGTCCCCGTCTACTGTTAACACCACTGCCATAATAAATTGCACAACTGCCTATACCGAGTTTAGTATCGTCCTTCACTCACCCTGACACTCTCTCTCTCTCTCTCTCTCTCTCTCTCTCTCTCTCTCTCTCTCTCTCTCTCTCTCTCTCTCTCTCTCTCTCTCTCGTGAGTCGGTGGAGCTGTGGACTGGCACTCGCTAAACCGAAGTTCGATTCCCCGGCCGGCTGATGAAGAGTTAGAGAAATTTATTTCTGGTGATAAAAATTCATTTCTCGCTATAATGTGGTTCGGATTCCACAATAAGCTGTAGGTCCCGTTGCAAAGTAACCAATTGGTTCATAGCCACGTAAAATAAGTCTAATCCTTCGGGCCAGCCCTAGGAGAGCTGTTAATCAGCTCAGCTGTCTGGTAAAACTAAGGTATACTTAACTTCTCTCTCTCTCTCTCTCTCCGGGGGTAGAATATACCTCAGTCTCTCTCTCTCTCCCTCCTTGGGGTAGAATATACCTCAAGGTAAGTTTTCGTGAACTGACGTTCCCCTCTTGAGGTACAACATACTTCAAGGTAAGATATCGTGATTTTACATACCACAATTCTCTCTCTCTCTCTCATATTACTTATTACCCTGGAAGCTGGCCATATCTCCATTTTTCCCCGTGAGTAGATTACATCATCCTAAAACAGGTTTTGTCAGTTCGTGATGTAGGAATATGACGTCACAGGTTGAAATGAGGACCTGCCCTACGTCACTGAGTATCAGTATGTCGTATTCTTCCGGTTATCCTACGATTGGTGTCTATTTAAAGATCAGGGAACTAACCTCAACGAAGCGTGACTCCCAGGAAGAACGGCCATTGGATGAGTTAACTAATGACAGGTTTCTGACGGCCGTTGCAAGATGTACTTTGGATGTTACCAAATTGTCTTCAGGAGGATATAGAGAGAGGAAATGGTACATGAAGTTGCCAAGTTTAACTTTTGACAGTGTGATGAAACTGAGGGCAAGATTCGAAAGTCAATGACAGTCACGAACACACTTATTTACTTCATAAACGGCCAGTCCGGGTTGAGGCTTGAGCGCGTACGAGCATTAGTATGTTTTGCCCTCAACTTCAGCTAAACGTGAATTTAATGATTCCCTTTTAGTATAAGAATACTTATATATATATATATATATATATATATATATATATATATATATATATATATATATATATATATATATATATATATATATATGTATTCAACATGGCCTTAACATACTGTTAATTATTTTAATCCCTATGTTTTTACTATGGATGTGTCTCAGAATTATACTTCATATTGTTTCTGACATTTTCGAATGGCCTTTCTCTACGGCTGGTCTGATACCTAAAGAATTATTGGCTATTATAGTGTGATAAAATGAGAATAAAAAATAATGTTCACTATCGCTTCGCTTAGTCTTATGTACAGTACGGTAAGTAGAACCAGAGAACTTATAGATTTCTGGTGTAATGCGAAGGACTTGATTGATTTAAATGTAATTTCAAGATATCTATGACGGGATGGTGGTTGGTTGGTTTAAATCAGGCTGGCTGTGCCATCATTGGCCCTTAAGTTAAGGCTTGAAAGTCCTGGCGTGGCCCCCAGTACTCTGCCTAACTGGGTAAGAGACCGGTCTTATTTGTACCTTAACACTTCCGATATCATCTATTTCATTTTCTCCTCTATCAGGAGCAACATTCTCAGCTGATACAATCTAGATTAATGATACGCTTATTATCATGTTACGAATGGGGTTATCAATCACTTGCTCATGAACTGATAGATAATATAAATACAAGTAACATGACTGACGTAACAGCCAAGTGTGACGCTTTAAAAATTTTAAAAATTTGTAAATTACAAATATCGCTGTTGCAAATTAAGGTATCTTTCTCTTGGAATTACTTTGTATGGTAACTTAACCTCGTGGTTACACTGTATTATGCCCACTTCTCACTAGACCGATATGGTTTCGACACCTTTAAACGTTTTCATTGTCAAGTTTCCTCTTTAAGCTCTTCAACAGATGCCATCTCGTGTTCGATTGCTCACAGGCAGAAAGAACAAGAGATTAATTATTGCCATCACTGAAAATACTGCGCTCTTAAAAATTCAGTTTGTGTTTACCTTGCTTTTTATTCCACGTTTACAGAGCATCCGAATGCAACGCGCCGATGTCTTCATTGTTTCCTTTATTTACTTTTTATCACTTTTCATTTTGTTTCTCGCTCTCCACGCAAAATACATGGCGGTTAACACTATAACTACAATTGTTGTTCTAAAGAGGTCCTGTATCTACAAGATTGGTATTGGTGATGATGTTTTAGCTCTTTTCCCCTGCCACACTTGTATCACTGAAAAAAATTCTAATAGTGGAAAAATAAGATCATCATCAGACTTTTACGTGAACATTCCTTGAACGTTGACATGGACAGTTCTGGGAGAAATTCATACAAAAAATAAGCTTCATCTTTATAACATAGCATTCTCAGAATTCAGTAACGATATTATGCTTGTGGCTACAGTTGCACAGCCAGCTCCCTGTCCGATTCTCGGCGATTCAAATGAACTATTCACCAGACTGCAGAGCGTCGTCTTCCACAGTGCGTTCAGATGTAGCAATGTCACATTGCTCTATACTTTAAAGTTTCGGATTGCTCTAGCTGTAGAGTTGTGGAGGTCAGTGTTGTAGATTTCGTTGCTTGCAGGTTGAAGGGTTTAAAGTTATAACGCCACATGAAAGAGTCATGCTCCTGCGTATTATAATTAACTATATTACCTATTAGCTGTGTTCCAGCTGAATGTTTCAGATTTAATTGTTTCTGTTTTTGCTTAACTCTGTTCTCTCCTCTTCACGTGTGGTAGTTCTGTAACGTGGAAGTGCCAATCCTTTTTGGCACGTTACATAATGAAATAATAATAATACAATAATAATAATAATGTCGAAAGTCGCTTTAACCTCTACGAACGTTAGGCATATTTTACCTGCTCACATCATCACATTCTTCTCATAGATCTAGCAGGCCCGATGTAAGCACAAATTAATGTGGTATGGCCACTGACATCGTCACACCAAATTTATACCTGTTAAATTTAATATTTTGATTCAATGCATGATTTTTATCTACAGCAAATAAAAATAGATTTTTATCTACAGCAAATAAAAATAATCTTTTTTTTTTACTGATAAAGCCTTGTGCAAAAAATATATATATTGATACGCAAAAGGTAAAAAATTTAATGTTATTTAGCTTTTACTTATTAAGGGCATGTGTATTCACTCATCTTCATATTTGTATTTTTTATGACGTGTATATACAGTATAAGCTTTATATAATCATTAAATTGCATATGTATGCCAGATTAACTTAATTTTCTGACATTTCTTTTTTTCAGTACTTTGTTTATGCACCTTCGTCAGTGAAGCACTAGCCGGACCTTTACTGGGGCCAGATGTTATGAGTTTTGGCTCACTGTCTCCCCTGACAGTATGGCAAGGGGCAGCTTTCCCTATAATACCAACATTACCTTTGCACTCTGGATTGCCAGCACCAAGAGGGGCAGTATTCGATGGCCCCGATCCAGGTCTTAATGCTGCCATCATAAGTGAGTGTTCTACTCTCTCTCTTGCTTCACACTTCATGTGCTGCGATTTAAAATTTCAGAGCAGTTGGTCCCGATGTATTTTGCATATTTCATATCAGTAGGATGTTTAATATGATTCATTTCACATCAGACTACGCCTAGCACTGGATTTACTGTTTAGAATTGACTGAAAATAATCTTTTGAATATTCTTCTAAGACAGAAAGTGTATATCAGTAGCAGTAAAATCATTGTTCTTTGGTATTATGAATGAATTCATTTAACTTTATTCAATCTGTCTGCTTTTCCTCAACAGCTGTACCTAAAGAATCCTGTCCAAATGGGTACCGCAGAGACATAAACGATGTCTGTCGTTTGAAATTCAGCTACGGACCAAATCCTTTCTTTTCGTTTACACCTGAAAATTTCAAAGGCGATGTGCAGTTCTACATGGGACTTCAGGTAATGCTGGTCAAAATTTGGGTTTGATGAAATATTCTAAGCTATAATTGTGAGTCATCTGTAGCAGATTTACACATATTCAGCTAAAGATCCTATTTCCCCAAAAGGGTTAAGCTAGATCTTTGTTGGGCGAGTCGATAGAGTTGTGGGCTAGCATTTGCTAGGCCCGACTTCGAGTCTCCGGCCGGCTAATGAAGAGTTAGAGGAATTTATTTCTGGTGATAGAAATCCATTTCTCGCTATAATGCGGTTCGGATTCCACAATAAGCTGTAGGTCCTGTTGCTAAGTAACCAATTGGTTCTTAGCCACGTAAAATAAGTCTAATCCTTTGGGCCAGCCCTAGGAGAGCTGTTAATCAACTCAGTGGTCTGGTACAACTAAGGTATACTTTTTTTTTTTTTTTCAATAAAATCTTGATCTGCCTATCCTCTAATTACCATGTCAAAGATAAAACCCTTGTGCAAAACACTTCTTAGGATTGAAAGTTACCTTGTATATTTAACCAAAAATCACTTCAGCATTTTATAACCTTGCCCAAGTATCAACTTTACACTTCAAGTTGTAATCGTTATACATAAAATTTAAAGATGATAAACATCATTATGGTATTATGAAATGAGGTTTCATAAGAAACAGTAAAGAATGCAATGATACAAATATTTAGCTTTTAAACTGATGGCAAAGTAAACATTTTAACTGCTTGTCTTTATATAATTTGGTAACTGAACATAATTTATAAATTTGTGAAGCATTCTGTTCTTATAATTACCTGTTCTTTATTATGACAAATGCATGGCCACCTTTTCTTTCAAACTAACTTCTCATTAAAGTAGCCACTATCTCTTTCAAATATTTTTAGTCTTTAATTTTATCTCTACTACACTTGCTTGCCAGGTGGGTCAATCTCGACAGCCCAGACGGAGAGGACGTGGAAGAGGCCGCCCACGACCACCTGCTGTGCAAGTGCCTTCAGTTCCACCACCTCAAACAACTCCAGTGGATGACGATGACGACTAAACCATTAATTACCATCAATTAGGTGTTAGCTAGATATATTATTTTTATTTAAATTTCTTCCCCAAGTAACTTTTAACAGTTAAAAACCACAGGCAGTTTTCTACATGCAATTGTCTTAACCATTTTCATGTAAATAAATACTCAAGAAGAGACTGCAAAGAATTGCAATTTAACTCATGGAAGTGGAAAATCTCTTTATCTAAAAGAACTCTGATGTCATTGTTCGGCTTTATGAGAAGTACAGTACATACATGGGCATTTATTAACACAGCACACTAAATGATCAGTATTTTCAATGAATAACTTTGGACTGAAAGGCATTTAATGATCTCCCTGGCTATCCTGAAATTGTTTTGGATGTGACCAGTTTAATGGGCATTTTGATTCAAAGCAGTATTAACATAATGCATTTGAAAACACACACAGCTGATGTATTAAGATATTTTAAAATTCTTCGAGAACTAAATGTAAAAAGAACTAGATATTAAAAAGTTAAAATTTACCTTTTAAATGGAAATTTTAACTTTTAAGAGATGCTACAGGATTTTTTTGTCATTAAGCAATTAAATACGCTATCTTTCCCAGCTTTTTATCCTGATAAGCTATGCCATGTGTTTGCACAGTAAATCAGTTTTTCAATAAGCAGGGTAAAGACAGTGAAATATAAGGCAAGATTATTTTTAAATCATTGACACACTTTACCTTATATCAGCCAACATCTTACATTACACTTCAACTTCACATATCACCATTTCATACTTTTGTATAGTGCAAGAATGAAGTGTCAAATGCAACATAAAAAATTATCTATTGAATAGCATGTTACACATTGCATGAGAAAATTATAACAGCTTAATTTGAAAGATGTTGGATGACAAAATACAAAAGAGAGAAAAGAAAAGTTATCACCCATATCATGTTCTGTTTACAGAGAAAACTTATTACCCTTCAATTATCAATACATTAAATGGGCATTGCAATGAACATAATTTCCCTGTTTAAATAAAAACATTGATTCAAGCCACTGTTAATCTTTGTTTTTTATCCTTAAGTTTCCAGCCAGTAAAATACATGCTATGTTGTGCCACTTCAGGCAAAATCCACTAAAGGGAAAGACTATTACTCTGATAACTCTGCATGTTTGAAATGATGATTCATGGCAAACCTTGATACTCTGTATCATGATTTTACAGCTAGTTAGGTATGATAAAATCAGCACAGTGGCTTTGAGGAAAAATGTTATCAGAAAAAGTTAGCAAGAGTTGATCAGAAGGTATTCAAAAGCTCACAAAATATCTGTCAGGATTTGACTTGTTTTAATGGACTATTGTTTCTTTAAAATCAACAGGCCACGTCACATAATACAGGGTGGCTAAAGTGAAAAACCTAGTCATTGCCACATTTTTTTTTAATCCACTGTGCATGAAACTCCCAAATTGTCAATAACTTCTTATATCTATAAAAAGATATATCAGAACAATCAAAAAGTAAGTCTTACATGCATCCTCCATCTTTACCCCCCACGGTGCCATACCTTGTTTTTTAAACAACCCATTCCAATCTCTTTGCTTCGAATACTATAATATATCCTCTCCTTGCAAGCTGACTACATTTCTTCTTGGCAAATGCAATATCATCACCTGTGGTCAATTCAATGTAAGTTTCTCCACTAAAACAACCTTCCAGTGATCATATAAGTTGTACTCCATTGCACTTACTTTTTCATAGTGCCCCTCCATCACAAATTTCAGAAAGTTTTCTGTTTGCAAAACTACCGAAAGGTTACCATGAAGATATGATAAACTGGATTAAGTACAGTAACTGTTTTCATACTCAAGTAACATCAACAAAATAATCATTAACGTTATCACTCCAAAAAACTGCCTACAAAACTTTGCAAAAAATGAAACTAGTTCTGTGAGCCACCTAACCTTAGATTAGAAAATCTAAAGAAGGGGAAAAACTGCATGAGTATCATACAATTGGTTTACACCACTACATTATTGCCAATTGGACATAGTACAATAAAAATTAAGCAGACAAAAAAATGTTTGAGTAATTACAGTACTTTGAGGGAATCTACTTTTCTCCCATGCTAAAATAGGCAAAACACCCAAGCTTTAACTTGGCCTCATTAGAAATACCTTAGACCAGCAACAAATCTCTGGCTAAATGATTTACTTCATCATAATTTTCATAACTGTAATGGCGTTAAAGATCCTTTTCAGTCATGTTTTGTTGCAGAGCTATATTTCTTTTGCCATTTATTTTTAATTCATTCCCTTTGGTCTCTCCACACTGAGCTGGCCAATGTCATCAATTTTACCTCAGTTTCAGTACAAACCATTCAGGTGAACCCTGCAAGTCTAAAAGCATTACCCAGTGGTTCTGTTATACTAGTCTCTCACAATAAAAATATGATGGTTATATCTCTTTAGAGACCAGGAAGAAGGCAAGGAGTTCCAAATGTAAATGTACAAGGGACAAATGGCTAATCTAATCTCGTGAGTCTCAAATCAGTGGCTTTGCTGTGAGGCAAACTACTTTTCTGTATTTTGCAAAAAGCCAGAACAATATATAAAATGGCCATGGTACAAATACCAATTTCTTTTACTAGTTTGATAGTAGCAAAAAAAAAAAACAATACTGCACCACACTTTATTATGACGAAATTTAATACCTTACATTTCTTTCATTGGTAAATGGGTTAACATATAAAAAAAAGTCTGCCACTGAAAATCATGATTAAAAATTTCTCTGCAATCAAAATTTTTCATGGTTCATCATAATAAAAAAAGGTGTACCAGAATGTTCCAGAACATCCAATAGGTACCTAGTACAACTTACACTGGCAAATTGGAAAACATGAACATAACAGATAACAGGTACTCTTGACAGATGCAATACTTCATTAGGTAAAATCTATTCTTTTCTTAATAGCATCTTCCACCTTCAGTATCACTAGCATGGCAACATCCTTGCCACAAAGGCACTGTAAACACTCATGATTGTTAGGAAAAGTGCAATTTATTAGGGCAAAAAAGGCAAATTTTGCGATAAATGTAACTTGCCACTTCCAGGTTTCTGCAGCAAATAAAGTCACTTTTCCTCCTATGTGTACACTAACTGCACAGACAAAAATTTTTTGCTGAAGTGTTTGTACTTGAATTCCTTGATATGTAATATATGCATGACTTTTCCTCACCTGATAAAAATAAGCAAGATTTCCCAAATTTTACCATTTTCAATAAAGGGAATAATACAATTTCAATTAAAAAATCAAATTCTGGTACTGCCATTTTCCCCTGGAGTCTGGGCGAAGTCAAAATTAAAATAACTCTATTACTGACAAAAGCTACAGTAAGTCACCACAATCTGTTCTGATAGACATTTTTACTCAACAAAAAGTTTTGAAATTTGAATATTTGAAAAATTCCTGAAATAAGTTAAATTTTATGTCAACATACTTAAACTGTAGCAAAAGCAGCTTAGCTGTGAACATTATATCATAAATACTGTCTTTTTATGCAAAAGCTACTGGAATGGGATCAAACCCCATTACCTGGCTCTGACCTGAGAAAAGGGGAAACTTGGGAGATGAAACAAGTGGGGCCCATTAAAAGAAATGGTAAAACAGATGATGCAAGAGAATTCCAAGGCTTGGCAGTGGAAGAATATATCCCCACAGTAAATGTGGGATGTGACTGGGTGTTCTGGTGAGTTTTCAACAAGACTGCCTGAGAGTAGGAAGGACACCATCCTTCAATGTAACTACTTATTATTAGTTGAATGCAGACTAAAGCTAAGGAATTACACAAAATGTACAATTGACAATAAAAAATATTCAATAAAGATTGTCTATTCTGTAATAAATAAGAACATCTGTGGAATCCCCCTTGTCATAAAAATTAAGTATTGCCATCTTAAAAAACAAATAAGAGAATCTAACGTACAGTTTCTTTTTATTGAAGAAAATATAAGGGAAACTGAGATCAACATTTGTATACCAAATTAATCAAAATTTAGTAATGCAATAAATATGATTTTACTCTTGTCAACAGCTCTAATTCCAAAAAAATATATGTACACCACAAAGAGATAAGCCATCAAATATTTTTCTGTGAAGTCTTTTTTGAAGCTGTACAATACTGCATTTTCACTCTATAATTTTAGTTGGTATACAATTACTGTAGTTCCCATTACGTATTTGAATTCTACTCAAATAAAAGTTGTCCTTTAGTATTTGCAAATTATGTAACAAAACTAACATCATAAATGACATACAGTACATAATTTTTAAGCATGGGATTTACTCATGCGATTCACAGGCTAGTTAAATTGTTTTAATGCCCTTACTAATTCAATTGAATTAATATACCATGAAACAGTTATTTTCAATTACCAAATAATTTAGTCAGCAAACAATATCTATGAATTTTACAACAAATACTGTACATTGTTTCAGGATCATAAATTCCTTCAACTTATTAAACCTGTAGTCATAATTTCTGGTCTTCACATACTCATAGTACATGCTTACTTTGCCCTTTTCTTGTGTAACAGTATGCATGATGTTGGTTAAAGGTATAATGAATTGTTTACATAGCTGTGTTACTCCATTCTGCTTTGCTAATCTTCTCCTGTCATTACAATTTAGTTTTGTCATTTGCTTTGTTCTCCTATAGCGCTCATTACTTCATATTCATAACCTTATACTGTATATTTCACATTTTACTTGCATAATTTTGACATTCATTAAATTACTCAAGACTCCCTGATCACAACAACAAACTGATGTCTAAACTATCTGTACATATTTCTGATTACCTACAGATTCACTAGCAAATCTCTCTCGCACTTTCTCTCAACAGAAGAATTTCATTCTATTTCTTAAGACATCTAATTTCTTTCTTTCTTCAATACAGACTGCCATATTTTTCAATTAATTTCAAACACTGCATATTTGACACCTTAGATAAATAGGGGACTCCCTCAAATAAGAAATAATATAAAGTTCAATTTGATTTTGACATTATAACTGCATTTATTTCAGCACTAATGAAGTTACAATGCAGGAATAATTTCACGTAAGTAATAAAGTTCGAAGTGAAGTCACGTCCTAAAAGAATTCACATGATGAAATATCAGAGAAACATAATAACCTAAGGTATGCAATAATCACTGAAACAACGCAACCATGAGCTTATGTCTCTCCTGCTTGAATTGATCAATCTTTGGGTTTGGTCTGAAAAAAATAAGGTAAAAAAACATCTTTTAATATTTTCATTTTCTCTTAATATCTATAAGGTAAAAAAACATCTTTTAATATTTTCATTTTCTCTTAATATCTATAATCATATCTTTAAACTCTTCCCTTGCTATTCAGAGTATACTCATGGATAATACTGGTTCATCAACCCAAAATAAAATCTATACTTATTATTTTTATTATCCTGGTTTCACCCATTCTTTGATACAATCCCATTTTCTACCCATCTTCTCCCACTAGCAAGCTTTTGCTGTGCATTTTTCAAAACAGATAGCACTAAATTTAGCTTACTTTAATGACATAGCTTCAGGTGTCAAATACACTGTCAGTCTGTTAGAAGACATTCTTGTTTTTATCATCTCAGTACCATCCACACTCAATATCAATGATGAAGAGACTATTGATGATAATTATGATGGCCAATTGGATTCAGGAATAAATAATAGCAGCAAATATTTGCCTCTGGATTCTGAGTAAGTTCAGAAGTTACAGCATTGGAATGGAAAGACAGAAAAGGATGTATCACTACTGTCTAATATTCACTATAGTGACTTCCCCAGGGCCTTAGAATTGGCTGAAGAAGTTTGAAGAATGCAGCAGACAGTGAATGAGAAACAGAGTCGTCGTCCACATCATCAGAATACCATCGAAAGTTTCTTCAGGCCCCCAACACCCTTGCACCCAAACCCATCGCTATCCACTTCTTCGGTACCTTGGTCATTCAACACGAAATGCATGAAATCACATGGGCACCCTTTGCTGATGTGTTACGTTTGTGCAACCAAAAATCTGATGTGTCACTACTGCATTTCGATAACCATGACCCTCTAGGCATCTCTAAGCCTCTTTTGGCCAGTTTACCACTTAACAGAAGCAGAGGGCAAAAGATGCTGGTCTTGATGACACAGTAGAGCTGGAGGAGAAGGAGGAGGAGGAGGGGGGGAAGGAGGAAGAGGAGGAGGAAGCTATGTAAACTTCCTCACAAGGTTTTAAAAGTCTGGCTGTCGAAAGCAATACACCTACCATGTTGTGTGTTGCATACAAGACAGAAAAAAAAAAAGAGGTTTGCCTTTTTTTTTTTTGGTGTACAAAGTATTTTTATGTTTACAGTAATGTTTAAGCAAAATAAGAAAAACAAAGTGATACCTGTGTTATACTGTTCTCCACTTTACATACAGTAAAAACACCATATTGTGTCTTGTGTATGAGAGAAAAAAAAAGAGGTTTGCTTATTTTTTAGTGTATTTATACAGAATATTTGTTACAAATATTGAAAAATACGGGAAATTGGTTTCTGCATTGTTTAAATGTGATGACTGTTGTTTATAAGCATATTCAATGTTTACAGTTATGCAGTACTGACAAGGTAGGGGGACTATAGGTATGAAGTTGCCATTTTACATCCACAGTGTTTTTTACCAAATCCAGTAAATTCCACTATCCTGCAGGGCCTTGGCTATGTTAATGCTGATATGAGAGATTACTGTCACATCAAACTATAGTCTCAAGAAAGTACAGTATAACAAAAATACATCAGAAATGTATACAACAGTAGAAAAAATAACTATTAAAAGGAAAATCAGCAGGAAAGAAGAAAGGACGAACAGGAGAAACTGAATAAGCATTTTCATCAAAGAAACTGATCAGGAATTATAAAGGATACAAAGTTAAAGGACATGAGATCATGAAGTGGTAGGTATGTAAGCAACCTTGAATTTAGCACCAGGCTGTTGGGCGAGGCTTTCATTAATACAGTCATATCTTGGTTAACTGACTTAATCTGTTCCACAAAATAAACATAAAATAAATGCAAATATATTCTCACTTTACATGTAACTGGAACAGCTAATAGCCTATAGAAGGTGGTGCACAAAGCAAAGAGTGGGGGGGATGTTATTACTTGGAAAAGGAGTTCCCTTCAATAAAAAAAAGCAGGCAACTGTGCTTCTGGGGTTTTCACTTTCCTGTCTCTTTATACTGCTTTCTTTATGTGATCCACTGTTTCTTCATTAAAAACCTGTCCAGTGAGTTTTGTTTTGCCCACATATTCAAATGTTCCTAAAGTGAAAGGCAGCATTGTCATTCAGCAGGTTTATATCAGTTTGTTACAATTTTATCAGGGTGATATTTTTCAAACAAAGCTTTGCAATTCTCTCCATTTTGCACACATTTATTTACTGGTTAACTAGGGACATCATCCCTCCATCCCCCTTCCTCTGAAGAAAATTCCTCAGCTGTTGCCTGTCATTGCTTCCTCTGAAGGCCCTGCAGTTCTTGGGTGATCTCTGCTATCTGCTTCTCCACTTACTCCTCTACATCATCATCAATGACCTCAAAGCCCATGGACTTGCCCAAACACACTGTCCTCCACAAGAGACTCAGCCTTGCTAGCATCTCTAGCCTTCTTAGAAGCCATGAGGACTTACATACAGTACAGTTACTTCGCAAAGATGTGAACTGAGCAAGGCCAAAGCATAGACTGAACCCTTCCTTTTGTTTCATCTGGGAATTGCACGCACATAACGTGCATAATATGATGTGTTCTCGCTAATTGTCTCCGTCTGTACTTAAAACTGAGCAAAATTCTGTTAATGAAGTGAACTGTTCCTCAGACAAAATGTCCCATAACCAAATCATTCATAAAACGAGATGTCAGTTAACCAAGGTATGACTGTACAGTATTTAATATTTTCAACTACTTCCATTACAACACGGCAAAAATATCAAACAAATAAAATTTTTTATATTCGCAATTTAGAGATTATGAAATTGGGAATGAGTCCATAATCATGAAATGCAAAGGTGAACCCTAATTAAGGCACAATCGACCATCGTTAAGACGGACTAATAGGGGGGTCAGGGTGTCCGTCTTAGCCGATAGTCCGGTTTAACCGGCGGTACCTATATATATACCTATAAATATATTGTATTTCATTACTTTTATAGAGTATGAATAATAAACCAATGTACAAACCATCTGAATTAAAGCTCATGGTAAAAGATGAAAAATAAAGAATAAAACATGATCAAAATGATACAATTCAGCCACATATTTAGATGCCTAGGCCAAGACATGAATGCATAATTGTTAAGTAAAATGAAGTGGAGTCTCTAAAATGAAAAGTAAAATAATGAAATTTAGATTACAGGCACACAATCCTTTACCCGAAATCTTCGGGGCCAGACGTGCTTTGGTTTTTGGAATTTTTTGGATTTCGGAACTGTGGGGTCAGGAGCACAATCAAACATCACTATCACAGCAAAAACATTTTTTCCCTTTTTTTTCAAGTTTTTTTCACGTTAGTTTTTTATTCATTATAGTTTATTTCTATTTGTATTAATATACTGTTCAATAAATGTGAGATAATTAAGATCATTAGTAATAAAATAGTGGGACAATAAGACCATGAGTTCACTGACACATTTGTTTTCAACAAAACCATTCCGTAAAATACAAAAATATACATGATCAAAATAATTGCAATTCAACTTGCGAATTTTAACGATAAGTAAGACTATGAAATACATTTCATCATATAGATCTTGGAGAGGGTTGTTTTTTATGGTTACTAATGTCGTCATCAGTTTGCAGTCGTAAATCTGAGGACGGTCCAGGAATAGGATTCGCAAGTGATGACGCATCACCACGACAGACTGTTGTGGGATTTTTCATACCACTACATTAAAGCTAAAATTATTGTTGAATTCTTGTTTTCATGAAGAAATAACTATATAAAGCAAATTATTGAGTAATTTTTGCTATCTGCAGTCAAATAATTACCATCAGGGCAACGTTCAAACTTAGTGCCGTCATGACGTATGTCTATAAATAGAACAGAAACAGAAGGCTGTCATTGGCTAGCAGATCTCCATGGCAACCAGCCAGCCAATCAGGTTTTAGCTGTATTCTGTATGAGAAGAATGCTTTGCTCAGAGAAGCTCACGTTGACATAAGTGCGTGTGCTTTGAATACAATACGTAGTTTTTAATAGTGTATGTATTTTACTGATCACATGAAGAATAGAATGAATGCCTTCTTATTATTTTGAGTGCAAAATTATTGGTTCAGAGATTCTTCAGCAACAAAATTTTTTTTGGCTTCAGAAGATATTTACTAACACTGCTGCACTGACATACCTTTAAAGCAAAATTATTCTCTTTAATCTCTCGAGGATAGAATTACGCTGCATAGATGGAACTGGCAATTTTCTCTCTCTCTCTCTCTCATGTCATTTGCCACGTAAACACCAGTATTGTTCAGTGACTCAGCTTTTGTCTTTGTAAACTTTACCTTTGTCATGTCTTTTCTTTCCTAAAAAACAAACAAAGCATCGTACTGTAGCTACCAGTCAGGCAGCAGATAGGTAAAACTGTTAATACTCAGTGATAGGCTACGATACTTCCTACACTTCCAGACAATAGCGTTTCTTAATGACGGTACATACCGTGCGCAAGTTAAGTTGGTTACGAGTTAAAAGAATCTCAGTTTAATACAGTATAAATACAGAACAGTCTACTGTATATAAAATCAAAATATAAATGAAAAGCTTTTTATTTACCTTTGTTAAATGAAAAGGAAAATGGTACGAGACGTGCGGAGGAACAGTAACTATCTTAAATCATGGTCGAACATTGCATATTTTAAATTGGCTGACCCCCTTCGGTGACCGTCTTATCCGATACCCAGATTAACAAGGTCCAGTTTAATGAAGGTCAACTATACATTATTACAATACCATCAATACTTCAATTTCACATAAAAAATACATGGAATTAAGCCATTTTGATGGTTTTACAGGAAATATAATATTTGCACAAGAGAAAAATTAATCAGTAAAAAGTATGCAATGGTGGTGATATCAACACCAGCATGTCAATACAAGCTCATGTAATAATCTTTTAGCTTTTATTTAAAAAATAAACCTAAATGTGAACAGAGCCAAACCACTTTACTAATTAATCAAAAGATAATATTGTTAATTTGTGATATCATCTTCATTTTGAATCATCAAAAACAGGTACTGTACACTGACGGCATACTTACTACAGATACTCAAAAGAAAAAAAAATCACAATATGTTTTAGGTACAGTATAACTATTATCAATTTCACAAACATACAACAAAACAGTGACTTACTTGGACAAGAAAAGTTGCAAAGTCGTTTTTGTTTCTGCTGGAAACATTGGTTGCTTGACTAGATGTGCCACCGCAATTAAACAGCCTTTCAAATCCCAGTCCAATTTGAATTTCTTATCCTGAAGTTTAGAAAAACAATGAAGTATTCATAAACAATTGAACTAAGCTGCATTTCTCACACCATGTAAATAAATCAAGCTTATAATAATTTGTAAAACACGTAATTTTTTTATTAATGTATCTTCAAAAATTTACCATGGATTCTCCATCTGATGAACTTTCAATGGTAAGACAATGTGGAATCTACAATTAAGTTTCCACAAAGCGAGTTCATTCAAAGCCTGTTACTCAGTTTCCGCAAAGCAAGTTCATTCAAAGCCTGTTATTATCTACAATAATCCTCCAAAAGAGTATTGTAGGCAGTCCTAACGTTTTCTGCAATTTTAACTTTTGTGTTACTCATCTTCTCTATTTTATATAAAAACTCAAACCACAGCTTTTCAAAAAACTTAAAACACCAATTTACATTTTATGTAAGACCTGTGGCTAAAAGAATGGTAATGGTACTGACTTCAATGACATTCCATGAGTATGCAGCCCTACAAGAAGCCAATCCCACTTCTTATTTAAAGAGCTGCAAGGTACAGTGCCAAAAATTCAGAATTATGAACTGCATGGTCCCTCTACAACCACAGTATGCCAATGGAACACTATACTGTACACTTGCTTTCAAAATTTCATATCCAAACCATGTCATTATTCATGGGCTATCAGCAACGACGACACAATGCATCCATGGTGCTTTTCTCCGCCAACAGCTCCCATGGAGATAGAGGCACACAGAGTATGCAATACTGAATGGGTGTCACTGAACATTTCACAAGGGCCTGGGCAATGGAACGTTTGATATTGCTGAGGGAGAAACAAGACAAAAATGATGGGGATATGTCAATTCTTTACAGCAGCCTTAAAATTACACAGCTGTACTGCTTTTTTGTCTTTGAGCTTTCAACATTTACTTCACTTACAAGATCATTAAAGGTTAACCAGACTATAACTTTACTAACTACCACTTTTAGCTTTCTAAAGGAGCTTTTTCATGACAAGTATTTTGTTAGTAAGAAAATATAGTTTTATGTCAAACTGAGCTAAGTCAGGCAAGGTCCTCTTAACTATGCAACCCTTTTGGGGTTCTATTCATCAATTTCTACATGGGTGTTGTGCACCCTCATAAGAATAGACAAATGAAGAGGACCTGGAAATATTAAGAACTTTACAAGAATGCTCTGTTCTCCATTTCACTCACAACTGCAAGTAACCTCCCTATCCTGGACATCCATGTACAGCAGACTTAGACAAGTTATGCTACCAAAGGCTATAAAAACCCTACAGACCTGGGTCTCTGCCTTAATAGCTCCAGTGAATGTCTAGACAGGTATAAAAGGTCCATGATGGATGCCTTCGTCTGTTGTGCCCTTACAAATTGCTCAATATGAAGACACACCAAGGATGAGATTAAAAGATCAGATCAAGTACTACTAAATAACAATTTCTCAAGCATCACGGCTAAAGAGCAAAACAAATTTTCATGAACAATTGGCACAACGAATAAATGACCAACACAAATAATGACCAGCAGTTCCAAAAAACTCTATCAGAGAAATTTTATGCAACAAAAATATCTAGAGGACAAAAAGGCAGTCAGGAAATAATGAAAATGCCTCCCCTACTACAGAAGAAGATAAGATTAATCATATAATTTCTTATGAGACCATTCAGCTACTTCTCAAGATCAACTCAGCGCAGTCAGAAATACCACCATTCATGTATGAAGATGACTACTACCAAACTCTCAGAATGTCTCTCCTGTGAACAAAATCATAATAGACATGAAAGAGAAGCACTAATAAAAAGCACAAAATTATACAACAATATAATACCGTATACTGGAAAAAAGCCAAGTATCGCCACAGTACAAGAAGCTGAATTTCTCACCACTACCATAGAGGGATATCAGAAATCAGCCAGAACTCTAACCAGTGCCAAACACTGACAGGAGAGAGAGAGAGAGAGAGAGAGAGAGAGAGAGAGAGAGAGAGAGAGAGAGAGAGAGAGAGAGAGAGAGACATCGGATGTCATCATTTTACCTGTGTAGACAATCATACTGGTCACATCAGTACAGATTACCCCAGCCAACACCATTGAAAAAGCCAAGAAGATTACAAAGCCTCTAGGACAATCACAGCAGCATCAAAGCCATGACCAAACAAAATTCAGTTCACCAGCTGATCGACCATTAATAATAAAATAATGGGGTGAAAAAGAAGAAAACTTCATAATAAACATTTGACTTTTATACTGTTCTTCTTGAAGTGTCCTCCATCGCTCTTTATACAATTTTTGGTATTTTCACAAAATTTGTCGGTCTGGATCTATTTTCCAAGGTCAACATCACTATCCAAATTTAAATAATTTGTCCTTTACATATCAGAAACTAGCAAAGTACCTGGTCTTCAAAATCACATGTGGTAAACTTACCTAACATCTGGTAAGTCCTAAATGAACTAAGAATCTGATGTTGTGTCAAAGTTGTTGATTTTAATGAAACCTGATAGGCAAATATTTTCTTCAAATATTTTGATCAACCTATTATTTTCACGGTTACAGGTCAAAATTTTACTTTTCTCCAGTTTTACTTGAGCTTGATGGGTTGGTGCCTTGTTGGCTGTGGTTATTATTTAAAAAAACCAACTTTTCCAGGCCATAGCCAAACTTAAAAGGCCTAAATTATAGTCTTCTTTGATCTCAAAAAAAACTTGCTAGGTAGGTACAGTCTGTTTCATGATTTAATTTTGGTACATGGTATGGCAGGCCAACGATACATTTGGCAATTACTTTGTCATTTCACGAATGTGCTTTTTGCAATGTGTTTACATGCTTAACAAATGTTTCACAGGCAGTACTGCCAACAAATACTCATTAATTACATTATCCACAGCACTGTGCAATTGCCATGTCACCACTGTTTGCCATGATGAATACTGAGATTCATAAAGCCAACTGCACCCTGAGGTGCGTGATTATTTGTCATGAATACATTATTCCTTACCTTGATCCTCAGGAGGATCTATCCAAGGGTTATTTTCCCAAAATAATTTTAGTCTTGGCCATTTTTCACATTTACAGGTAAATTTAACAGCCACAAATTTTTTCTTTCCCTGATCTTGATGAAACAAAACACTTTTTCATATATACGAATAAATATTTGCATACTTACATTATCTAATGTCAGTGGTAGCTATTTGTCAGAACAGATACAACTGACATCTTGTTGATTTTGTTACTCTACACTAAAATCTAATCCAAAATGACTAACAGACTGATATACATAAAATAAATCATTCCTTAAAAAATGCATATTCCAAATATTTGAATACAATTTAGTAAAATGAAATAACATGTATGTGGTAAACTTACCTCACATTTTATAAGTCCTAAATACACTAAGAAGTTATTTACTGCAACTGACATCAGGTCTCCTTTCTGAGCAGCAAGGAAAGCAGCACTGGCTAATTTCTCTGTGACAGCAAAAACAGCTTCCTCAACCTGCATTAACATAAGCAAAATTAGAAAAAGACACAACCCAAAAGCACAATTAGAAAAAGACACAACCCAAAAAGTTCACTATCTAATTAAAACAAAAGGCTCAGAGTAACTATATGATTGGTAGAATGAAAAAAAAAAAAAATAAATAAAAATCACTACACCTGTACTCCAAGAGTGAGCCATTTTGAAATGCAATCCTACACCACGAAATTAATGCCTGTAAACAATACTTTTTCTAAATCGCTGTTCCTGTACAGGTTAGACACTTGAAGATTTTTCTTTTTCTATCTTGAGTATTCATCTACTCCCTTTCCTTATCTGTAACTTTTCCCATGATCTGCTGGTCCTTCCCACTGTAGTTGAAATCCTGCTATTTTATATCTGCAAAGTCTCTGAATGACTGTCCCTTCTTCTTTTCATTACATACTCAAGTCATATCGGTCTATTTTTCTTGCCTCTAAAATTCACATTTAACTTATATTTCCTAATGTGTGGTTTTTAATGAAGAAACAGTGAATCACATAAGGAAAGCAGTACAAAGAGACCGAAAAGAGAAAACCCCAGAAGAACAGTTGCCTGCTGTTTTTTATGGACAGGAACTCCCTTTCCAAAAAATAACATCACCCTTCTTTGCCTTGTGCACCACCTTCCACATAAGCCATTGGCTCTCCCAGTTACATGTAAAGTGAGAGCAAATATAATTTATTTTAAGTTTATTTTGTGCGTACATCTTCTGCATGCAAAGCTTGGTAAATTTGTTTTTAAAGGCTTTTATTTGTTGTATTTTTGTAGGTTTGGAAGGGATTAATCCAGTTCCCATTATTTCTTGTGGAAAAAAAAGTTTTGTTTAAGGACAGCCTTTTGGAACAAATTAAGTCAGTTAACCAAGGTATGACTGTATTAATGAAAGCCTCACCCAACAGCCTGGTGCTATATTCACGTTTCCTTATATTCCTGACACTTCACCTCCCTTGCTAAATATTGTGGTCTCATGTCCCTTGACTTTGCATCCCTTTACAATTCCTAGTCAGTTTCTTTGATAAAAATACTTATTCAGTTCTTCTCTAGTCTTTCCATTCTTCTTTCCTACTGATCTTCCTTTTAATAGTTATTTTTTCTACTGTCATATACATTTCTGATGTATTTTTTTGTTATACTATACTCATCTATTAAACACAATGATCACTTTGGCATAAAACCAAATTATTAATTATCAATTTGAACAATTTTCCACTCCATTTCTTCCGGAGTAAGCTCAAGTAACCTGATACCTCTTATATTTTACACATAGTCAGAGCATGCTCAACCAGCCTGATAGCTGTGTAATTTACACTCTGAAGTACATCCCATTTTCTTTTCTATACTACTGTACTACTACTACTATTACTGTAAGCCTTTTTTCCTATCTTGTCCATTGTCAAATTTTAACATAAGGAGCAACTAACATTTCCTTACTATAAAAGCAGCTTTAAAGAATCAACTTCAGCCTAAATTGGATAAAACCTTATTTTCTACAGAAAATCCTTCTATATGTGAACTATTCTGCACTCAGTAATGCACACTAATCTTGAAGTCCTACTATATAGTTTCTTCTTTGAATAAAAATTACTAAGGGTATCAAAACAGGCTTGTTTCCCAATGGCATAAATTAAAATGCCTGATCAAATTCTTATTTTACATAACATTAATAAAAGAATTACAACAAATAGATGACTTACTTTTGGATTGTTAAGTGCTGCAAAAGATGAAGTCTTCATGAAAATACTCAAACTCGAAGTTATGAAAGCTTCATCTGAATCGCCTGCCAATCGGCGAGCTTCTTCCACTAGAAGTGATGGGCCAGCATTTCCTAACCCCAAAAGTCGACTTGCAGTTGGCTGCTCACAGTACTCAGATGCTGTACACTAAATACAGTAGCAAGAAATACAGGGAAAGATATCAAAACACCATCCTGCTTGTAAACAGACTACTTAACAACATAAAGAAAACTACTATAAAATCTAATCATATCATTGGTTTGATTTAATTTATCTACAGATGGGGTAGGAATCACAATTAGAATATAAAATTTAGACCAAAGGCCAAGCGCTGGGATCTATGCGGTCATTCAGTGCCAAAAGGACAACTGAGAGTAAAAAGGTTTTAAAGGTGTAACAGGAGGAAAACCTTGCAGTTGCACCATGAAACCAGAGTTAGGAGAGGGTGGAAAGTAAGATGAAAGAAAGAGAATATGAACAAAGATACAGTACACGGAATGAAAGGGGTTGCAGCTAGGGGCCAAAGGGGCATTACAAAGAACCTTAAGTAATGCCTACTGTGCACCACATAAGGTACACTGACAGCTCTACCCCTCTACAAGAGAACTTGAAATGTGAGTAATCAACACTGATTGATCACTAAATGAAGGAAACAGGGTAAATGGCAGAAAACATAGATTCCAGAACATTCCCAGAATAATGTTATACAAATTCCATTATTGCCCTTGAGGAATGGGCAAGGGAAACAGAACACTGCAAGAGTCTGTTCAGACTGGAAACTAGAAGCAATTTAGGGAGTAAGAACTACTCCAAACCAAAACTGACCCTAACCACTGAGCTAGCCTGCCAGCCCATTCCTTACTAGCAAACAGCCCAAGTGTGGCGAGCCATCAACTCATGCATCTTCACATCCCACAAAGCAAAGTGAGAGCAGAGTGTTCCTCTTTGCTTGGCCTGGTTCCACTAATGCTGTGCTGTAACAACAGCATTATCTAGAAACGTGTTAACTATTCCATGAAACCTGCGGAAGCAATGCTTCCCACATTCTCAGAACGTTGACTTGCATATGAGGTGAGTTTTATGGTCAGAGAACCCCCTTAACAAAGCAGAGATGTTCTCAACCTTCTTCAATGCAACTGTAACAATGCATTTTGGGAGGAGGGGCATTTTGGGAGGAGGGATAGGGGCATTTTGGGAGGAGGGATAGGGGCATTTTGGGAGGAGGGAGAGTTCACAGCACTTTCCCTGAGGGGTTCCTGTTGTCCCAATACCACATTAGCATCTCTGTGACTTGCACCACAAGAGAGTGGCAGACAAGAGTGGGCAGTGGTGCCTCAGAACCAACAAAGAGAGAGAGAGAGAGAGAGAGAGAGAGAGAGAGAGAGAGAGAGAGAGAGAGAGAGAGAAGAATACTGCCCTAGCATCCCTGAGTCTGCTATGCTCTATGGACATACCCAGGTACTTGTCTGCTAACTGGGCATGAGATCCAACCCTTTATCCTTCTGCCCTGCTTGTTAAAAGGAAGAGGGGTCCTTCCCAAGAAGAAGCCCGGGAGAAGACCCATTTACACTTAGTTCTTGGTTCTGGGTTATATTAGTCATTTCTGTTGTGGTAGGGGCAATGACCAATGCCACTCTGTCACCCTACATGGATAAAAGGAAGTTGTCTGCTTGACTGCTGGAAGACAGGAACTCTGGTGTGTAGGTCATTATGTTAACCTGACCAAAGTACCACAAACAGAATGCAACCACAGCCAGGACAGCTGTCTTTTCTCCTAAGTGGCCCTAACACACACATCAAAAGCCATGAGTTCTCTTCATGAGTGAAAGTACAAGAGCAGTGAAGCTGATGCTGCTCTCTAAAAAAATTATTACAAGAAATAAACACTTGAAATCATGGTTTCACCAACCAGTATATTTTCTTGCAATACCTGTACTGAACTTTGGTCACACTAAACCTTAAAATAACTGAACTTACTAAAGCAACCTGTTAGCATGTGTTAACATGTACATCATTGATGCACAGATGTTCTGAGTGAACGCAAAAATTAACCTGGTTATACATCAACAAAGAGGGTACGACAGCTACCCAATCTTCATGGAAGGCATTGGTTAATAAAGCTGCTTGTAAATGTTAGGAGGTGTTATGTAACGAAATTCTGGTCTGAGATTAACAGGACTACATTCGAACAGAACCTCCCAAACCTAAAAATATTGAAAAATGGAGTCTGTTGCATGCCACCAACAACCCAACATCTATTCAGTCTGATGACTGCATGAAAATTATAGGGATGAGGTGGTATTAATTCAACTGCACCTGCCTTGAAGTCAAGAAAGAGTTAATGCATAAGAGCGAAGCAGTTCGAGATCGCTAACTCTCCCTCCACTTGTGAAATATAATTCAAGGGTCCATAAACTTCCTTAGCTTCTATTGTCAATTGCTGCATACCAGTTGAAAAGTAGCGTGACTGTGTACTGGTGCATAAGCATATTGCTACCTTACCTGAGCTGAAGTATGTGAGATACGACATGTCTTGAACCTGTACACAATTGGAGCACACCCAATCTTAAGACCGAACATGTACCTAGCAAACAGGTGGGGATGTTTCACCCAAGCATACTTCAGGGAAGCATAGAAAGGAGGATTACCTGCACAATGGTCCACAGACCAAGTATGGACAGAACTGCATCACCCCTCACCCCAAACACCTGAGATACATGCAGTCTGAGCGCTTGCCCAGGTGCATAACTGAACAATCATTGATGCACAGGTTCTACACAGTGTCTCCAAAGCAAAGCAAGCAGAAGAGCTCCGAGAGATCTTTCCTGAAGAGTGCTCCTATGAGCACATAAGTACCTAGCAGGAAGGTAGCGCTGGTTCCTGCTCTATAGCCCCAAGAAGGTAATGAGAGAGGGAGCCCATCATGTTGTCTAAGTGCAGCTGGTGTGAACACCTTGCACTGTGCCGAACAAAAGGGTTGTGTGTACCTAGGCCTCAGCCCTGTGCATCTCCTCTGGGACACAAGGGGAGGGGGTGTCCAAAACACCCATAAGTTAAGTATACCTTAGTTTTACCAGACCACTGAGCTGATTAACAGCTCTCCTAGGGCTGGCCCGAAGGATTAGACTTATTTTACGTGGCTAAGAAACGACTGGTTACTTAGCAACGGGACCTACAGCTTACTGTGGAATCCGAACCACGTTATAGCGAGAAATGAATTTCTGTCACCAGAAATAAATTCCTCTAACTCTTCATCAGCCGGCCGCGGGAATTGAACTCCGGCCCATCGAGTGACAGTCTGAAGCTCAACCGGCTCGGCCAACAAAGGGCTCCAAACAACCATAAGTGATCAGTCCAGAGACCAAGTGCTTGTCATGCAAGCAAGACAAGCAGACTCCTCTATTGTAACCCCTAAAGATTACACAAGAATGAGCCTTGTTTCAGCAGCTAGGTATGAGGAACCAATACCCACCCTGCCTGAAGCTAAAACAACAACCTCCAGATGACTGAGAGACTATGCCTTCCTTTTCAAAGGAAGAGTGCTCATGAGAAACTAGATGGACATCTTATGAGAGGCCTTAGATTCCCCTTCTATCCCTCCTCCCTTAAGGGAGAAGAGAAGAGCAAGTGGAGGGGGGAAGAGCTCAACAATGGGAGGGAGGTAATGGAAGGACAGAGCTTCCCCTCCAGAGTTGGGATTAGTTTCCACCCTGAAGAGGTTGTGGTCATCTTACAACTCCCAGTGGATACAGCCAAAAAGACGACATTTTAAGTGTTGCATCAACAGCACATGAAGCAGACGACATCATTAGGGGTTGGAGCAGCTCTGGCCTTAAAGATGATGCATAATAGAATGAGAATGATCCCAACATCCCCTAACACCCTTCACCCTCTCCTCAGAAAGGGGTGAAAAATGGTAAGGAGTCAGAAGGGCTTGGGTGGATAAGGGAAAGAAATAAACTAACACTTGACTTATACCTTTTCTGCATATCGCCTCCTACCAGCAGCACTCTCCCCTAGAACTTTAACACTACTGAAAATGCAAGGAAGATTAATAAAAAAAAATAGTGGGGAATTATGAATATTAAAAAACAGAGGGGAAGAAAGAATTAATCCTTCAAATCTCTACACTACAGAAAAATAAAGTGAAAATCTCAGAAAACAAGTTCAACTTAGCAGTCCTCCCATGGCAGTAGCCGAATATATAGTGGCTAGTGTCAGTCAATGATAAAAGAGGTATTCCCCATTCATCCCGTTAACCACCAGTTAACTACCTTGTTAATAATTCAATGACCGATTCCAGCTGGCACTGAAGATTACTTCTATAAAAAAGATGAGTTTGTATTTCCAAAAAATTCAACCATGATTATCAGTGTCATCTCTGGGCTACCCATGTAGCCTAATCTGCTGAGGTGCCAAAATATAAACAAAAATGCTGTAATCATATCTTCCCAAGATACAAATACACAAATCCACCCATGCAACTCAAGTTATTCATACGAATAAGCAATGTGGATGACCTACTTTGTAATTGTAAAATTGTGTTAACTGGTAACACCATATAAAACAATTAATTGCCATAAGCACAAAATAACAACTTAGGGTGGCTCCTCTCTGTATAACCTTAGTTAATAAGTGATTAATGGCAAAGCACAGCAAAATTTTACATTTATACAATAATATATGTTGGATGAACACTTCTACATGTAAGGCTGAATTTCTACAATGTACCGCTACAACATACCTTCACAGGCTGCACCTGATCTTGATTTCTCAACAAAGGACTCACTCCAGACTCCTCTACTTCCTGCACATCATCATCCTGGTCCTCCTCATCCTCCTCATCTTCGTCTTCATCATCATCATCATCTTCTTCTTCACTGTCAGGCTCTTCATTGTTTTCAAGACTGTCTAAAGCTTCTAGACGGCCAATGTCCTTTAAGGCCTTTATCAAACTTTCTTGACCTTTTTCTCCTGAATCAACAGAAGACAATGTTTTTCTTTACAAAATCTTTTCCTATTATTTATGCTTAACAGATCTTCATTAAACTGGCTAACTTTTCATTATCACATTCTAATCTTTATTTTCTGACCACGTTATACATGTTTTTTCTAACAATTCATTTTATTTTATTTTGTAAAATTATAATTACAGCTCACACAATATCATAACAGATAAGAACTAAAATCAGTAACAATTTCTGGGTATATTTGTTGTAAAATATTTACGAGATTTACTGAGATGGGGAAATGCAGTAACTTTTTGTGAGGTATACATGTTTTTTCTAATATTTCTTTGCATTTTTCTTTGCAAAATTACAATTATAGCTGATATACTATCATACAAGATAAGAACTGAAACTATCAGCAATCCCGGGTATATTTATTAGCAAACCTAATAAAAAGACATCCTGGAGAGGCAGTGCATTCTCTTCTGAAATCTCAAGGCATACTAATTGATGTCTCTCCAGAGCTGAGCTAAATACTTGCTGTAAGTCATTTATTGCCCATTAAAGTGCTATGAACATTTTTCCCGCTAAATTCATCCATACCAAATAGCGCATATTAATACTCATATGAGGGTTCCCGTCCATTAAGGATTAATAAGTAAACAGATGCCTGAATGTCAAACTCACTTCCAATCGGATTCTCTATCAACGAAACAACAATAAACAATCTCTGTTATGCCAACGATATGGTTCTGATTTCCCCAAAAGTGCAGTCTCCAGCAACTAATCGACACCTCACGCAGATATGCAGAGGATTTTGATATCCTATACAACAAAACCAAGACCCAGTGCATGTCGCTGCTCCCGAGATCGCTAAAGTATATTGCAGAACCACAAATTTTCCTCAGAAATCGTCGTCTGGAATTTGTACATGAATTTCCAGGGCCACTTTATCACAGACAACCTAGAAGATATGGCAGACATAGAACAGAGGCGTCATAAACTATGTGCAAGGAGGTTTGCCTTTTGCTACAGAGATACGAAATGGTGCTCTTCTGCTCGTACTGTATATACGGGTGTTCCCTTTGGACAAACTACAGCCGAGAGGCCATGAGACGTCTCACCATTGTATACAACATTCTGAGATGCCTCACCAACACGCCCTGTTACCACTGCCACGCAGATGTTCATAGAAAACCACCTGGATAATTTAAAAATCATTATTAGGCGAGCAATGTCTGGTCTGATCACCTGACTGGGAAACAGCAGCAGCAATTTGCTTATACAATGAATCCTAAGCAGTGGGGCAAGAAGGTCTAAAATGTGGGAAAGATGGGATAATGAGGCATCCGTTCCATAAATGGCTTTATCTTCCTTCACACAGGGTGGCCTGAGTTGCTGTGTATACTTATTCTCTATTTTCGAAATTTATTAAAGTGTCATCTGCAGACTCTGGTATTATTATTATTATTATTATTATTATTATTATTATTATTATTATTATTGTTGTTGTTGTTGTTTTATTATATTACTATGTTGATTATGATGATTTTTTATTATTATCATTGTAATATTATTACTGAGATTTGCTTTTTTCACTTTTTGTATTTAGTCTTCTGGACCTGACTTCTGTTACCACCTAAGGTCCCTAGCTAGAAATTAATTGTATGCAATCTGTTTTTAATTTTTATAATTTTTAACATTTTTACTATTATTCTCAATATTAGTATTGCCATTACCATTATTATAATTACTATTTTTACTACTACTTCAGCGACTGTATGGATATTGCCAATCATCATTTTTATCATTTTACCTTGTGTATCTAGATTGTGTACATTGTATTGTCTCTACTCTGTATATGCCATTTATATGGCCCTGAGCTGAAATAAAATATATTATTATATTATATGTTATTATTTTATCCATTGAAATAGCTTTCCCAACAGCCTTCTCAGTGTTAAATACAGCTGAAAACTTACCAAATTGGTTGCAGTCAAGCATAAGTGTTTCAAGATGTCCTTTGTTCGATATAGCTTTGACAATTTCTAGACCTCCTTCAATCATGATTTCATTACTATCCAAGTGCAGTTCCTGCAACAATTAAAGTCTGAGTGAGTTAAATTAATTGAAAAATCAAATGGATGACTGCCACTGCAGTTAACTACATTTCAGATACAACTCATTAGCTATGTTTTGAGGGAAAAATTTCTTAATAAAACAAATATTGTATTGATGATTAATAGGAAAAATTAATGTAAATTATAGCATATCCTTGTAATACAGAAAAATCATAACAAATCTGGTTACTGTATTATATAGTAAAAAGAGAAAATTTAAGCAATCTAT
The DNA here is from genome assembly GCA_039081455.1 of Macrobrachium rosenbergii. Taxonomy (NCBI): domain Eukaryota; kingdom Metazoa; phylum Arthropoda; class Malacostraca; order Decapoda; family Palaemonidae; genus Macrobrachium; species Macrobrachium rosenbergii. Next base: position 25,393,572 of record JANJGK010000036.1, read on the forward strand.
ACATTCTACCAAGACATATCTGAGGAATGCCATTCATGTTTAGTCATTCACAAGATGAAATAAATTTTGTCATTCTTTCATAGATCCTGCTTCATAAGTGGTCATTCACAAGATAAAAGAAATTCTGCCATTCTTTCAGAGACCCTTCCTACATTGGATCATCTCTTTATTTACTGGATCATAAACATCAAGGATTATAAGTTGTAACTTATATATCAGTCCAGTCATTATGTTTCAGAACATTGTTTCATTAGCTCCTTTAGCCTGCCTCTAACACAATTTTCAACGGTGATGAATTTTGGTAGTCAGCATTTCTGCTGTACTGTTTGACATTATTTGTACTGACACTGTAAAATATTTCTAGTATGCTTAAGACTCCCTGGAGTTACACAGTCAGAGGTGCCTTAAAAAAACTAGTTCATCCCAGGAGACCCTTCACCCAGTGGAGTGAGCAGTTAATTCCCCTCCCCTCCCTCACTTTAATTCTCTTGCCCCTATCCTTGAGAAATAAGGTACCCATTATTGCTGGTTTCTATGAAGCACAATTTTCTTTCATAGGAAACAGCATAAACTATGAGCTGATGGCAAACTCCTATATTCTGTGCTGATAAAAAAAAACCTGTTCTTAATTACGAAAAGCCTAAGCTATTGCTTAAAACCCCAGGCGTAAAAAAAAAAAAAAAAAAAAAACTAGTATGTCAATCATTTTATCCAATCTATTTTTGAAATGACAGGTAGTGGCACTACTCCCAGCTGAACTTGACAATCTTTTCCAAAATGAGCTATCTTACATATCAGAAAACCCCTATGTGGCTGAGATCAGACATCTCAGTTCCAGTTTCCATCGACTGGATCTATTCTGGTTACTGCTCATGATAAATAGTTACCTCTGGGTATCCTGAATGTTTCTAATGTCTAAGCTACTGACATTTTCTTGGGGAGGACGAATTTCAGAATAAGTAATAAGGGAGACAAAGAAAGGTTTTTTCAGGCTAGTCAGACAGACATTCAAATAAATGAGTAAGTTTGTTCATGAAATTAAGCAAATTCAAGAATCTATGATACATTTTGTCACTGTAGGACAAAATGATTTTATACTGTATCATATAAATAACCATGAGGGCTGTCAAGTATCTTTAATGGGCTTAAAACTATGTTATCAGAGGTGAATGCTAACACAAAGATAACAAAAGACAAGGTGGTAAGCTAAGCCTACACTAGTCACCTAGTTAGCCAAAGGTTGTATCTGTAATTCAAAAAATGAATACTCTGTTAGGGGCATCCACCCTAACATGCTGAAAATACAGTTTTTATGATTTCTTCTCCATTATATAATATTTAAATACCTGTAAATAGGAACCCTTAAAAAAACACACACACACAAAGTAGGGAAAAGTAGGTATTTTAAGTTCTTCCAGAATATGCTCCCAAAATTGCGATGCACTTTACGTGCCAACACACCTTACATGCACACAAAAATGGTAAATTACTGACCTGCATATACAGTATATACCCCCATGGTATCTGTCAGACACTTAAAAGATATACCCCAATAAACTTTCAACAAAAATTCAATACAACTGCCAGGTTGCCTAAGCATATCAGTTGATGGGGTTTTTGGTTCCTTACCATGATATCAAATGCCATGAGTTCTGGTCAATAACCTCCCAACATATCCCAGAAAACTGACTTTGTAGCAGAAAAATGATAAAAACTAGCCAAACACAGAAAGAGACAGGCCATGCCCCCCAGGCTCCCTAATAATGATAATATAAGTAACATAAACAATGACAATAATAATAATAATAATAATAGACTATTAACAACACTTACAGTGTACTGAATTTACCAAGCATTATGAACAGAATGAATATTTAAAGCACAGCGCAGCATATTATTAAAGTGGCCAATGAATCCCATTTCTAGATTCCCCTACAGCTCTTCCCAAGGATTTGTCTTCATTAAGAAGTGAAAACCGGAGAAGCTTAGTTAAAGACAAAGGACACAGATGGATACATACAATGAAGAACATTACAGCTGATAAACAACCAAACCATACCACTGTATATCCAAGTGGCATATGATATTTGCGACATTATTGATAAACATGTGTTTACATCAAGATTAAAATGAAAAAGGAGCTTTAAGCATACAATCTTTTACAAGATTTGCTAATAACTCAGGCAACCCTTCTAGGATTTTCATAAAAGATATGCAGTACAGTTTATGAATACTGTAAAAATCCTTGAACAAAAAAATTCAAATTCTTTATGAAAACCAAATATTCTCTTCACCAACATCACCTCTAATATCATGCAATGCAAAGGGATACTAAATTATGTCACTTATGTCTTTCCTGTGCTTCCACTTCCACGAATCTCCATTCATCACCAGGCCTACTCACTTCATAGCATCTATAACAGAGAAGATCTAATATTTTACATTCACATAAGGGTCCTTACAAGAACTCTTACTTACCCTGAGTTTGGTGTGACCTGAACAAATAGCCTTTGCTACGTACGTAGCACCAGCGGTTTTTAAGAGGCAATCTCCAAAATTAATAATTTCCAAATTCTGCATTGATGGCAAATGATCAGCCATTGCCTTTGCTCCTTTTGGAGTGAAAGTACTGAAAAGATTATAAAAATGTCAATAAAATATAACAGATGTGTTTACTCTTCTACTTTATATAGTATAAAAATCAATGTTTCCCATGCTTAAACTGCCTAGCAACAATAAGATAATCCAATCATCATCAACATTCCTATGTACAACTTTCCACTACTGGGTTAAACTTGAAATGAGTTCTCCCCAAATGATACACTCTTGAGCAATTTACACCTGAATTTACATCTGGTCTTAGTCTTCATTTATGCCTTTTCCCCATAATTTTCTTTCTAGTCTTAATTCTGCTATTACCATATCTATGTGAGTCCAATTTTCAGCTAACAAATATCAAGTATTGATGACAATTCAAAAAATTTTATCAGAATCTTCTGAGTTTTCAGGTGATCCAGTCAATAAACTTTTTAGTACCAGAAATCTATAAAATTTCTCATATATCTGTCACAAACAAACCCACAGGCACAGCCATATAACAATCATAAATGTTAATGCACAGATCTGGTTTGAACTATTCTGATAGACCAGGGGACCCAAGGTCCACTTGGTGGGAAGGACCTACTTTTTGACAGCTCAGTTCATCTGTCAGAATCTTTAGTCAGCCCTGAATAAATCGAGTGACTAGATTCACTCGATTTAATCTGTCCACAGCAGAAGGTCTCTTGCTGTCTGGCAGAGAGAAAATGAGTGAGTGCCGCCTCGCTTTTGTATGTATGTTAGGCCTGTGGTATTGTTTGAATGGACTACCACAGTCTTCTTGTAAACTAGGGTCAAAATGCACTGACGCTATAAGTGAACTGCTTTCGGCTCTCTGATAGTGATGTGAAGGTTCTGTTCTTCCGGCGACCACGTCCCAGAACTTCCTGGTTCCCCAAGAGGACTCCCCAACCTAAAACCCAAGAGTCTGAATAGAAGTCTACTGTAGTCTGGGCTCAGAGGATGAAGGGCTTTCCATCCGAAAGTCTACGCTCGGATCGCCACCATGCCGGTCCGACTTGATCTCTGAGTTTATGGGACACGCGTAGGTGTCTGGCTGTGATTCTCTGTCCCAGTTTGCCTTGAGGAAGAACTGCAAAACTCTCATGAGAAGTTTGCCTAACTTGACGAATGTCTTGATGGACGGCAGAGTCCCCAGTAGGCTCATCCACTGATGGGCCGAGCAAGATGAAGGGGCTAGAAATTTGTAGACAGTCTGAAGGCAGTAGGCAATTCCCTTGGCAGATGGAAAAGCCCGAAAAGTCTGAGAGTTAAGACCCATCCCCATCATAGAGGAACTCTTGCGACAGGCCAACTGGGACTTCTGAAGATAGATGATAACTCCCAGTTCCTGAGAGAGATATTCAAGTCCTTCATGCACTTTTCCCTCGAAGGGGATAGAAAAGGCAAGATGTCCAGATACAGACTGACGTTTATGACGATTGAATGAAGTCATTTTGCTAGAGGAGTGGGGACTTGAGTCAACACTTGAGGTGCCGAAGAGAGGACGAAGCATCTGCCCGAAACTGGAAGATTTAGCTAGTGCCGGGCTCTCGGGCGGTGCCAGGTGCTCTGAGAGGAGAGAAGCATTTAGACGCTGACATGGGGTGCCTGAGAGTGTCCTAGAAGATGAACCTTAGATACTTCCTGGAGTCCAGATGGATGAGGAAGTGGAAGCATGTGTCCAAGGTTATTGTCCAATTGTCCTGAAGAATGGATGAAAGGACTGACTGGTTCATTTCCATCTGAACTTTATCTGATGGACGAAGACATTTAGGGTACTTACGTTGAGGACTGGTCTCCAAACCCCGATGATTTTTAGACCACAAACAGACAGTAGTAGAAGCCCTCCAAGTTGATGTCCTCGACTTCTATGACTTTCTTTCCAAGGAGAGAGCCTCTTGAGTAGGCCGTCAAAATGAAGGGAGACGGGACTAAAGGGGGCTCTCCATGAGCGGGATGGAGAAGCCCTCCCTTAGAACCTTGACAATCCACTGTTCTGTCCCTCTGATACTCCACTTCTCCCAAAAGCTTCAAACAACTCAAAGAGGTCTTTGACAATAAGGTCAAGTTCTGCCGACGGAAAACATAATTTACGCTGATGAAAATGCCGAGCATCGGGAAGGAGCTTCCCCAGTGGCATAGGAAAGAAACCTCCTATGGAGTAAATGCGAGGGAGGAAAGACAAAGGAAGCCTTACTTGCTCCCTCTTAGCAGAAAACCAAACTTAAATCTCCTTGAGTGCCTTCCTAAAAGACAAGGAAAGCACCATTGTGGGGAGCATAGGTCTGTCATCTGGATGGCTCCTTGCAGGAAGGATGAGGTAGGTGAGATCGGGGCTAGCTGGAGCCAAAAAAGGGTAGGAAAGCTTGCCCGCAAATGTTGAAGGAGAGCTGCATAAGCTAGGAGACCAGCAGTCGGAAACAGGTGCTTGGCGCTCCAAGCAGGATACTGATACTGAAGACTTGGCGCTGGGCGCTTGAGAGCTGGCATCGGGTGCCAGGCGCTTGTCAACTGGCGCCGGGCACATGTGAGGCAATGGGCGCTTGAACAAAGACAAAGGGCACCTAAAAGGGCTCATTGGGTGCTTGGGAGCCAAATACTGGCATCCAAACACTGGACTGTCTCGTGCACTGCAGGAAGGTTGAGGACTGCTCCCGGCTCCTTAAACTGCTAACTGGGCATCGGAGAAGAGAGGCCAGCATCGCCTGCGTGCCTCTTCAATGGATGAGACGAATCTCTGGGGTATTGAGAGTCGGACGACAACTGACACACACCTACAGAGATGCCTTTCCAATGGCTGTCTGTCGAAGACTGGGAACGATCAACAGGCTTGACTGAGGGGGCAACTACCTATGGGCGACCCCCACCGGCCTCCCTTGGACCTCCAGTATGACTTCTCCCAGGTTTAGGGGAGTATGACAGGGACCTTCATCTAGGAGAACCGGCAGGACGAGCAGCCACCTCCTTCACTTGGATAATATTTTTTCCTGTCAAGAAACCTTTCCAGTGGCTGTCCGCCAATACCTGGGAATGCGCAACAGGTTCGACTGAGGGGGCAACTACCTGTGGGCCAACCCCCTCAGCCTCCAATGAACTTTCGGTATGTCTTCTCCCAGGTTTAGTGGGGTATGACAGGGACCTTGGTCTAAGAGAACCGACGGGACAAGTAGCCACCTCCTCCACTTCACTGTATTCACTACTAAGTTAAATTTCTTGTTAAACCTACACTCGAGACTGGCAATAGCAAGGGTCAGAAGCAAGGGAGCCAGGCAGGGGAATAGGCAGATTAAAAGTAAGAGCGCTAGTAGCAGGAGAAAAAGTGGGAAGGGCGGGGGGAAGAAGGAATACCAGGGTTATCCTCTAACCTGGGCTTAGGTATATATTTAGACTAAGCAAAGTACTTTTCTCAGCGCTTGAAGCCGCATTCTTCTTCCTAACACCAATTTGTCTAAGTGCGATTTAAGTTTTCTGCTAAGTCGTTTCCAGTACTCCCATTGGTGGGCGGGGCTTGTCACCTACACTAAACTATCAAAGTGCTACCGCAATTTTTAAATGAAGGCTAACGTGCAAATTAGAAACTTTATAGCTTTGTAATTATTGGTAAGTTACTTATATGAAAAAACAAATTTTAAAATCTACCAATCACATGAAATATAAAAGGATAGCCAAAATACATACAAACTACTGTGTGCTTAAAGCATGACTGTAGAAAAAGTACATTACCAATCTTTCTTTCATGACCAGTTACAAAGTACGAGAATGCGTTCATTCAACATGACATGCCTAAGGGATCAATTCTATAAATAACTATCTCCTTTAACTCATTTTTTATATCTAGTGTTAAAATCTATACTTCTGTGTAAGTTAAGGCCCCGTAATACTATATGATTAAAAGCATTCCATTATCTTAACGTTTATTCACTCTACCAATAAAGTGACGAAAAATCACAGAAGTTAAAACATACAGCTTAAACAGTACTTACTTGTCATTAAGATTAATGATACGTAAATTAGGGTTTTGGCTAAGAGCTGCTGCCAAGGCCGCAATACCTTCATGAAATATGCCATTCTGGGGCATAGCCAATTCCTCCAAGGAGCCAACTGCTTTAAAGAATTCTGCATAAACTTTGGCTCCTTCCTTTTCTAAACGATTACGGCCAGCGATGAAAACCTGTACAGCAGTTGCATTAATTACAATTTAATAACTCTCAGTCAATTCAGAGCAATTATGCGATACCAAAAACTTCTGGAGAATTAAAATCAAATTTGCAAAACTTCCTCTCATATACAAGCACATACCACTCAACTTTTACAGTAGCTGCCCCTTCATGAAATTCTGGTTAAATCAGCCAAGAAAATTACAGATTACTATTCCGTGTTTTTTCTTTGTGGAGGATATATCTATTCTTACCAATGACCATAGAATGAATACAGAATTCAGGCCAAAGGCCAAGAGCTGGGACCCATGAAGTCATTTAGTGCTGAAAGGGAAATTGACAGTAAGAAGGTTTGCAAGGAGTAACTGGGAAAACCTCGCAGGTGCACTATGAAATAATTGTTAGGGAGGGTGGAAAGTCAGATGGAAGAAAGAGAATATGTACGGAGGTACAGTACGAGGAATGAAAGAGGGTGCAGCTAGAGGCCGAAGGTTTTATAGTTACACCTATAGTGCACCACATGAAGTACACTGACGACACTTTCCCTCCACAGATTGCAACACTGCAACTAACCATGAAAGTAAAATCCACCAGTAAAGAGTTTAACAGTTACAAAACCCATCACATGTGCAACAGCATTTCAATACCCATGATAGTACTCAAAATGATAAAATTCCCAAAATTAACTCTTTTCTTGATATTTTAAATTTATTCATGCATTAAAACTCAAACAAAATATACCAAAGTTCAAATGAAACACCATCCAGCAGACTGATCTAAGCCAAAAGTGAAGCAAAACCTACTTGTTAAATTTATGCACTATACTTTTACAGCTGAAAAAGCTCTGTATTCATAAATCTACAAACCTTTAATTGAAGGGGTGTTCCTGCTCCCTTTGCATTCTCAGCAAGCTTCATTAATGATCCTGCCAACATGGTCCCTCCTTTAATGCCCAAGCCATTATTGTTTAGCCGCAGTTCCTACCAACAAAATACAACACTCAGAAAGTTTCAAACAAACAGATGTTTAATAGAATCACAGAACTTGGCACAATATGCAAAGAATCTCCCAGCCTTACCTCTAAAGAGTAACATACAGGCGAGGACATAAAGTCAACCATTCCCTCTACACCAACTGGACCTAAAGCATTGTCACTCAGATCCAATTCTTTTAGTTTGGCTCCAGCACGCATCAAGCCAGAAAATAAGTGACGCTGAAAAGATAAAACATGATTATCACAGATACAGCATAATATGACCTTTTTTGAAGAGATAAAAGAGTTCATTACAAGAATGGTCCTACGCTAAACCGATTACTGTGCATTTAAAGAATAAAAGCAGGCACTACTTGAAAATATTCACTAGGCCTATAGCAAACCCCCTGTATCTGAGTTCTCACAATCCACGGATTTCTCTACGGAACATATATACACATTATTCGCGGAAAATTTGCCCATTTGCATATTTCACTGAGAAATATTCACTAATTACTGTATTTTCATATTTTCATGACTAAATGCACTTTTTGTGATAAAACTATTAAAATACTCGGGTACCCAGGTAATGCTTGCGTTACGATAATTTGATTTTGTGATGGGGTAAGCAATTAATACTGATACGACAATATTTGTAAAATATGTTTAAATTTCATGCGGGCACAGGCAGCAGCTTACAATCAGGCAGCGAGAGAGACCGAATTATAAGAGATCAACTTCTTTTCCTCCATCTCTTTATCCCATCTTCTAGTTAAAAACGTTAAAGAATGATAAACGTATTATTAGTAACATTATACTCCTACGTAAATGCTTACAGCCATAAACAACCGAACGAGAAACTGTTGTTTTGCTTGTATTTCAACCATCGTACAGTAGTATACAATTACCGTACTTATGTTACAAATGACATTAAGTAGAATAGGACTGATATATTTTTACATTATACCCTTATTCACTATGAATAAAAGATCGGCAAGGAAACATACTGCTAAATCTAAACTGAAAGTTGTAGCTGAAGCTGAGAAAACAATGTTCAAGTTGCTAATGACTATAAATTATCATGCATCGGCAACATGGATGAAACTCGACCGTAAATAAAACTGGAGAAAGTATTTTAATCAAAACTACTGGGCATGAAAGAACACACATTACTGCTGTTTTCACGCCAATAAAAGACAAATGAGTAAAGCTTGTATTATGATGAAATCAAGTGAAAATAGCGAACGGAATCTTGATTTTTTTTTACACAATACAAACATGCCCCCAAAATGGCCATCATCTATTAACGAAAAAAACAGCTAAATTAATTTCACAGCCAGATGTATTTAAGTTATATTTTGACTTGAAAACACTTCCTATAACAAAAAATAACCTTGCTAACTAGAAGCAAGAAAAGCTCTCTGCACTGATTTAAATACGGAGAGATAAACTTAGCGGGTGACCGATTTCCAGGCCAAAACATTGAACACTATGATCGCAATTTATAATACAAAAGCAGTATGAGAATATATATACAGTGAACCCCCGGTATTCGCGGGGGATGCGTACCAACCCCCTCGTGAATAGCTAAAATCTGCGAATACTTAAAACCCCTCTAAAAACATTTAGAATTGCCCATTTTGATAACTTAAACCAAGAAAAATCCTGTAAAAATGCTTATACCTGAGTATTTTAATAGTTTTATCACAAAGAGTGCATTTATTCATGAAAATGATATGAAAATACAGTAATTAGTGAATATTTCTCAGTGAAAAATACTGCGAACGGGCGAATTTTCCGCAAAAAATGGCTAGATATGTTCCACAGAGAAACCCGCGAATGCGTGAGTCGCGAACCATGAGAATGCGAATACGGGGGGTTTACTGTAATACTACTGGATACAGTGAAGTAAAAGATCCATGGAAAAGATGCATGTTCGCTATGTTGATGTTTGTATAATACGATATTAATATGTTAATATAGAGTACAGTATAATGTAGGCTAGGCTACTGTATATGTATACGATATACCATAGTGTAGGCTAAGCTAATTCTTGTTTGTTATTCAATTTCTCTTTGTATTGAATTATTATAAGTTAATCTGCATGAACCTCTAGAATTAGCTGATATTAATAATTACTATACGGTATATACACTATGTATACACGGTACTGAATACCCTAGCGTAGGCTAGGCTATATTAGAGATATGTTTTTCCGAACGAACAATGGGTTTTTTGGAACCTAACCCCATAGTAAGTAGGATAATACCTGTATAAGCATTTTTAGTTTTTTTTGCATCTGGACTACCAAAATAGGTTCTAAGTGTTTTTAGAAGGGTTTAAGTATTCGCAGATTTTTGCTATTCATGGTGGGGGGTTTGTGGTACACAACCCCCCCGAATACAGAGGGTCTACTATATACCTTTATTGTATTTTCAAAATTATTCCAATACTTTTTAATAACCAAACAAGAGTTTCACAAATGTTATTATAATTCTAAAAACTATTTGGATTGATAATAATAATAATAATAATAATAATAATAATAATAATAATAATAATAATAATAACCATCATCATCATCATGGCAGGGTTGTACTTTCACAGCACTGGACTGACTAACATGCATCCATTTGTAAATAAAGTAGATATAAGGCTTGCAGTTGTGTTGTTATCCTTTCACATTCTGCTATCTTAAAACCGGATACAAAAGCAATGTCACTGATTGTAAAAGCCACAATGGCAGTAATCTCCCCTTCAAGGAGGTCCCATGACGCACAGTCCTAAATCCACAACAATGACAGTTACGAATTCTGAATAAGTGGTCTGTTTAAACTCAACTGTAAGATTATCTTTTCATCATCTCGGTCCAAAACTGGTCATCTTTCTTTCAACTTATCTTTCAATTGCAGCTGGGGTATTCTAATCTACCAGGAGGCTAAACAAACTCTTACTTCTGATAAAAAAAGTCACAAGTTTAGAAGTGAACTCTGCCTCAATCCCTCTATTACAAAAACAGGATGGTTCGTGCACTAACTGCAAAAGTACATGGCTATAAAGGCATTTGCAGTTCCAGGAACATCAAGTACCCTGACTGTGACTTCTCTCCAAAACAAGCTTCCTTCACCACCTCCTTCTCTTCCTCCAAAAAGTAGGATCCCTTTCCTTTAGTATGTCATTCCCAGTGGCAAAGACAGTAACAATCATTCAAGACAGAGATCACTTTGACAAGTGTCCCACAGCCAAGTAAGCATAAAGTGGAAGGTCTGTTAAAAGTAAAATATGACATTTTCTCAAATGAAATACATTCATTCCCTACAGCAGAACATTTAAGAACCTTACAATTATAACAATAGCAATGGAATTATATAGCTTCTCTCTTTATGAATATTTACTGTTAACAGCTTAATTCATTACGCAAATTCCTTGAAAACATAATGGAAGCCAAAACCAACTTCAAAAAGCAGTCAACATGGATAACCTTATCAAGCATAATGCTGATAACAACCAACGTCCACAATAATGGGAAGGAAAATATAAAACCAAAAGCTCCCCCACCCCTTAAGTTTAAATAAAAAAGAAAACAGCACCACAGAGATGTAGCTGTGACTGTAGGCCATGAAAATATAGTATGACAAAGATAATTTACTGAGCATTCATGACCTGCTAGTATGTGTATCTCTAGCTAATCTCAAGTTTAAACTGCAGTTCATTAACACCGGTCTCTTTCCTTTCAAGGAAAGGTAACTAAAGGTATAGTGTGTACTTATGCATGAATACAATTAGACATGAATGTCTTCTTTTCTAAATATTTGCATGCACAACAAACAATAAAAAAAATTGCAATTTGAAATGAAAAAGATACTTACAAGTGCTTCTGGAATCTCTGTTTTCAGTCTACCAGTGAAAAGATCCTTCCAATGAGCACGCTCAAACTCGGGATGCACAGCTAAGGCATCCCCCATCAATTTCGCTGCCTCCACACCCAAAGTGTTAGCTTCCAAAACCAGACATCTCAAATCCTTGTGGCTGCGTATTGCTTCAACAGCATCTTCGACTGTAAGTGAGAACATAAACACACTTAAAAACTTTATCAAAATGCAAAATAAAAATAATTTCTGTTGTTTCACAGCTTACTTGGGGGGTGAGCTAGCTTAGTAGTCTTCAGTTTTACACGACTATGGCCTAACCAAACTTCACCTAACCTAACCTCGGATGCCATGTCCTAACCCAGAGGGGGGGAGGGGGTTACCCCCTGGACCTGCCCCACATAATTTGTGACCCCTTACTTTGCATTCTACCATAAGTCCGCAACCAGCAGAAACTAAATTGCACGCTAGGAGTGTGGTATAATGCTAAACAATATCCAAGCCTATTACTGGTAGGGTAGCGTATGATACCTAACATGACCTCGGGATGTGCCTATAGCTCATTAACAATGACTCCAAATTAAAAATTGCACAGAATAAAAGCTGTTCAGCTTGCCAAAATCTACCCAGAAAGTAACTTACCTGGCCAGTTTGCGTGAATTTGCTGATAGACAATTTTTTCAGTGAAACGTAACGGTGCCAAGCAGCACCGCTCTCCCGTAGTTCTTAAGATGGCCATAGTATAGCGCTCCTCTCACCCTGACCTACACCCTGACTCACAGTCACCCTTTCTTTTCATCTCTGACCGGTGAGATGTAGTGTCACGATAAAATTGTGTTCCCTAACATTGTGTCCACTGACAAATTTGACTCCCATTTCGGGCATTTCTGGATTTAATAAAACATATCTATCAGCTCAAAAGCCGCCTGACACCCCCATCTCTGATTCACTTTCCTGGCCGAAAACAATAAGACCTGGACCCAGACCCAGTACTTCAGATTCATGTGAACACTCAATTGCTGCAAAGAAGCTGAGGCTGGTACCTCGTGGTCGAACAGTAGCGATATTGAGTAAGGTAAGCAGTGCAGATCTCTTTCTTTGTGGTTAACACTGCCTAATGAATCACAATGATTTGAACCTACCACCTTTAAGGAGTAGCCTAGGCCATTCCATGCGTTCGAGTTCCATGGGTTACAATGGCAGGGGGTCCAAGGGGGCGAAGCCCCCAGGCCAGGTCTGGACACGCCACCCAAAGTAAGGTTAGGTTGGGTTATGTTTGGTTAGGTCAGGACACAATATTCTACATTAGGTTGGATTTTGGTCTGTGTAGTTAGAGTCCTGCCGATCGGAACAATGGGACAAACTTATCAAAGCTTTCGAGTTACTGGGTTAAACGGTGGGGACTCCAGGTTGGGAGAAGCCCCTTGCCCAGGTAAGGGCACGACGCTCTAAGTCAATTTAGGTTGGGTTGTGTCAGGTTAGGTCAGGACACAACATTCCAGGTTCGGTTAGGTTTTGGTTTGTTTGGTTAGGTCACAGCCAGTGGCGAAGCACGTGTCCCAACAGATCTTTAGTCACCACAACTGGAACGCGACACTCACGATGTAGCTGTATGTATGTAGCGTGGTGGGTTAGTCTGTCAATAACAAATACTGTTTCTTCTGTAGGTAAGCAGTAGCTTAGGTTAGCAGTGTCCGTAGGTACATTAGGGTAGCCTACTCTAATGTTGTAGCCTCTTGTATGTAGAGTGGTGGGTCAGCCTTTTGCATGTAGAGTGGTGGGTCAACCTTTTGTATGTAGAGTGGCGAGTCAGCCTTTTGTATGTAGTGGCAGGTCAGTAAATCGGGAATTACGAAAGTTGTGGACATCGTATACCTTAGTGTCTGTTCCCCCACCCAAAAGCCCTAGTCTCCCAACAGGGTCCCCCCTTACCGTTTTCAAGTTTCCTTCGATTTTTATTTTAACACTGCCTCATCCCAAAAACGTGATAAACAGCAATTATTTCATTCCCAACATCAAAACCAAATTACGATGTTTTCCTTATGTTCCTTACTTGCTTTTTTTTAGGTGTCTTTATTGCTTTTTTTTTTTTTGCAGCAAAATCGGCCTCCGGCAGACATTTCACTGGCCCCCTGAGCCCATTACTGGTAGGGTATGATACCCCAACATAACCCAACCACATAACTGGTAGGGTATGATGCCCCAACATAACCTAAGCCCATTACCAGAAGGTTATGATGCCCCAACACAATCCAAGTCCATTATCCTAATGGTAGGGTATGATGGCCCAACATAGGCTAACCAAAGTCCATTATCCTACTGGTAGGGTATGATGCCCCAACATAACCTAGGCTAAGCCCACGTAGCCTACCATACACACTAGCCTAAGCTACCGTAGCCTACCATACACAATAGGCTAGCCTAAGCCAAGGTCTAGAGAATACAAGGTCTTCTCACGGCTGACCCAAAATTGGGATCTAATGCGCAGGTAGAGGTTGTGACGTCAAACGGTCTACTCACGGTCCTTAGTGATCTCTGACTGATCAGTTCGTTTACAAACAAACACTTTAGGCCTTGCTTCCACATATTTGGTATTGATATTGTCAGTAATAGCGGCCTTATATTTTTTTCTCTCTTGCTGCAATTTAGACAGTTTAAGTGATATGAGCCAAATCTTGTGCAGTAAACGGGTACTTTGAAAATAGGAAAAAAAATAGGGATCTAATTCTTCATAGACTCCCTATGGACGAAAAGTGTAGTGTCGCAAAAAGATGGAGTTATGATAAAGGCACAGACGCTTTATATGAACCTAGCTCAAAAGTGCAATGTGTAAAGGTCAGACCTTGGAAACCGCTTACTCATTGTAATTTCGACACCGATATAACTAAAATTCTCCTATTTGAATTCACCATTAAGATAGCGAGAGCTGGATTTCCTATAGTTGGTATGGTTCATGACTTGGGGCAACAAATATAAGGTTACGGAATTCAGTAGGCAATGGCGTAACTAGGCTAATCCAACATTGTTAATCCTGCGGATTATTGCAGAGAAATACATGTATTTGCCGATGCTCGTCACTTGATAAAACTCATCAGAAACACTTCACTTTCTCAGACCATGGATCTAGGTTATCGGACTGTAGGACTGCTTACATTGAGTCAGGTAACTAATTAAGAAAAGTAAAGGTGATCTAATGACAACTCGAAAACTATTTGAAAAGCATTCAAGTGTTACGAGTATGGAGGGTACGACAGTGAAATTAGCATTACAGTTACTCTGCCACTCACAAAAATCTCAGACACTTCTGAGAAAAAGGTCTGATTGTGGATAGGCACTGGGAGAGTGCAATCCAGTTCATTTGCCTTGTTGATAAGTGGTTTGATTTATTCAGTTCTGGAGTGCCTTTCGATAGAAAGTCTTCACGGAATGCTTACGGGCTAAATCTTAGAAACCAAAACAACTCGGAATGCTTACGGGGTAATCTTAGAAACCAAAACAAAACATTGCAAGAGATGATACACCTATCCAGAACAATGAAAAGTCTGGGAGGAAAAGGACTTTACCCTTTCCAAAAAGGCCTTGTGATATCTTGCAAATCTCTAACGAACTTGCCAGGGATGTTATGTGAAATTTTGCAATATCATACATCTTGACTCATAGGTTGAATCGAGATGGACTGGAACACTTTTTTGGCTGTATACGGTAAATGGGTGCATGTCATCAGCACCCATCACCTGTTGAATTTAAGCACCGAGTTTGAGCCCATCTCCTGGGAAAAGAGAGAATTCTATGAGGCGCAAAATACAATGTTGAAAATTGTATTAGCGATAATATGACTGGGGTCTCATTTTCTAACTTGATAACTAAAGAAAGCACTTCTTACGAGGCTGAAGAAACATCTCTTCAGAAAGCGTTAAGCTTATCGGCAATATTGTTTCGTTTGCCAATGGAGGAATTGCAGGATGACAATGAAGACAAAACTGAAGAAGGAGGCATGCAATATGTGGGTGGTTTTGTAGCCCGTAAGTTTCCCCGAAAATGACTTTCTAGGAACTAAAGAATCGAAGGAGATGGCACAAGGATCGGCACTATAAGTAGAACAAATGAGAAGCTAATGAAACCTCGACCCGAATTTTTGGAGCAATTAAAATCGATGGAAAAGGTATTTATTTGTTATCATTGTAAACATAACGAAAAAGTTGGTCACATAATTGGATAATTGTTAACCTTATGTATACATGTACTCGTATATGTGTATTTGAGTGTGAGTTGTATATTAGAGTGAAAAATGTTTTTTCGTTTTTAAGTTCCAGTTGTAATTATTTGCATGAATACACGTATAGAAATGAATATGGTCAACATGTGCTTTGTTTCCCTAAAAGAATGAGTCATAATTTTTAATATTAAAAAGAGTCAACGAGGAAACAGGAGAAAAGTTTTCCCATTTGTAGAGAGCTTGGGCAGAGGAGAAAGCAAGTAGACCGCGTGACGTCACGTTTCTTAACTCCCATCTCCTTACCCGCGTTAATCCTGCGCGTGAGAAGACCTTGTATTCTCTAGACCTTGGCCTAAGCTACCGTAGCCTACAGGCTACGCTACCACCATTCATGACAGCCATTACCATAAACTGCGTATTATTTATCTCACCATCTTCCGCAGTGTTCCATTTATTGGACTGCCCGGCGAAACTCAATGTAGTTGCCATCTTTTGTCACACGGTATAAGAGAAAATCTGACGAAATCTAATTTTCGGCGCGGCTCCCTACCACCACATTTAAACGACAACAAAGATAGAGGGTACCGCAGGGGATTAGAGGTATCTTTTAGTAATGTGTCTGGATATTTAGGTGTGTGTGTGTGTGTGTGTGTGTGTGTGTGTGTGTATATATATATATATATATATATATATATATATATATATATATATATATATATATGTATGTATCTATATATATGCAGTATATATGTATATATAAGTGTTTTGTAAATGAAATAACTAGGTGAAGTTATTTTAATAAAGTAATGTTACTCATAAGGCAGCTTAAATATTCACACATACTACTCGGTCACAAGGTCACTTGTGGAATAATATGCCTGAGTTTTAAAAGCATAAGCAAAAAGGTGAATGGAAACGAAGGATTAAGCGTGCGATCGCGTAGATCAAGATGAATGCAGGAAAGGACGGGTGTTGAAGACCAACGGGTAGGTCACCTCAGGGAATATGAAAAGAAAACAATAGATGTTGTTGTTTAAGATTAAGCTAGTCTTGCGCTGGCACGGGCTCTTGCTCTTGGAGCAGCCCGTAACTATAGATGCTGGGAGGAGCATATTTCTAAATACCGAGTGTAGCTGTTATCCTCTTAGTGCATCGGCATCGAGGAAGATTGCATGTCTGAAAACGTGTACTTTAGAAATTAAAGAATCTAAACCATCCCGTCTTCTTGAAGCCTGACGCGAGTATTATGAATATATTTACACCCACACACCCACACCCACACACACACACACACACACATATATATATATATATATATATATATATATATATATATATATATATATATATATATATATGAAATTTTTATCGCAGGAATGAGGCTGGATGATTATGGGTAGGGGGAGCTAAAAAATGACTTTATTGTTTTGAAAATGAAGTACTAGAGAACGTAAAAGATTTGGCCAGGCTTAACTGTATATTTTATTATACTAAAAGGTAGGCCTATTTTACGATGTTGCATGGCACAGACCAAGGTCTAGACCTTGTCACAGACTGGCATCACTTGGTTGTCTGTTTGTTATTTTTTTTTAATTTGCAAGAGGTACTCCTTTCTTGTGTCATTATTACTTTCTTTTTGAATCGCAGGCAAATGAGTTAGGAGCAACCATGTTTATTTGGTTACTGACTCAGTATTTATAAACGTTTTTATCTCTTAGTCCGATTCCATTAATGGTCAGGATTTTCATATGTAGCCTACTATAAAGACTACTACATTACTTGTTTCAAGTTTTTCATGCATTTTTTTTTATTTTGTTTAATTTGAAGGTCCTGGTCTTTCATGCTTGAAGCTCCAATCTATTACACACACACACACACACACACACACACACACACACACACACACACACATATATATATATATATATATATATATATATATATATATATATATATATATATATATATATATGTATTAGCTATCAAGGGGGCCTCCAGGAAAAGGCAGTACGTATATAAAAATAACAGTTTACTTTGCCGACGTCGTTTCCCAATATCTCATTTCATCTTCGAGGCTGTAATTTACAAAAATATAGCTTAAAATCTTAAAAAAAACACAAAATAAAATAACAATTAAAAATCACTTAAAGACGGACATGACCTACTTAAACTGAGCTAAAAGAGAAACTGAAACATCTAAAAAAGAAAAAGGGTAAGCAAAAGTTGAGGTACAAACCAAAATATAAACAAACGACTTGTTATGCTATGAATAGCCGTGTGGAGGCTGTGATTTTTAATTTGTTATTTTATTTTGTGTGTTTTTTAAGATTCTAAGTTATATTTTTGCAAATTACAGCCTTGAAGATGCAATAGGATATTGCGAAATGTCGTCGGCAAAATAAACTTGTTTTTATATATGTGCTGCCATTTGCTGGATGCCTTTTTGATAGCTAATATGAATATATATATATACATATATATATATATATATATATATATATATATATATATATATATATATATATATATATATATATATATATATACATATATGTGTGTGTGTATTTTTATATATACATGTGTATATATATACACATATAATATATATATGTATATATATATATATATATATATATATTATATATATATTTATATGTGTGTATAATAAAATGGAGCCTCCAGCATGAAAGAACAGAAACATCAATTTAAAAAAATGATGCATGTAGTAGTCTTTGTAGCCTATATGAAAATCTTGACCATCCTCAGTCCACGTCTTCACTAAAAATTCCACATACTATATTTGAATGAAATTGAACTAAGTAGTAAATATATATATATATATATATATATATATATATATATATATATATATATATATGTATATATATATTTATATATATATATATATATATATATATATATATATACATACACATATATATATATATATATATATATATATATATATATATATATATATATATATATATATATAGGTGGAGAACTCAGTGTTTGATGCATTCTGCTGCTTATTATACCTACATTATATATTCTGCGAAAAATTTTCATAACAATGAGCAAAAACAAATCTACGATGCCTCATAATGTTAGTTCAGGACCATATCTTCCAATTTGCGATTTTACTCTAGGTATCTGTCTTGTCTAATGAGTATCTTGGATGCCAAGTGTAAAATATAGGTTGTTGTTATCCTGTAAAGAATTTGTAGATTACTTAATTTCAAAAAGTTGTATTCTTTTACCTCAACCTGGGGAACTACATGAACGATGTTTTGCTATTGTGAAAACCCTTCTGTTCTAGTTACCAAACTTGTTAAATTACTTGCGTATATGTTTTACTATCATATGTTGTACTCTGTACTTTATGAAGGCAATCAGAATATGAATCTAGGAGGAATTCATCGATGAAATGGAAGAAACGTTCTCCCAGAGGTACAGACCATCGTAGTGTCCCTCAAAATTTCATGGTCATTGTTTGTATTGGGACTGTTCGTTTTGATTTGAAGAAAAAATACCACCATGATTATTTATGTCTTCATTAATATATTTAATATAATATAGAAATATAGCATGTGAATTACCTTAATATAATTTAAAAATAATAAAATGTAAAAAGAAAGGCTTTAATTACGATCAGACAATTATATTATCAGAACTTCCCCCCGGAAGGTGAACGATGTTGTCGGACCCAAACATCTCTTCGAAACTAGTATTATCTTCTAACAATTTAGGTTTAAAGCTGCTGCACTCAGTTGCATACGATCCATGTAAATTAGTCATAAAAGACAGGATATAAAAACGAAAGAGGAACATAGAGCACAGTCGTAAGAGTCGTACCCAACGTAAGCGTTACCATTGCGAACGATACATCCGTCTGCTGACCCAAGTCGATTAACCTTCGTATATTAGTTTATTTTTTTCATTGTGGGCTTCGTTAATGGAGGGTGTGGAAGGAACATCCATTATTTTAAGCGATCTACAGACTGGAGGGCCTCTGCTTTTGTTCTGTAGTGCAGCTGATCAGCAGCATGAACAAGACCAAGAACAGCTGACTGGGACCCTTGAAGCTGCCAGTGTCAGTGAGAGGTAAGATAAGCTTAGGCTTTTTAGGCTACGTCCCCCGTTTTATGTACTTTGATATTTTTTTCATACTATGTCACTCATGCATCATGGTTTTACTTATATGTAACATTCATTCTTTGAATTTTAAGAGGTTGTAGCTATTGCGAAGCTAACTTTAAAACGTTCACAAGCCTACTAAAATGTAGCCTTGGTGAGTGTACTTCTACTCTTCAAAGCAATCGTTGAACTAAGGGTAACCATTTTACTTTGTATTCATTTACTTATTTTTATGTATCATTTGTATGGTTTTATTCAGCTGTGTTCTCTATGTGAGTCTTAGACGTAATATTATAGACATTCAATTTTAATTGGAATATCATAGTCAGTCTTTTTTATAACTGTAATACCAGGGCCTGTTTTGTATTTTTTTTTTGCTTTGTTTTCATTTCTTAATATGTATGCTTGATAAGAAAAGCCTGCAAAAATATACTGCAAATATACTGTTACTAACACATTTATTTGAGACAACTTGTTAGGGGTTTAGAATTCATGGGTTTAGAATTTATGCCCTTGGGCCTGGCACTAAACATGACCTTTATGCAAGTGGAGCTGGTATTAGAATAAAAATTTACTCCTTAGTCTAAGCCCAGGCTTAGGCCTAGTTTGCTAGCAGAACCTAGTATATTGCTTCTTATTTTTAGTCAGATAATTCTTGGGACAAATTTGTAATACAGGTTATGTAGCAGTTCTGAAGAAAATTACTTCACACCTTTGTCTGGGCCAGGTTACAGTATGTAACTCGAAAGTAGGGTCTACCATAAAGATGATACAAAGTTAGCCTGGCTTACTGTATTATTAGGCTCTGTAAGGGTGCATTTGTTCCTGTGGAAATACAAAACCAACGTGAGTTGGAGTGATTGTTGAACTTGGTAACAAGGTCATTAATTGGTGTTTATTGGGTGAGTGAGTCGGGGAGTACCTCTTACCATATGTCACCATTTGCATTTTCCTTGGATGTTGTAAAGAGTAGACATCTTGCTCTGCCATTTCATTTCCTCCTGCCAATGAATGATTGTTGGATGAGTAGAAGATTTATCTCTTTGCTTGCTTTTGTCTTTGTTTTTCATCTTGAGGCATGATCAACACCATTGTGAGGGGCATGGGCATCCTTATGGGCCACTTCATGTCCTCCATAATGGTAGACCCTGTAGGTATTGTTCCTTTTATAGGGGAAAGATATGCACTTGTGCCCTGCAAGGAGTGTGCTGGCTGTTCGTCATAGTGGGAGAAGTGGCAAGTGGAAGAAGAGGGACAAGAAGCCCTTCCCAGCTTCCTCAGAGGTAAATATGCCCTCGATGACACCACCAAATCCTTCTGGCTTCTTTCTCCTTCCTTATTCCATTCCCATCCCCCTGCTTAATAGTGCTACTCCTAGGAGAGATGACACTTGAGTTGACAAGAAGCTTGCCCATGCCCTGTCCTCTGAGAACGAAGCAGCTGCTGACTTAGTTGCTCCCTCAGGAGTCGTATTGCCTTCATCATCATCAGATTATGATGTTACATGTACAAGTCAGAAGATATATTTCTAGAGTACCTGCAGAAGATTTGGCATACACTTATATCCCTGGTGGCCCATCTTTCACAGCATTCCTAGAGAACCTGGTGGAGGAGAAGGAACTGTCACCTGAGCCTTTTGTTTTGTCTGCTGTGTTTGGAGCTGCCCTGGCTTCCTTGTCTGCTGTGTCTGGAGCTGCCTTGGCTTCCTTGTCTGCTGTGTCTGGAGCTGCCCTGCAAAGGAGGAGTAGTTTCCTGTTGCAGTAGTTCTTGCAGTGGCAGATCTTGTGGTTGGTGCCTCTTCATCTTTGGTTCTAACCTCAACCATCCCTTGAGCTTGGAAGGCCAGCAAGACCTGCAAAAGGAAAGGGAAAAATCATCCTGTTCTTCCTTCTCATCTTCCTCATTGTTTTGTTGCGAAGCTTGTTTTCATCCTCCTCTTCATCCCTGGACCCTCTTCCACTGCATAAGAAGAGAAGGAGAAGGGGAAGTCTAAAGCCTCTCATAAGCCCAGGCGAACTCCTTGCACACTCATCTTTCTTGGAGGAGAGTGGAATGTTAGGTCAGTGGAGCATGATCATCTTACCTTAGGTATAGCTTGTACCACCATGCCTTCCTGCTTAAATGAGAGGTCTGCTCCTTCCTAGTCCTTCTGTGAGCTCTTGAAGGCGCAGGGAGGGACATGTACAACCCATTCATGTTATGTGTATGGCGGTCTCTGACCCATGCGTGCTCTAGCAACAGCTTAGGTTTGTCTGAGCCTCTTCAGGGGAGAGCCTGTACACCTTCTCATTTGGCATGTAAGCATAACAGTCACTCGGAGGTGACCTTGGCTTTTTACCTGCTGATGTTTGTCGTCCTATCTTGAACTCGTCGGTACTGCTTTAACCTCACCCTCCAGAGTTTCTGGAGTCTTAGATTTTTGGCATACAGTTACTTGGGTGACAAAATTATTAGTGGTGCTAATATTGCAGTACCTAAAACAGGTGGTAAACCAGGGAGACCAGTGGCTCGATAATGGGACAAGAAATGTATGGAATTGAGAGATGGTTTGTATTCTTTGGGAAGAAGTGAATTTTTTAAAGTAATTTGTATTTTTCCTAGGTACAGGCAGTCCCTGGGTTACGTCAGGTTCGGGTTACGTCGTTCTGGACTTGTGGCGCTTGCCTTATGGCGCCGTTAATGGTGCTGTAAGTGCTATTTATTCCCGTTATAATTATGATGCTTTGGGTTACGGTGATTTTTGGCTTACGGCGTGCCGCCAGTGACGGAACCCCTGCTGTAAACCGGGGACTGCCTGTACTGTATACAAATCAGAGCCTTTCATCAAAGTGCCCACCTCGACCACCCTGCTATGTCCCTGGGACTGAAGGAAACAGTACTTGGTGATCTTAGGCAATTGTGGGGTATTCCGCCACTCAACCCTCTCACCATAACCACTTGTTAACTACTTGTTAACATGCTCAGTGACCGTTTCCAGGTTATGCTGAAGGATACCTAAATAAAAGGGTGTGGTTTGTATACCTAGGAAAAACACAAATTGTTTAAAAAACTGTTTATATTGAAGCATGTACCATACATCAAAAAAAGCCACCCAGTCTCCCAACAATCTAATGTGCAAAGAAAAGTGTGTCTTGAAAGCTGTAGATGCATGTAGTATATTTCTTTAACTTATTGCTTTTCTTTTTATATAAGGGCAAATCACTAAGTGGTTTCTAATTCAGTTCTGTTTTTTGTATTCCACAGTCTTACTTTCAATTTTATTTCTGTTCATATTATTATCAGGTTTCTTCACCTCTCAATGTATCTCATATCAGGTACTTGTAGTTTTCAAACATTTTGTTCTTTTCCTTCCATATCTTTTGTATGACAAATTAATTTCGTGCCAGGCAGGTGAACTCTTATGTTGTAGTTGATGTATTTATGACTATAATACTGGGTCCTTACCTTTATTTGATCAAGTTAGGTTGGATGAGGTTAGGCTAGGTGCAAGCGATTATCCCCATCCCTTTATAAGATGTTCTCATACTGTCAGCAACAAGACAAGCTGATCCACAAGAATTTATATTCATTCGGAGTAAAAGTGCTCTACTAATGATAATAATTCAGTGCTTCATGATACTAGTAGAGGATGAATTGTGCTTCTGTGATCCTTATATAAATAGATTGACAGAGTAGTAGACTGCATATAATGTGCAGTAGCCTGTTGGTTGTGCTACCATTCTTGTTCAAATTAGCAAATTAACTTATTTAATGGGAGTGTACTGTACCCTTTTATAGGTACTTGGGAAATGTTTTTATCTCTTAAACAGTTATAAACTCTCAAATAAATTTGCATCTTGATTCTTACTATAGCTTTACTTATTTTGGGGTGACTCGTACCTACTGTTAAAGATAGCTTATATCTCTGAGAGGAGGAGGAGGAGAGTGAGGAGGAGGAGGAGGAGGAGGAGGGGGAGGAGTGTGAGGAGGAGGAGGAGGGGGAGGAGCGTGAGGAGGAGGAGGAGGAGGAGCCTTCCCAAGATGGCATTACAGACTTCCTTCTATATCTCCTCTTCTTATCAAAACTCTTCCATTGCACAGACCAACCAACACATTCAGGGCAAGGGTTACTTATGCTGGAAGCATAAGATCTACACCTGGTACAATGAGAATGAGGGTCTTCCACAAAGGAAGGCAGGAATCGGTAGCAAGGATCACCGTCAACCCTGGGCATTTTCTCTGGGGTTTGGTGGGATTAGAAAGGTCGAGGGCTTGCATACTGATAGAAACACACGAGATACAAAAACACACAGATCATACAAAAAAAGAAAGATAAAATCAGTATCCACAGGCGTATGCAGGCAGGAAGTGGACAACAACTGCCTTTGAGGAGGGGCAACAGCACAACCTCCTACAAAGGCAGCCAGAGAAAAGCTAACGCAATGCTTCCCTTATGCTAGACTGCAGGTTTGTTAGTTATGAAAAATACAAATTTATTTAAAATTTGTCATATTATGAAAATTTATATTTTATTTTATTTCCAGCGAAGATCCTCTCTGGGTTGTTGGCGACACCATCCAGTTAAGCCTTCATGATGGACAAGCAGATGGTGCTAGCATATTTGGCGAAGCGCACATACTGACTGAAGAAGATGGCACAGATACATTAATACAGAATGTTCAGGTCCTCACAGACGCTGACGGTGACAAAACCCTGTTGGGAAATGCTCAGGTATTGCAGGACAGCAGTGTGCAGAGTGAACAGCAAGATAGTGAACCTCTGCTTCTTTTAGATGAGACATCACAGCTTATTCCAGTTCCTTCAGACATCCCATCACCTGACCCACCAGTGGTTAGTAGAGGTCTCTCTCTCTCTCTCTCTCTCTCTCTCTCGCTCTCTTTCTCTCTCTCTCTCTCTCTCTCTCTCTCTCAACATCTGAAGTGCTGCATATCACATATGTACAGTATACAGTAAACCATTGTTTCACATCCTTTATCATTTGGATTTCAGAGGGCTGTACAGTTAGGGGTCCTGTGTGGGTTCAGAGAACGAGGATATCTTGGTTAAAGCTTTGGGACTGTATGAAACATCCTTAAGGTTGGGACTAGCTGTCTTGACTTGCTCCCATATATTGTCCTTTCTGATAGTGAATGACAATAATAATGAACAATGCCAAAAGAAATCCTATCATTGTACTCATTAAAAATTTGTCCGAAAACAAAGTATAGTCGTAAAGGCCATGTAACAAGAATGCTTAAAACTACTAAATGAAAAATCCTGTAGTGTATTGTATCCTATTTTGTGTCACCTTCACTACCTATGGCAAATAGCACTCATTTTTTGTATGTAGTACTTTTGTAAGCAAAGAACAGAGTACTAATGTCATATCTCAGTATGTAGTCTGTTGGTTGTTTAATTTGGCTAAGAAATAAACCAAATACTTAATCTAATCAAGCAAGAGATGAGAGAAAGATATTAATAGCTGGATGAATGTAAGAAAGGGAAAGGTTCCCACTTTTAACTCATTAAAAGCGTTGGGCAGTTAATGCTACCAGGCTTGCAGTTGGTAATCAGCCTCTCATAACCATGGTTTTCTTGTTTTTGCTTAGTTCTAATTCTTGCTTGCATTTTCTATAATTCTTTTTGCTACTAGATAATGTCTATAGGGAAAAACGTTTTGTGCGATAAGTAGCAGTGCTTAGTCAGCTTGAGGTTATTGACTCATTAGGAGCACTAGTTTGGTTTTTTATTTCATTAGGTATTGACATAAAAAAAATTTTTGTTTTCTTTAAATCTTCAGCTCCAGCCCCTTGTGGATAGAGTTAGCAGACTATAAACCCAAGAAGGCTTTAAAGGGAAATCAGCGTAAAGAGAGAGACAAGTTATAGGAAAAGATGATAAATAAATGAACATAAGGGAATAGAAAATAAGACCAATATACCTTAATTCAGGAGATATCGGTAGAAAGTAGGAATGAAAGTGTTTCTCTCTTAAAGTTTTGAAGGTCAGAAGATTCACAGCTGCATTATTGATAGCACTTCTTAGTTGTAGCCTAAATATAACTCCTAGCAAACTGAGTAGTTTTATTATTAAACTTAATATTCAAGAATAACACATTGCAGCAGCAGCCTGCAAAATAGCTTAGTCAGGTAAAGATGAGTGCAGAGGATATTTGCTGCTGTTGTACATTTGATGCAGCAGACATGATGAACTCACTGTGTGTCCATGTCCCAAGTCAACATGAAGGGTTGGCCAGAAAAATAAACTTGACTGATGACATAGCTCTATCCATGAGTTTGAGATGAGTCAGAACTCGGAGATCACACTGGAGAACAGTACTCCAAACAAGGAAGAAGAAAAGTTACAACATTACAACACTTGGATATAATAGCTTCATCATAAAATGTTTGAAAACATTTCTGCAGGATACCAACTTTTTGAGAAACATGAAGCAGTTTTAAATATATGCTTTCCAAACGTCAGTTTTCTATCAAAAGTTACACCTAAAATCTTCAAAGAGTCACTGACATTCAAATCTGTACCATTTAGATGTAAGTCATGATGCAAAGGCAAAATATTTTGCATTGACTATTTGTCACGCATCGAGTTTCAAAAGGGAGGCATTACTAAAGTGTGTTTGCAGCATCCGTGTGGCCCCTAGCACCCACATTTTAGCCTTTTACTTTACCTTTTGTAGAGCTTCCTTTTTTCAGTCTTAACATTCCACCTCTTAGTGCAGCTGTGTGGCTTTCTTCCAGTTTTACCTTTAGATACATGTACTTCATCTCCTTTATTTTCTGGATCTCTGTATCTTGCTGTCCAACCACTATAACTCCCTTTTTCACTATATTAAGTGCTGAATGACCAAAGTGCCCCAGTGCTTGGCTTGACAGCCTATATTCCAGTAATGAAATCTGTCATGATCCAGTCTGCGTAGAGAACTGTAATACAGTATACATTATGGTTCATTTCCCACTATTTCCTGCTGACTCCTGATATGTATCGTGAAGATTTATTCTCAAGTCAAGAAAGTCATTTATTGTTTAATTTTATATATACAGTAGTTTCATTGTAATATCATTGTTCTGTGTAGTAATACAAATTGCACCAGACTACTGCATAATCTTACTTTCACACTTTCAGTTTTTTTGATTTCTAAATCTTATTGAGCCTGTCCATTGTTTGATTGGCTTATTTGAATCTTTTATTTATTTCCGATAACATGATTGGATTTGATGTTTTAGAATTTAAAGGATAACATGACTGGATTTAATGATTTAGAATTTAAAGGATAAAAAGCTTGTTCAGAATTAAACAATTATTCCTTATCCCACAGATTCAGTCTTCCAAAAATTACCAGCCTGATCTGCTGATTAAAAACACTGCTTGTGAGTTGAAGAAAGTTAACTATGCTGCAGAATATGTGTCTGTGCCTGTTCAGCAGGAGTCACATACATCTGTGCCTGTCAGACTGAAGTTGTCTGCTTGCTCCAAGTCGTCTATTGATGAAGATGATCCTTGTGAAGAGTCGTTTGTGGGGCCTTCTCTTCGCTGGCCAACGCAGCCAAGGAGCTACAGAGGGGCAAAGCAAAGAGAAGGAGCTGCTGCCAGGAAAAATTTTAGAAAGGTAATTGTTTCCTCGGGAATACAAGTCATTGCCTCATACGTATGAGTATTCATCAGCACGAGAGGAATCAATCACTGAAACTTTGTAAGAAGGTAGTTAACTGCTGGTGGGTGAGTGGGTGGATAAAACCCCCCTCTCCACAGGGAAATTAAGTTGAAAATTTTATCTTCGTTATGCTTATGGTGTTTGTGTATTTATGGTGTTTGTGGTTTTTTTCAAAATGGATTTGAACAAAGAAATGAACTATGAAATGTGTGAAGGATGTATGTAGGTATGTGGATGTTGGGTTACTTTATGTCCTTGTTGTTAGTATAGCCAGTTTTGTTGTGTATCAATAACATAACCTGTTTCCTTAAATTTCTTAATCCACCAGGCTATGCAGTTCTTGTGTAGTGCTTCCTTATTATACTTGGTTGTAAACCTTTTAACAGTGACAGTACAATTTAGCTCAGCCAACCAAAGAATGCAGCTTACTTTCTCTTCTAGTGAAGCCATGAGTCAACAGCAGTTCTGGAAAAGAAGTCATTTTTAAGTTTCAGAAATTTTGATAAATATTTGATAAAACAAATAATAAACAATACTTCAGGATAACAAAAAACTGGACATATCAAGCTTTTGTATCCTTTTTTACAAATTAATTCTATCATGTATAGTTACGAAGCCACAAGTATTTTAAACTGCACCATGACTTTATGGACACCCTGTATTTTTGTATCTAGTGAACTAACGTTTTAATACATTAGCTTCGAATTATTATGACCATTATTAAGGTTTAGTCAAAGTCAGTCAAGAATTGTAGTATTTAAAGGACATAATCAGTGTTACACTGTCACATTTGCATTTGTTTTGTAGATGTATTGCTTTTATTTAGGAATTCCTTCCCTTTTTATATACTGTACATAGTGGCATTTGTATTAAGAATTTTACTTCATGGCATTAGTATGTATGTACTGTATGTGTTATTCATTATATAACTAAGAACTGCAGACCTTTTAAGTTGAAAATTTGTTCTTGTAGGTTAGTTAGCCCTCAGATCTTAAAATCAATTTTACTCCTTTTCTCACAGACTACTCATATTTTTTATTCTATGTAATTTTGGCTTTAATTATCATTCTTATCCTTCTTTTTGCCTCTCTTCTACTCATAAAATTCTATAAAGGCAATGTTATAAAATATTTGTTTAACCAGACCTCTGAATTCTTTTAGGGTTCTTCTCGGGCTGGGATGTTCTTGTAGGGAAAGAAACAAAACATTTGTATGGACATGTAGTAATGTACAGTAATTGACCTGATCTATACAGGCATATCTGAAAACTAACTGTTAATAAGGCCTTTGAATAAAATAATCTTCATATAAATGAGCATATCATTGTTAAACAAAAACTTGGCAATAGTTTGATTACAGATTCATTCTTACAAGAGAAACTATAGTACATATGTGCACTATACTAGCTCAGCCAGGTTGCTGTGCAGTGAGTTTCATTAGATTGACTTAAAAGGTTGCATTTTGGTATGAAGTGTTGTCTCTTAACTAAGCAAAGAAATATATGCTTATTGTCCAAGTGAGTGGAAGGAAGGAACAGAATGGGGCACAATGGGTCAGTCACCCTGTAACCCAAGTTATTTGGGGAACCAAGTTTGCTCCACATGCATAACTTTTGAGAACAGAAGTCTTCATTCTCATAATAAAGTATACTAAATCCATAAATGTAGCATAATAAATGGATACATAACGACTGTACTTAATTGCTTAATGAGTAAACTGTGCCACTTGAAAGTTTTTCACATACTACTACTGTACACAGGAAATGGTTATTTTAATGGAAGAAAAATAATTATTACTGTATAAATAAGAAATGTGGACTGAAAAATCACTAAAATCATGTATCAAGAACCAAAAATTTCAATTACTATACAACAAAAGAAAAAGAAACTTAATTTCATTTAGGTACAAAATAGAATTAAGGAAAGGTTTGGGATGTAGGCACAGGGTTTAAGTAAATTTAGTATAGACTTAAGCTTTTCTCTTGTGGTAAATGTTAGCTACTACCATAGCATCCAGGAAGAGTAAGATGTCTTAACAATCCATAGCTTTTGTAATTGCTTAATAGTAGCCAAATGTCAGGAATGATATGCATTTGCTTTGTAAACCATAAGGTAGTTAATCTATAACATTCCTCTGATGTTTCAGATATCTGAGTGCATTGACAAAGTCGGAAAGCAGATATGCTTGAAGTCATGTTCCTTTTATATTACTGCATGTGGAGTACAGCATTACTATATCTCAAAGAGTTACTTTATTGTTTATTTATACTTCAGGTGCCCCAGAGGATTGACACTGATGGAGAAACCAGTGGTGTCAATGTTGTTTATTTAAACTTAAGGTCCCCAGGAGGATTGACACTGATGGAGAAACCAATGGTGTAAATATTGTTTATTTATACTTATTGTTATTTATACTTAAGGTGCCCCAGAGGATTGACACTGATGGAGAAACCAGTGGTATGGGGTCATCAGTAGATGAGCCAGTGGAGTCCTCAACAGAATCTGCTTCGGAAGCTCCTGCTCTGACACCACCTTTTGTACCACCACGGGGCTCTGCTTCACGATGTCCATCAGCTTCTCCCACTGCTATAAAGGTGAGTCTTGTTTGCAGTTAATACTATCTCAGCTTTACTGAAGTTGACTTACCACTTGAGATAATTTGATCAAAGATATATTTAAGATAATTTGATCAAGAATTTATTTTGATGCAGTTGTCTAATGTTAAGCCTCAGGTTAAGTTGCTCTCTGGCCACCTTTTTCATATTTTTTTTACCATAGAGATAAATTATCATAATCGATGGCATATAAAACCCCTTCTATATAAAAAGAAAGGCTTAAAATGCACAATAAGATCTTTTATGCCAAGTTGAGGCATTTGGTTAGAAGTCACTCCATTAGCACCTGATCCGTCTTTTTTTTTTTAATGGAAAGCAAGTGTCACAGAGTAGCTAAAGAAGGGTGAAATCAAACTTGAGTGATACAGCTGATTTAATTGGGATCCAATAAAATCAGTCGTCTGAAAGTGACAAGGGCCCAGGAATCAAAAGGAAAGAGTTGGATAGTATCATTGGGGTAGTGTTGCAGGGATCTCTTTTGAATGTCCAGTCTGATGCTAGAAAAAGTAGAAGAGGCATGTGAATGAAAAGGTACGTTCAAGCTACTCACCCCAAAAGATGATGGAACTAAAATTGTACAGAAGAATGGTTGTCAGTATCTCAAAGATTTCTGTCTCTTTTATTCCACAAACAGATTATATGATAGTTTAAATTTTAAATTTTTTATTGTCTCATGGATTGCTATCTTAGTTTCATGCAGTGGTGTTTGTTTGTAATCAGACTTAATAAGAAGACTTATGTTTTCCAAATTTTTTTACAGAACATCATTACTGTATATAGTTACATAAGTTATTTATTTCTTAATGCTTTTCCTGATAAGTTACTGTTTTTCAGTGTTGTGGATAACATCATTACTGTATACAGTTATATTTTTTATTTACTTCTTAATGCTCTTCCTGACAAGTTAGTGTTTTTCAGGTTCATATTTTCATTGTAGGGGGCAAGAAAAGCAGCACTGTATATAGTACGTGGCTCATGTACTTTTCTGTATAAGGTAGATTGTTTTTTTTAACCACCCAGTAAATTGCTGTAGACTTAAATACAGCAAGATATCCATGAATTGTAAATGATGTGGCATTCACAAACAGAAACGTAGGGGTGGA
The DNA here is from genome assembly GCA_039081455.1 of Macrobrachium rosenbergii. Lineage (NCBI taxonomy): Eukaryota > Metazoa > Arthropoda > Malacostraca > Decapoda > Palaemonidae > Macrobrachium > Macrobrachium rosenbergii. The sequence continues at coordinate 25,424,893 of JANJGK010000036.1, forward strand.
TGGCCTAAGGGAAGGAAGAGGAAACCAGAAGTTCCAGGACCAGGAGCAAAACCACCGAAGGCCCCATTGACAGCATACGTCCTGTTTCTCAATGAACGGAGAAAATACTACAAAGAAATGTTACCTGATCTTAGTTTTGGAGCTGTAAGTATGTTCTTGCAATTTTAATTATTATTGTGCAATGTTTTGTAGATGAGAGGCCACAAGTTTGCAAAGTTTTTGAGTATGTTCACCAATGAGAAAATTCTGATGAGAGAATATCTCTCTCTCTCTCTCTCTCTCTCTCTCTCTCTCTCTCTCTCTCTCTCTCTCTCTCTCTCTCTCTCTCTCATTCATATATATATATATATATATATATATATATATATATATATATATATATATATATATATATATATATATATATATATATATATATTCAGTATTCATTTTTTTTTATAGACCTGTATACAGTATACTGCACAATTCAGTTTTCATTTTGTGCACCATACTGTACAGTGCATTCAGTGTTTTTTTTATAAGCATTCTATAGTGTGTTGTTTGTTGTTTCTAAGCATATTTAGTGTATATGGTTATGTGGTATTGACAAGATGGTGTAGTAAGGGTATGAAGTTGCCATTTTACATCTGTAGAGTGTTTTTCATCATGTCCATTAGTTTCCATTATCCATCAGAGCCTTGACTGCATTAATCTGGATACAGAAAAATTAATGTAACTATTTATGCATAAGTTAAGGTATCTCTTACAAATAATTGAAAGTTGTGTGAATGATTTTAATCCTAGGTTACGAAGCTCCTTGGAGCTGAGTGGTCATCTATGACTGCAGAGCAAAAAGCAGCATTCATTTCAAGGTCAGAGCAAGAGAAACGCCGGTATCGTAATGAACTTCAGGCTTACAGGCAGTCCCATGATTACCAACTTCTATTAAGAAAGAAACGCATGAAGAGTAAGTATGCTTTAGTGCAGTGCTATTTTGGATTGAGTAAATCAAATTTAAAAGATATGAGCTGTGGCTGACTGTATACTTAATTGAACTTTTGTAAAGCTGAATATTTTTTATATTTATTATTTTTGTTCGGAATGCATGACAACCTTGTGGAGAGGATGAGTATATATTTTGTTTTTACTATACAGTATTTTGGTCTTCTCTGTAAATTTTGATCTTCTCTGTAATATGCAATGTATTCTATAAACAGACCATTTGCATAGTATTTCTTAAGAATACTGTATATTGTTGTAAATTTCTGGTGTTGCTTACTGGCAAACCATTTGTAGAATTTGGAGTTAGATCAATAACTTTTGATTTATGAGGATTTGTTTTAGGATGTCATTTTGAATATGCACAGTGCTTGTGTTATGTACCCTAAGTAACTTTCCTAGGTACTGTTTTTATAGATCGTGTCAATCACATTTTCTTAAAATTTTTTTTTCATAGATCTTGTCAAGTGCAGAAGAAATGAATGGAATATAAAGAAAGTCTCAGTCTTTCACAATAACTTATTGAGTCACCATGTTAGAATGATCCTTTTCAAGGTTCCCCATCTAGGAAAACAACTAGCATTTGTCACAGCTCAGGGTTATGTCATGAAGTTCTGTGTAATAATGTATTGGGCTAAGACTACTTTCACTTGAATAGATTTCCTTAGAAAAACAAAGAGGTAATTTTAAAGATTGCTGCTTACCCAGAGGAGCTGGCTGATGGTTGTAAATAATTTTCTGTGTGAGTAGTTGAAAATTGTGGTTTAAAATGCTGTAATAAGATATAGGTATTGAGCTGTGTACTATAATGAAGTTAAAAGATTTAGGACTTTTATGTTATTGTCATGAATATATACTAATCAAATTCTCAAACTTGGGATTTGATAGTGTATTCACATAAATTAGATACTCTACAACCTTTAAACCATAGAGTTTGTTATTAATATTGAAAGAAGCTTTTGTCATTTGTTTCAGTGCAGCATTGTTCTATGTTATTTTTTCACAAAAAACCAAATACAGTACTGTATCTGCAATTGTATACATTTGTGTGTGGTGATTTTCATCAGAAATACACCCAAATCCTGCTAAGAAAGCAGCAGTAACCAGGTCAGTGTTTATAGTTAAGTGAATTCATGTGTCTGGGATCCTTGGTTGTACAGTAAACGGCTCTTCAGTTCTTTTGTCTTTGCTGTATTCGGTGAATTGCCTTATTTCATTTAATTCACTATCATTTAATAATAATCACTCAGTTTTGTCATCAGATAAAGGAAATTGAAAAGTTTACATGTAATTTTCCCAGGTGATTTTTTTTGACCAAGTAAGGTGATAGTAACCCCTGCAACCACTGAATTGTAAGTGCTTTCACCCTTTTTTTTTTCCAACTAGAGTTAGCTTCATGTTTTTGTATATTGTATACTATATTTGGTATGCCTCCTAGTCTATTCTCTGCTTCATTGATCTCCCTCCTAAATTGCAATTCAGGATACTGTATATTTCCACAAATCATTTATCGTAAGTGCCCTCCTCCCATCTCCTCACCTTTGGAGATGGAGGCTAGCACAGAGGAATGACACCTTTTTTTCTTGGCCAGTGAAGCATGGGCTGTTAATGTGCATTAGGACTTTTCTATTGTCGATGTTATCAAGTTAGTGTGACCTGGAAATATTATCAAGTTAGTGTGACCTGGAAATATTATCAAGTTAGTGTGACTTGGAACCGTGAGCAAGGTTTTTTTTGGTTAATATAGAAAATATTTTCTAATGTAAAAACACTATATTTAGCATTAGCCACTATCTCCTTTCCCCCGTAGGGGGTTAGTGCTGTCAGTGCACCTCATGCGGTGCAACGTTGGCATTACTTAAGGGTCTTTGCAGTGTCCCTTCAGGCCCTATCTGCAATTGCTTTCATTCCTTTTACTGTACCTCCGTTCATATTCTCTTTCTCCCATCTTACTGTCCACCCTCTCTTACCAATTGATTCATAGTGCAACTGCGAGGTTTTCCTCCTGTTACACCTTTCAAACCTTTTACTGTCAATTTCTGTTTCAGTGCTGATTGGCCTCAGTTGCCCCAGTGCTTGGCATGTATGTCTAAAATCTATAGAAATCAAATCAAAACTACTTCCTTTCGTCATGCTTGGCAAAGCCAAGTTGATCCCCAGTCTTTTATGTATTTCCACTTGGGCCTGTATTGCTTTTCCCATCTTATTGCATTGTTTGTACTTTATGCCTCATTTTGTGCTTATTGTTGTTTATGTTGAGTGAGATAGATATCATTTCTTTTAAGCAACAAAAGCAACTTTGGTTCCTACAGAAATATAAATTTTTGCCTTTCTTATAGTAGTTTTACCTCAGTGCAAGCTGAGGAATACTCATACACAAAAGGTAAATGTTTGTATAGCTAGGAAAAATGCAAATGAAAAAATTGATTTTCTTTTAAACAAAACTACATTTTTCAATAAAATTTTTATCTTTTTTTCAAACAAAAATACATTTTTCAGTACAAACCCATTAATCACCAGATATCTTATTTTTTGTAGGAAATATCCAGGTAATGCCATCCTGTATCCTAAAGAAGAGATGACTTTTATTTCACCAGTTCATATACTTACTTCACTCTGCATCATCCTTTATTCCATTATGCTACTTTTTATCATCAGCAGCTCATCCCATGACTATCTCAGATAGTCTTTGTGACAGGTTTTGTTCATACCAACTTTTTTTTTTTTCAAACAGATTGTTTCTACTTTACTTTGTGCTGATTTTTTATTCCTCTCTTCCATTCTCACTGTAAAGTGGGGATGTGCCACCTCCCAAACCCACTTTACAAGCACCTGATGGTTCAGACATCGTGAAGTGACTAGTTGTTTGCTGTACAACAGGGGGTTTGGTAGGCTCATGCTTCTTTATTTAGCAGGACTTTGATGTACTTAGGGAAGTTCCTTGATCACAAATGTGGCCAGTCATGTTTTTTAATTACTTTTTACTTTAATACAGATGTTATAAAAAAAGGAGGCACTACAACAGAAGAATCATCTGATTTCACTGATGAGATTGATGTAAGTACTGAATATTTTATTTTGAAAATTTTAGCAATTGTGAGCCAAGGCTTTTAACAGTTAGTTAAGAATGGATGAGCTTTTGAAATTTTTCCTCTTAAGGCAAGATAAAATGTTAAGGGAAGTGTTTTGCCACAAACCTGTCATTTAACATTAGATTTGAATGTTAAAGAAATTGTTTTGCCACAAACCTGTCATTTAACATTTGATTTGAATGTTAAAGAAATTGTTTTGCCACAAATATTTTACCCTTGTGTGCTGCCCAAGAGCAAGAGCCCAGGCTAGTATAAGGCCAGCTTAAACTAAAACAACAACAACAACAACCTGTCAGTCATATACAGCTAACATCCATGGTTTTCTATTGTCCCAGACAGTACAGTCTTTTGTCTAACAGAAAGAGCAATTGCAGTATTGCATATGCTACCTAGATCCTTTGGCCCAAAGCGGGTAGCTGACTCTTTTTGTGTCTGCAGTGCTTTTATCTTCCAAGACAGTTTTCCATAACTGCAGGATTACCTAAAACTCTTTATCCTTATATCAATATCTTTAATAGATACTTTATTCTTATTTCATCCTTTTCACATTTTACCCTTTAAGTGATCATTAATAGGGTTCAATAATCTATGTAAATATGTGTCTATTTTGCTTTAATGACAAGTATACATTCCTTGTAATTGTTTTGTATTTGTTCTTACCTGTTTTTGTTAATTTTTTTGCCTCATTATAATAGTTTATAATATTGACTTTCTTAGTTTGATCTTAGCTCAACACCTTCATTTTCACATGTGCAATTTTACTCACATTTTTGCAGTTTATTGTGACTTGGTATTGCACAGAGAAGAGTTCAGTAGTGCAGGTAGGGGAATTGTGAAAGATTGAATGGTTGCTTTATAGTAATGCAGGCAGTCCCCACTTATTGGGGCTAACGGCATTTTGGTTTTCCAGCATTTGGCTAACAACATCATTAACCAGATTTTTGGTGCCAGTAAGTGGTTCATCAGTACCGGTAAGCAGTTTATCAGCATCATTAGGTGGTTTATCGGCGTCAGTAAGTGGTTTATCGGCGTCAGTAGGAGGTTTATCGGCGTCAGTAGGCGGTTTATTGGCATCGGTAAGTGATTTTCAGCGCCATTAAGAAGTTTATCGGCGTCAGCAAGTGGTTTATTGGCACTTACGGTGTCGTAAATGCCGTGTATTACCATAATTATTGTGATGTTCCGGCTAACAAAAATTTTTGGTTATTGGCGCTCGCCTGGAACGGAACCCCCGTCGTTAACCGGGGACTGCCTGTATTGATGTTGAAATTAAATCTGACTTGGATGATTTGGATGATTTTTGCCTATCCTGTCTGGTGATTGTGTGGTCTTCCAGCAGTTGCTGGTTTTGTAGTACAGTTGCTCTGTCATCACTTTTTAGGATCGTGTAGACTACCCATATTTTCTGCTGGACTAGAACTGATTATCTCCATATGCTTCACATTGTCTGTGTATTTTATACGAATATGGGCTGTCTGAAGATGGACTTTAATGACGTACCTTGGATTGCCTGTGTACCTCACTAAATACTGGAGTTACCCAGTGGCGAATTTTCGTGTCATGATTAATTTCTGAAAGGACATAGGCTGTTACCACAAGACTGATGACTGGATCTTCTTAATCTTCTTAGAGTTTTGCTATTGTTTAACTCAAAAATCCCAGCCACAGACTGGTTGTCATGTTGATTCAGAAACGCTTGTCAGTAATCAATCAAGCCTATCTTATTTTTTGTCTTGTTAGTAACAGATCAAATCACTAAGAGAATTATGTTGTTACCTAACTATACAAATCCTAGAGTTGTTCCCGTGTCCTTCAGATTTGCTTAATCAGACAAAGAATAATAATTACCTGTATTGAATTTATTGGTGGATTTCCCCTTCTCAGGCACAGTCTGGTAGTACCCCAGCTGTAATTTTAATAATTTTGAAATGAATTACTCCACGTTTTGGACATCCAACACCTAGTAATAGTGTAAATTTGTAGTTCTGCAGTTTTGCCTTAAGGTAGATGCAAGTTTAACCTGTAACGTACATATATAATTTTTTCTCAGGATGATGAAAGTGAAGAACTTTACTGCAGAATATGTGATCAGCTGTTCACCTCCCTTCACAATAAACGTGGACACTTATATGGGAAGCAGCATTTGCAGGTGTGTTGCCTAATGGCTTATCTTGTAATTTGTTGTTAAAATAATCATAGCATTGTTGAAAGATTGTACCAGTAACTTTTTTTTTTTACATAGTTATAACTAAATCCATAGAAAATGTTAGAAGTTATATGCAGTAACACATCAACTTAATGGACTTGTGTAATTGTCAGTTACTGTACATTATTATGCTATGCTACCATTATAAATATGATAGATTTTTATTAATATGAATTGAATGTCAAGTTTAAAATACAGGCACAGGTTATTTTAGTTTAGGAAATAAGTGGAATTGCTTCTGGCTGTAAGGTATCTAAAAAATATTCAAGTGCAGGCTGTAATGTAGTGTTACTTATCAGAAAGGTAGATCCGAAAAGCATCTGTTAATTGAGGTGCTTCTGACTTTCATTACAATCCACACTGATGTACACAGAAGAGTAAAAGCTTGAGCATGAAGGAAATTAACATAAAGTACATTGGTAAAAAAGGAAATACTCAGACCTGTACCAGAGATTCCATATGATTGCAACATAAATGACATGTTTATAATTTAGTGCATCACTGTTTAGCTTATCTTTTTTGTGAACAGAGGTCACTGAGAAAGTACCTTTGGTTAGTATTGCTATAACTGCTTGTTATTTTTCTAAGTACTGTGTTGCAGTTAAAAAAAACATAATTTAAAGCCTCATTTGATCCAGCAATTCTTTTTTACCTCTTAAGCAGTGAAACATTCTTCTATCTTTAGTTAGTGTAGTGGTGTATATTAAAAAATCAAAGAATTATCTTTGTTGTCTATGGCATAGAAGTAATAGTGTATAATAGTTCATTTTTTCAAGGCAGTCAGGATTGCTCTTGCTCAAGAATTAGATTGTGGTAATACAGCCCTCTTATTATACATATACAATAATGCCCTAGAAGGTAGAATTGTTTTTTGTTATTCATATTATGCATGCTCTCTTTGTGGGATGAACCAAAGAGCATGAAAGTGCTCAACGTTTTATCATTATTGGGAGAAAAGAAAGGAACAACAGATGAGAAATAACAAACAAGAAATTATTAAAGCTAGATATATATAACAAATTGTGTGTAGATTTTATTGTACTAAGTAGATGACATGCACCATTAGGTAAAACAGTATATCCATTTCATAACTTGATAATAAAGAAAAGCATTAACACACCTTTGAGCAAGGGATTCAGTCCTACAACTGTAGAGGGTATAGACCATGGCACAATATGAAGGTTTGAGGATATTGTAAGGCAGCTTTGTTTGTCACTTAAGATGACCCATTATAAATACTCCAGTTAAGCAAAACATAATTGAAAGGAAAAAATGCTGAGTGCTTTCAGTTATCCAAACAAAGATCCAGATGCTGAATTCTACAGATGGCATTCCCAAGTGTTCTTTTTTCATTGGTAATGAATTAAAAATTGGACTTACTAGAGCTATCTTTGTGGAATACTGAGGAAGATGGTTGAATATTCCTTGGCTTTCTCAGTAATTAGGTGTTTTGGTGTTTGCTGTGTTGAGCACATTTAAATGAAACATATATTGAATTATCTGTTGTCTTGAGCACATTTAAATGAAACTATTGAATTATCTCTAATTCAGGCTATCACTGGAGAGTATCAACGAGAGCGACTGGCAGAAGAAGAGCGACAGAAGGCTGCAGCTGCTGGCAGAAGTGGAGATTGTAGCAATTGTGGGTGTACTGTATCATCTCAGACTCGGTGCTCAAGACCAGGTTCGTTTCATTCCTGTACTTTGGCGCTGAGATAACTTGAGGTATTTAAGAATGTGAAATTGTCGAAAGATAGAAAAGTAGGAATTGTATGTTGAATTATTTCTATCCTCTACTATTTTACAGGGGTTAAACATTTACCTCCTGGGGTATGTCCTATGTGTTCTTCAGAAGATTCACGGTCCATATTGACACACATTAAACAGTCACCACCAGCACATAATGAAGAAGATGACCATGATGGAGATGAAGAGGATGAAGAGGAAGAAGAGGAGGAGGAAGAGGAAGAAGATGATGATGCAGCTGAAGAGAGAGATGAACAAATTGGCCCTAATTGTGGCATGAGTAGCATGGCTGATGCTTTGGAGGGCGTAATGGCCAAGATGCTAGGTGAGATAACTAAAAGTTTTTATTAAAGAGAAATGATTGATCAATCCATAGGTGACAGAAAAATAAGTCTGGGGAATCTGTTATTTTAAATGACTACAAATTCCTAATTAGGTAAACACCAACTTGTGTAAAATGTAAAAACCAGTAGCTGTTTCAATTTATGATTTCTTTTAGTGAAATTTTCTGATATCATGGGATTTGCACATTGAAAATAAACCTTCTGCTCCTCAGATACTCAGATAAGTGATTCTCCTTCTTCAGTTACAGTTTTGTCTTTCGCCTAGGTAATATATGTAAAATTCAGTGTTAACTTGCAAAACTTTTAGTGTACAGCAATTACATAAAGTATAAAGTATGTTTTTGAAATTAACCTTACCTCTCCATTATATAGCTTTTACTTCTGCACTAGCAGTAGTTAGACAGATTAAAAAAAATACAAGAACGCTCAGTGTTCTACGAATATCCATTCTTTATCCATCTACTTCCCCCACCCCCCACCAGGGGACCGATAGGTACAAACACTCATAGCTGGTCAGTCTACTTCTGTTGCTGGCTTCGTTAGGTATCCAACGGTTTTCTGTTGGTTTGTTTTTGGATGTTCTTTTCGAGAACGGCTAAGGAATATTTTAAGTCTGGAAGGTTCTCCACTGTTAGACTACATCATCTACATTAATCTGTTTTTTGAACATGGTGCTTGTGCCAAGGGATATCCAACAACTGAACTTTTTTGGGTACAGGTATCGTAGGTATGCAAGACAGCTTTATGATCCAGCAATTAGAGGATATTGCTCTATGTGGTCTTTAGTTCTGCAGCATGCTAAATTGAATATCTCTCATGACTTAGATTTGGAAGAGGTCTTCCGATCTTTTGAGCTGGAAGCCCAAAATCCTCGTGTCATTGTTTAGGATTTAGGTTGGACGCAATCCTTCAGTTTTTTATGTTACCTCAGTTTGAGCATTTTGATATTGCATCCTATAGAACTTGGAATATTTTAGGTCTTGTTACGACAAAGTGTATTAGTGAGCATCAAACCCTATCTGGTTTGTGGGCTTTGTTCAAGGAGATGCATGTCTCTCTTCCTCCATTGTTTATAGCTAAAATGATGTCAGAGCAAAAGTCCTTCCTCAGATTTTTGACGGTGCCTAATTCAACTTCTGTAGTAGGCAATGAAGAGGAAGTTCTACTATGTCCAGTTAGAACTCTTAAGAATTTACCTGGACATACTTAAACTTGTAAGAGGAATTATCAATTTATCCTGTGGTGTTAGGAAGTCAAACACTCCTATGTCCAAGAATGCTATGCCCTTGTTCCACATTGCCTAATTAAGTCAGCACATGCTGAATTGAATCTGGATCTTTTACAGATTTTGAAAGTAAACCTTATGATGTCTGTGCTGTAAGCATGTCTTTTAATTAACTCTTAAAACGTTTTGCCAGAGAAAGTTGTCAGTGCAGCTCGTGGAAGTGCAACTCGTTTTTTTCTAAGCATTATTTGCAAGATATCAAAATTTCATCAAAGAATTGCAAAGCCCTTAGGTCTGTTGCTCTGGTGAGGACAATTTTCTCCTGAACTAAGTATGAGATTAAGCTTGCTTTCTCTCTTGTAGTTTGGGTAGCATGAATGTACACATTAGTGTATAGGAGTGTACATTGATGTCTGAAGTAGTTGTTGTCTTTGGTGTTGGACTGTCGTTTGTGGGTTTTTGACTGGCACAGGAGTCATTAATACTCTGCAAGACAGAATCTATTTTCCTTGTAAGGAGCTTCCAACAAGTCTCACTATGAGTACCTTACACTCTGCTGTGGATCCACCATTTGTGGCAGTACTTGCCAGGAAGGGTCACACAAAAGGTAAGAATGTTTAGAAGCTTTTCCCCTTTTAAAATCCATTTGTTTCACTTGGCTGAGTGGATGCTTCTCAGGCTGCACTAACTCACCATCCTCATTCAGTGTGTTAGTCAGCTAACTTTAACAGTTGTTAAGATTCATCCCAAATAATGGAAACCCACCCAGCCTCCTCATGTCTTAGTGGGTGGTAAGGAAGAATTCTGACAAGAAAGTAAACATTCCAACCATTGGGTGGGAAACAGGTGATTAAAGACAGTCCATCTGAGTCAGGCAATGTTTTTCTTTTGTTTATTTTGAATACCAATGGCACCTAATGGCTTCAAGACGTAAGCTTCACTTTAACAGTAGGTAAGTATCCAGTTAATTTTGTTATAAAAGTTTTAATTTTATAATTATCATTCCATTTAAAATATTGGTTTACTTATCATTCGATTTCAGAGGTAAGTTCGCAAAATTAAATGCTTCTAAAAATATGTACAATGCAGTACTCTACAATATAGTACAACAAAAACATAGCCAATTGCAGTAGTTCTACTTACCTATGCTTACAAGATATATGAAATTTACAAAGTCAAACTTTTTTTCCATAAAGAGTATGACATTTGTATATCTTTGTGCCTTTCTCTTTGGGTTATTTTTTATGAAAAAAAAGTTAGAGAGAGAGAGAGGTGAACAAAAACATATGTATGAATATGTAACACTACATTACTGTACTGCATTAAGTACAATACAGTACTATTATGCATTAAATGTTAATGAAAATACTGTGCCAGGGAGAGAGGGAGCTTCCACAGTGTGTGCATGGTGTTTTGTAATGTGATGCTCGTGTATGCACAGAGGCACATATGCAGTCTTGAAAATTGATTACATTCAGCACAGAATCATACCCTGAAGACAACAAACTATTAACAACAATGCATTAAATACAGTGCAACATGTCAACCCAATGCCTAACCAAATTAGATAATGTACTGTAAATTTTGTGTAAACTTACCTTTAAGATGATGGTTTGATGCATAGTGAGGCCTCAGCAGGAGCATGATAGGTTAGTTATTCTGGAATCAAAGAAGCTATGATTACAAGGTAAGAAGGCAATTATCAGTCTCATTCATTTCAATATCTGCTAGGTCTAGCTTGCTTATGAATTGTTCTATTAATGAGAGTTTTTTCTTGACCCAGATGCACTGATGATAGCATATCGAAATCCAATAAATTTATTCCTGTGAAACTTTGGTGCCAGTGTTTTCTTTTATCTTTACCAACCAATGTTGGCCACCAAGGACTGAAATCTCTCACAAGGCATCAACAAAAATGAGAGGCAGTCAGTAATGTAAAGTCTCAAAAGTCTGTGGAACAAAATGCTCACTAGTACAGAGAAACAAAAAATGAAACGGCGGAGATATGATGGATCTCATTGAGCATGTGCTCCAAACTTCAACGACACCACTGCAACTCTACTTCATTTGAAGAACTTTAAGACTGTTTTGTGAGAAACAAAATGGGCACTTCAATATAAGTATTGGGTGTATAGTGAAACAAATACTGTATGTTGTAGTGAAGCAGTTGTGTAAGTATTTAAGCCATGCAGTGGTTTGTGAGGTTGACAAAAATATTTTATTTCCTGAGATGTATGCTGTCTTAATTCAATTCTTGCAAGAGTAATTAGCTTAGTCAGAGTGGAAGGAGAATTGAGTTTTACCCACTCAGACTAGAACATATTTCTCTTTCCATGGAGATTTTATCTCAAAGCTTGAAGGATTGGCTGTATGTATAGTTTCTGTAAATCTTTTTTTTTTTATGGGAGACTGAACTTAGTGTAGGTAATTTATATATAATTGCAAATTTTATTTTGATTTTTCCCAGAACGAGAACAAGAAATAAAGTCACTGAAACAAAGTAGTGAGATTGCCAGAAGCCATAACTTGCAACTTGCAACTACACTTCTACAGTTACGTGAGCAAAAACTAGAACTGTACAAACAGCAAGAGGAGTTGCAAAATGAGAACGATCAGCTGAAAAGTGAGGCAGACATGCTTTGGATGCTGCCTGCTGTTTTTGGAGTCACCCCTTTAGATATGGTAAACATAACGTTACGTCATGACAACCAGCAAAGCGAGGAGGACTCAATACTTGAAGTTACGTAAGATGAGATTTTCTGTTTTATTTAGTTGTCGTTTTCTGATTTAAGACTTTCAAGGTGTCATAGACAAGTATGATTTACTTGTGAAAAGGAAAGTTAATGTTAAATGTGGAGCTGTTTATCTCCATTATATATTTACTCTACAGCTATAGTAGGTTGACAACTTGACGTGAGGTAACAAAAAGTTACCATGACATGTAAAATGACAAGTAAAGATGGCTGGTATTTATAGTAAGTGATCAGTATCATGTGTTTAGGATCTCTTTTGGTATGATGTTCCTCTGAAGGTCTATGAGGTGATAAATACATGTATTTTGAAATAGGAACTTCTGTGTTATCTTTCTGTAAGGGTTGTAAGGCATGGAAAGTTTTCACCGAAGAGTTTTGGTGGAGGTAGAGTATTGATTGAGGTTACCAGATGTTTGATATTGTATGTTTTGATTTATTCATACACCTGATGGGAAGATAGATAGGTTAATTTTGGATGGGCATGTTATGACTTGGATCTTGGAAGATACATTTTTTACCTTGAAGATCTTCTGCAAACAGATTAGAATAATTACCATGAAACAGATGTGAAGGTATGAACAGGTTCAACCATAGATAAATTAAGATTGCGATTGGCCATTGTGCATTGTGTAATTGAGGAGAGAAGTGTCCATGATTTTATTTGTTTTATCCTTCCAAGTACTTGTATGAGAGTGATATTTACAGTAAGTGTGTACAAATTTTAAAAAGTTATCATAATGGGTAATTGATACAAGAGATCCTTTGTATTATTTATGAATACAAAGTAAAAATAGGAAGAGTGTCATTTGTGCCAATGTTAAGAATTTAATTAATATTACCTGTGATGAAGTTTGAAACTTGCTGCTATATATAATTGAAAAACTTTAACTTTAATTTAGAATTATTTAAAATTTGATAAACTTTAAATTTGAATGTGCATTTGTACATTATCGTTAGTGCTCATATAATGAGTCCTGTTTACTGTAGTTTTTAGTATTGTAAATGACAGTAGTATTATGTCACACTGAATATATGGTATTTGTTATTCAGGTTTCTCTTATTTGGAAATACTCCAGTGTGAATCTAATGTATTCTGTGATTGCTAATTGGTGGCCGATTTTCTAAATAGTCATGTGATTCATCTCTTAGCCTGTGCAATAATATTGCCAAGTCTTTGTGATGATAGTAAGCGAAGGTTTTATAGTGATATGCGCTGTGAATGTTTTATTTATTACTATGTGCAAGCGTTCAGTTGTAGACTTGGAGGCAGCAAAGGGTGTATGAAAGTTACGTTTCTTCATGTGACATATTTCTGTGCTGGGAATATAGCTGAAGATTACAGAGGCAGAAATGAAGCTGTTGTTGATAGTATTTATTCAAAACACAGAACTCGTAACTGTTATGCTACATCTTCCCTTTAGTATTAAAAATATATTTATGTGAAGAAAGGTTATGTATTATTTTTGCATTAGGTTCAGTTAATTCAGAACTAAAATATATTAGTTAAAGGTCTTTTGAAAGAAAGGAAGGAATTGTAAAGTTACCATGCCTTTGGAAAGTAGGGTAATGATAAGGGAAGAAGTATATAAAAGGTATTGAGTATTATTTTTTTGTAAAGATGTATTTTAGTTACTTTTTATCGTATAGTATTTTAATTACATGGTATTATACTTAATAGAAATTGTGAGGCATTGTAGTGGTATTAATATGCCAAATAAGTAATTAATTGCTCATTGATTAATGCAAGATTGACAGCTGTTGTTCATAATTGTAGAATGCAGTTTTTATAGTGTACCTGATAAGTAGAAATAACCACTCCTTCAGTTTCTTAGTAGTATTACATGTCACCTAAAGAACTTAATATTCTAACTGGATCATGAACTGCACAGATTTTTACTTTTTCATTTGCTTATGATGTGATGTAAAGTGCAGTTGTGCATTGTCACAGGTAAGTTTAAATGTTGGCATTGCATGTTAAATATTAAATCATGAACCACACTCAGTTTAAGCGAGTGCCTCTCTATACAGCATATCTGTTATCTGCTATGGCAGTAATGTTGGTTTTGTCACTCAGGGAGAAGGGTAGTATCATAAAATAGTTTAGCAACATGATATGAGTGCAATTTGTATAAGATATGTCAAGTTACTTTACAAGGAAATTTTATTTATGGCAGTTGGCCATTCCCCCTCCCCCCCTTATTTTAAAAACCTGTACTGAATAAAGGATTGGATCATTGTTCCTTCATGTTCTTTTTGCATATTTAGATAGAAAGCTATATATGTATGTAGAGAACTTGGGTCATTATGTTGACTGAATTAAAAGTGAAGTTATAGTTTTGTTTACTTGTGTCAGTAAATAAAACTCACCTAGAAAGTAGAAATTTGACTTCAATATTGGGTTCATAAGTTGAGGAGGATAAAATCCTAGGAGTGAATTAGTGTGTGAGTACATATAGAATGTTGGTGTACCGGAGAGGCAGCATTAGTGAATGAAAAGATTGTTTAAACAGTTTACTTATATCACTGCTTTTATTAAAAGTTGAAATATATAAATGCTCATTTATGTTGTGGTTCAAACATTTTTAGTGTTGATTACATAGGAACAGTTATATGGTGTTATTAACTGAACAGAATTTCCACAATTTTCTTTTGTATTGTATATGTAGATGAGGATTGCTCCTCTGTACTCAGTCACTTGCAAGAGATAGATTGGAAGTTCTGTTATGTGATTAATATTTCAGTTTACATCCTTTGGTATAACCACTTCTTCATTGCCAAAATGTGTAGTAGGTAATGGTCTGTTGTTTATAAGTAACATCATATCCAGAATAATCTTGAATCTTGTGAAGTGCCACCAAGTGGATGGTTATCAGATTGGCTTTAGGTCTGCAAAAAATGAGGGATGATTTTTGTATTGGGCTTGATTATACATGAAGATAAGAAGGCATGTCATGGAAGTTTAAGGTATCAGTTTTGTGCGCAGGTTCCTTTGTGAAACTACCAACAGTGAATGTACTTATTGATATGAATTGTCATAAATTTTGAGGATGCAGATTTTTTCTAATTAGTAGCTAACGACTGGTACTTAGTTTTGATACTGGAAATCCTCAGCATCCCATTATTTCAGTAGTAGAAAAGATGTAACCATTGTGCATTAAATTTGAAAATAACTGCATTCACCATGTTGAGTTAAGTTCACTTAATTTTTTTTACTTTTTTTTAAGTTAACTTACCACTGTACACCAAAGTATTTGTTGTAGATACACTGGAACCTTTAGTGTGTGTTTTTGGCCAATATGAAGTTTTTGATGTATTGAAGATGACCGAGATGATCGTGGCTGTCCAAAACATGTTTAGTCAATGCAAGGAAAAAAAATAAATTTAGGTTTCTTAGATGGTGACACACCTGCGTATTATAGAGATGGGGTGAATAATTCAGGAAACTTAGCAAAAGATAGGAATTTCACTTTCTAGAAAGCTGATAAGTCATCAGGAAACTTAGCAAAAGATAGGAATTCCACTTTCTAGAAAGCTGGTAAGTCATAGACCACCTTTGCTCTGTATGGAGAGGTGTATCTTCTCATCTAGTGGGAGGTGCATCCCATTCTGCTAGACATATGTACTGTATCATAAGTGCAATGCATACTGCCTTGACCTGTTGCTTTATCAGCATCACATGAAACAGATTATTGTTGTTCAAATCTTTGTTTTAAAGGAGATTCAAATCTGTCAACAGCTCTTGTTAGAATTTGAAGGATTCCTGCTCATATGGGCGTGCGCGTTAACAGAAAGTCTATAAATTATGCAGCTCTCTTCTAGTTACATCTTACAGATGTAGAGGTAATGTTAAATGAAGTATTTTTAATACATTCAAAATTTATTGTGAGAATTAATTTTGAAGATGGAACAGCACCTAAACATACATCATGTTTATTTAGACAAGTGAACTTATGTAGTTTTGTGGAGCTCCACACAGCTTATATGAAAAAAAAATTTAATTTATCATGTGACTTCCAAATCCATTTTGTTGTCATTTTTGGATCATACAGATTTTTTTAGGACTTTCTGGATATTTGCAAATGGGAGTCAGAATGGACTGATTTCTATGTGTAGTAAGGATGATGACTAAATAACCAAAACTTCATCAACCATAACAAGAATGAATATAGTAATTTTATAACCAGTTTCAGTTTTTATGATCACTGAAATCCTACTATTATGATTAAATTGCAAATTCTCTGGCAACTGTGAAACACATATTTTACTCATTTAACCCATGGGTAATGCATGAGAACCTAATATTGTATAACATAACTCTTAAGTATACTGTCGAGTGAAATACTGTACACCTCTACCATTACACTAAACTCTGTGTTTCTGACCGTGATTCAGCCAAGAGCATATGACAGATCTTAAGATTCAAAAAATATTGTCAAATTTTAGTATTCATAGGTATACCAGTGATATCAAGTAATATAGATCTTTTAACATAAGAACACTGGGGATAATTTTGTTAAATTTTTACTTTAGGGAAAGTATTTGAATGTAAGGCATGGCAGACAAAAGAAATGAATACAGTAAATGAACTGGATAGGCATGACGTATGGCAATTTTCTCATACTGTACAATTTTTTTTTTATCAAAGTCATTCAGGCTCTCATATCTGTCATGCTCCTGTAGCCCATTCGTACTTGACAAATGCTCCACATGACTCAACTAGAAAATGTAATTTTGTACAACTTTAACAAAACATTTAATATAATTTTCCCAATTTTAACCAACAATGACAGATTTTTAAAATTACTTTTGTAAAGAGATTTTGTCAGGATTTTTTAACATTTTTAGGGGCTCCAGTTATCAAAATTTAAGAAGCTGTAACTTAACAAGATGTAATTGTAGTATGCATTTGTATATTATTCATTATATATGTATGTATGAATAGCAATCATTGTATAAATTGGCCACCCCCATGTTCACATATGTCAGCATAATCTGTAGGCCAGACCAGTGATAGTGTAAAACTCAGTGGTATGTAAACATGATGCATTGGGAAAAAAGGAAACCTTTCATGCTAGCCATAAAATTTTAAAACTTAAACTCATTTGTTTGGTTAAAATATAACAAGATAACTACTAGGTACAGTAATAACTCTGCAAATAAAACAATAAAGATATGGAAAGTGAAATAACATACAAATAGTGTTGCAAATAATGTTTCTGCAAAATCAGTACACTAGTCATAACAAAGGTGACAGTGCAGTATCCACAAGTAGATTGATTTCTGTTAACACCATAAATATTGTTTGATACAGTTACTTATGACAACTGCAGCCCAATTTCATTGGTGCTTATTTGATAACAAACCAATTATTTACATTAGCCCCACATTTGTGGTTGTTACAGAGCAAATCATCTGAAAGATGATGTTCTGTTGGCAGGATGGCCATACCATGTACACACCCCAAGGATCTGGGATCAAATTTCTTATGACTGTGTATTCCTAGACTTACCTCATTTCATTATTTAAACCTACTTCTCTTTAACCATGTAATGAATTATTCCTGTTTTGTGTTTCTTTGCTTGTGCGTTTTGTAAAGTAGTGATAATTGGAATGAAAATTTAACTTCTTTCCCAAATGTAGACTTTTGCTAATGGAGTTTTCTTTGCCTTCTCTATTTTGAATAGTATTTTACTAATGGAAAGTATTTTAAATACAGTTGTAGTTCATTTCCAAGGAAAACACTGCCTCTCATGTCAGTCTCCAGGTCATGTAGGAAAGTCACTCTTGGATATGTCAACAAAAGCTTGTTTTTGAGAGGACATGTTTGCTGTTAATTTCTACATAATGAATCTTCTCTGAGCCATCTTCCCAGATAGTTCTAGTATATCTTATTCCTTGCAGGTATATCCAGACATCTCTGCAGCCACAGCCTCTGTGTAGCAGTTACGTGGCCAGTCAGATGTCAATTCTTGAGGCTTTAATGATTAGGTTGGCCTAGTCTGATCTAGCCTATACCTTAAGGTTAGAAGAATGATCTTGGGGTCAGAGTTTCTTGTCACATAGTTGTCATACTTTTGTGATTAGGCAGAAACTAGTGTGGTATAAATCTCTTCAGGAGGAGGAGCATGGCCACATTCAGTCTTTGCAAGAAATCAAATTCTTCAATAGAAAATGTTACAGTTTCCACAGCATCAGAAGCTTTTAGAACCCACTGGAAACCCTATCTTATCACTCCACTCTCTTGACCCATCAAGAAATTCCTCATGGTTTCCAGTTCCACAGCAGTGAATAAAAAAGATTCCAGTGTTAGGCTTCTTTTGCTACAGGAAAGAATCCTTAGGGTATCCCATATGGCAGAAACCTCCGTTATCAGGATCAGGCTTTAGCGATTTCGTGGGAACTAGAATACTGTACAGTGATCATATTGTCTCATTTGGAGATGCCCAGCTAACTGCAAAAATGGAGACATTCCAGCAACACTGATGCCCTTCTTTGAAGTGGTTCCCCCTTTCTCCTTACCATACAAGGATCCTTGCCTGGTTAGGATTTAATCTGGTCATTATGTAAATCACTCCCAGCTATTCAGAGATTGATGCCTCCCTTCATGAAGTTCGTGACCACCGTAAACACATTGTCATTCTGAGACAGTCTTTCTTTGGTTGGGCACCTTTGATGTAGATTGAAAAGTATGGCATTTTTCACAAATACACCTTCCATAAGTTAGAGGCAAGAGTGCTTTCCTCAGAACTGAAGAGCTGGCAGTGGTAAAGTTCTTGATATCTAAGTCAACTTCTTCAACTCTTGCATTTTTTAAGTAAAGGAGGTCTTTTTTTTCCCATGGGCAGAACATGTGTCTTTTTATTCTATAAGCAAAATCTGCAAGAACACATCAATTTTACAGTTTTCATTTACAACCACTTATTTTTTAAAGAATCCAAGGTGTTCCTCCTTGGCATGCACATCAAGGCATATTCATGTCAGTGATTAACAGTGGTTGCAATACCAGGTAGTGGACTGATTGAGGATCGTGGTTAGATTAGCCACCATGGAAGATTGAGAGTTCCCCTAGGAGTACCAGGGCTCAAAAATAATTGATTGACCCATGATGGCTAATGATGTTCCTGAGCCTTAGTTGGGCCATTTT
Source organism: Macrobrachium rosenbergii (assembly GCA_039081455.1). Taxonomy (NCBI): domain Eukaryota; kingdom Metazoa; phylum Arthropoda; class Malacostraca; order Decapoda; family Palaemonidae; genus Macrobrachium; species Macrobrachium rosenbergii. Next base: position 25,444,381 of record JANJGK010000036.1, read on the forward strand.
CTGTATATGGTAAGATGTAACCTGGTATTGCATCCATTGTTATTCAGTTGCCCTCAAGATGCCTTGATGTGCATACCAAGGAGAAATGCATTTGATCCTTTGTGAATAGTGATTATTTATGAATGCAAAGTAAAATTCTAGTCTTCATACCTCCACTTTCATTTTCCATGAAGTATGATGAGTTCTTCAGAAACATCCCTGTGGAAGACGAAAGAAAATAGAATTGAGAAAGTAAATGTTGCACTTCCTGAAGTTTCCTTTAATAATGATAATAATAATAATAATAATAAATGGATGCCATCATTATTACACTGGTATGACAACAACTCTCCTTTCTAAGAGGATCGCCATCCATCTACCTGAGTGGGCGGTGTACAACACTGCATGAGGGAACACAGCAGTGCTTACAATGCCAGCAGATCATAAGGAATACCAGACTCCTCAACAGGACATGGCCACTGCAGCCTGTGCTACAAGGAGGCCCTCACCATTCTGCGGTGGAAACCTGCACTAAATGTTACTCAGGAAGCCCTCCTCCTGCTGACCACCATCAGGAGAACAACGAGCAGTGCCCCTGAGACATTGCTACAACCGCCCTCCTCCTCTAGCTGTGAGCAGAGGCCCCAGTGCACCAATCAGTGCCCACGTTAGTCAGCCAGACTCTCAGCCAGCTCCTGGAATATGACTGACCAATCAAAAATCACTCCTCTTTGTAAACCTGCATTCGGGTATGAATATTCCCTGCATGTATCCCTGGTGCCATTCACCTTCTGTCAGGAGTAGCAAGGCTGGCGAAGCGCCCGAATGATAAATAAACTTCAGACAGCTGCTTTATAATTTACATGAAGAAGTGAAGAAACTTATACGCCGAGTTGAGAAGATGAAATATAAGCTCAACAGCATACAGTGCCATTCTTTTTAATGAAGTTTGCCTTTAAGCAGGTCTTCTTCCAAGAAATATATAATAATAATAATAATGATTAATCAGGGACATTATGGTTGGCATTACTATCTTGAAGATTTCCCATCGACTCACATTTCCATGTATTAGTGTATACTGAATTTTTTTTTCATTTAGATGATGGTATTGCTGCTTTACTTCTGCCCAGGGGATATTTGTGGAAACTACATTTACATGTTAAGAGTTAGCCAAAATTCACCTGCACTTTCATGTCATTTGTTATGGATTTTGTTCCTTCATGGTCTATTTACAGTATAAGTAAATATTATAGGATTAAGAATAAAAGTTTATTTCTGGTCCAGTTGTAATACAGTGTAAAAGATTTACAAGAAAATTTTCTGCTTATTTCTCGACAGTTTTGCCAAGTCATGTTTTGCTTACAATACTGTAATTGGAATTATGGCCACATCTACGCATTTGGTAACCATCACAGTACTTTATGCTAAGGTATGGCATCAGTATAATCTGTAAGGTAGTTTTACACTATTTATAAATATAAGCTTAACATAAAGGTTTAAGCTGTGAGGCTATATGATTAATTTGCAAAACTAGTAACAGACTTTGCAGCTACAGTATTTTTCTACCTTCATAGTAACTACTGTAGTAATCTGACCTCAACATATCCTTGTTTATTATATGATGCTTACAACAACTGAAGAAATATTTACTTAAGGCTCAGTGAAAAATATGAAGAAACACAGTTGTGGATTTTTCAAATTGGATGTCTAGTCTTGTCTCCAAAAGTAAAAACTTTTTTATACATAATCTTTGCCACTCAGACATTATTTGATTTGCTGTTTTTGAAATGTTCAGAATGTACTAAGATCCATGAAGATTTTAGCTCATATTAACAACTTGATTAACTACCAGTAGGATAAGAATACTAGAAAACTACAAGTTTACATCCCATTTGAGTAATGACTCAGAGTAGATTTAAAGACAATTAGAAAGTTTAAATAAAAATTTGCATCCTAAGTTCAGACCCCTTATGTGAATGGGAGTACAGTAACGGTCTCCCAGCCCATGTGATTGGTTTCTCTTCTGCACTTTATTCATCCTGCTAAGGCAGCTTTAATATATGTGATGCAGTAAGAGGTTCTCTCTAGTGATAGAGGAAGGTTACGACAGGGATTTGTGTTTATAGATGTGACTTAAAAAATATGAGCTACTTTTACTGGAAAAGCTGGTCTAGTCCTATGTGACTTTGATTTGAGGCATAGCTGTTTTGTTAAAGTAATGGATGATAATAATAGGAATGATCACCAAATTCTTTAGTGAATCTAACAACAAATTAAGGAAAGTTGAATTTAAAACGTTATAGGAAATGGGAGAAAAGTTGAAAAATATTCTGGTTTATAAAGGGTATATTAATTCTCAGTATAAATGTGAAAGAAGTGATTGTTTTTAATTGTCCATAATATAATGGTATTTGAGGCCAATGTAAGCTTTGTCAGTGCTGTCATTGCAAGATGGCTAATGATGTTTTAATTTGTGTTTCATAACAATTTCCATAGTTCACAGTGTCAAGGGATCAGCAGTTTCCTATGGTGTAGTATATATCGTAATATGATTGTGTGGTATTTTTATACAAGTTGAATATTAGTGTAGTGAGAATGGTAATGTGTGTGCATACAGCAAAAAAGCTCATTAGCTGCTGGTTGTGTATGTTCCTAGTAGGGTTATTACTTTCAGAACTTGGAGCTTAGATTAAGGTAGTTGTAACTATTTATTTTAATGTCTTGGGTAGTGGTATCCATGGTCTTGCAACTTATTTATTTCATATTTATTTCTTGATTTATTCGTTGATATCAGGGATTGTCTTGTCCCTCTCCCAACCAGAAAAAACTCACTTGCAATTCCTGTTCTTTTTTTTTTTAGGGGCTCTTGTAGATTTTATCCTTAGTTCTTATGATGTCTTGATAGTTGAAAGTAGTTTTTGCTGTTCAATCTGTGTTGAATGGTTGAGATATTTGACACTTGATGGGGTTATATGAGAAGGAATAGGTTCATATTTGGATCTGAAGTGTTTGAAGTGAGCAGATATTATATTTGAAAACTTATGGATATCACTTTGTTTAAATTGAGGACACTTATGTTGTCACTTACTCGGGTAGTGCAGTAGTAGAACCAAGTGTAATAAATGTTGCAGATTCATATCCCATGCGGTGCAAAGCAAAACTTTTTTTTGATGAATATATTGTGAATTTTAATTTTGCATTTTTGGTAAAAAGGCTCTAATAGCCAATTCTAGCTAAAACATAGTAAGAAAAGTTTATCTTAAAAAACTGTTTGAAGTTATTCAAATTTTATGATAAATCTGCCCCATGCTATTTCATAATACGGGGTGATTTCCTTGTTATATATGTAGTACTTTCCTTTTCACACATAAATTCCAATGATTGCTTATTTTCCATTGACTGCTTATTTTGTTTCATTGTTTCAACATTTCTTAGATTGACAGAAAAGAGTGGAGAGTTGTGATTTGGATGCTAAATATATTAATCTACATAAAGTATGTATTTCAATATTAAAAATGTGAATATGTATTTCTGCTTAGAATAGCACTTTTAATATATTCAAAACACTAAAGTATAATTTTGATTTGAACTAACATTATAGGTCAACACCAGTATGAAAATGGAAATGCTTACTCTTATAAATGAGAATTGTTTTCATATATTATGCATTTTGTGGAGTTTGAATGACACTTTTCATTTAGTTGCCAACAAACAGATTGTTGGCACAAGGGATTTGAGTTCAGTATGGTATGTGATTCATTATCTGCATCAAAATGCAAATAGATTTTACTCTGAGGTATAAGAGAAACATTTTAAAAGCTCTGAGCTTTTATTTGTGATATGTTGATATTTTGGTGTCAGTAGATGTATATCTGTAGAGGAACAAAATAAATTGCATATTGAATTTGCAAAGCCTATTCATTTCCACATACCTGTAAATCAGCATAGGCATTCTGACAAGATTTCCTTACAGGTAGGCAGCAGCGAGTTGCTGTGGTCAGGATCTTTAGTGAACCGAGACCGATTGTGTCTGGAGTTCCACAGGGCCATGTTCTTGGTCCAATGTTATTTTTAGTGTATACAAGTGACATGGTTGTTGGCCTGGAAAACAAGATTGTTCAGTATGCTGATGATGCAACACTTGTGGGTGTAGTAAAGTCTCTACTTTTGAGAAATGAAGCTGCCCGCAGCCTCAATCAGGACATGGACCGGATCAGGGAATGGTGTAGTCGGCGGGGTATGAGACTGAACTCCAGTACTTAAAACAAAAACACTATTGATTAGTAGATCTCATACAGATTTTCCACCCCATCCTCCCCTTCAGGTGGATGGAACTTTGCCGAACAAATCTGAAGCTTTAGCTATTCCAGGTGCAACCTTTGACTCACACCTAACTTTTGAGAAACATCTAATGAAAGTTTCAGCAAATACCGCATGAAAGATAGGTATTGTTTGTAAGGCCTCATATGTTTATAACAGTAATAAAATCAGTGCAACCTGTCTTAGGTCATTTGTACTCCCTTTACTAGAATACTGTTCTCCGGTGTGGATGTCTGCTTCTGCCAGAGATTGATCTCTTTCAGATAGAGTGGTTCATGGTGGCAGGTTTCTGTTTCCTAATGGTAGTAGTTATCATTTGGTCCATCAACGGGTGGTCTCTTGTTTGTTGCCTTTTCATAAGTTGTATTTCAACAGAGATCTTTCACATTCACGATTGATCCCTGATCCCCTTTATCTGTGGAGAACAACCAGATTCGCTGAACAGCAGCACCAATATGCAATAAATGTGCCTCACTGTCAAACTTCTCAGTTCCAGAGGTCCTTTATTACTCACACCATTGGACTGTGGAACAGCCTCCCAGAGGATGTCGTGCAATTGGAACTTCAGAAATTCAAGTGAAGGTGCAATGCATTACTACCCTAATACTATTCTCCTTGCATTTAAATACATTTTTATCTGTTTGTTAATGTATTAATTTATTTTCTCTCTTTTAACAAGTGGGACCTCTTTTCTCTGTATTTCCCTTTACCTCCTCTTACTTCTTCCTAATGAACACCAAATTCTTTGGAAGCATGAATTTCAAATCAGTGGCCCCTGTGGGCTTGTTCCATATGAATAGGTTTCATCCTCTGAATAATAATGATAATAATAATAATCTTGCAATAAAGAACAGAATGGAGCATTGTATTTTTGTAAAAGTTGACATGTTGATATCGAAAGTACACTCCTATTCTTTTAGTTTTTAGTAATTTATTTACCTGCTTTTTGCTGCCCATTTCTTTGAGTAAATTAAAGTGTTTAAACTGTCTAGTTTTTCATGTAGCCCATGAGGTTCTGTCATGGGGAAGAACCTCCCCTTCCCTCAATAAGTTTCATTGGTCTTGAAATGAAAATACTATAAATAGCTGTATCTTACGTCCATCTTTCGTATTGCCGAATTAATGATTTACATTATTTGCCTTAGTTGTGATTAATTGTTTTTTAATTGTTTTAGCCTAGTGTTGAAGGTTCTTTCATCTATTTGTTTGTATTTAACCATGTTTCCTGGGAAATACATGCTTGTTAGTACAGTATGTGGGAATATCAGGTCCCCTCTTGTCAACCTCCCTCCGTGCAAGGTACTGTCTACTGGTTAGACAAACATTTATAATTTTTTTGATCTGTAATAGTGAGACATCTGACTTCTGACATCAGAGGTTCTCCTTTTCAGAGTTGGCTGTCCCTTCTTTTGCCTTTCTGCCTGCTGCTCATGTATTCATTGTCCAGTTTTTTTTTTTTTATGTTTGAAAGACCATGACAACTGTCAAGAGAGTTTAAAAGTTCAATGGCTTTAATTCATAAATGTGGACCCAACAGCCACTCCTTGGTCTACTCTTCTGTATCATGGAAGGAAAGGAAAAATGGAGATTGATTGTTAGATAAGCTGGCCATATAAGAGCCGAGAATTTTGACTTTGTTTTCCGGTTAAACAGTAAATTAGTAGTAAGACCACTAGTTAGGAGAGATGGTCATAGAGTTTTCTGACCTTGAATCTCATTTGTTGCCTCAGTAATCCAATGACCCCAGAACTACTCAGATGCCTAATCTAGAAAAACTGGTACCTGAGCTGAACTTTTACTAAACTCAAGTTCTTGTCCCAGGGGGTCTTGCCTTATCTATGATCAGATTGATCCCAACATGATTTTTACTGTAAAGACCTGTTCCAAGTAATGGAGAGAGTAGCCATTCCCTTCTTCAGGTACAAGTGATAGTCCTATTGCTGACTAAGAATGAACTGAAAGAGGTAAGGAATGCTTTTGGAATTTGATATTGAGATCAGTGGTGCCATTTCAGATTTTTCTGGGCGTGGGGGCAAAGGTTTAGAACGTATGGTATGGGTGGGATGGTGAGCGAAGCGAGCCTTATCAACTGGGGATAGGGGGGACGCTGTAAGCACCCCGAGAAATTTTTGGAAATTTGTGTGCCTTTTGGAGCATTTTTAAGCCATATAAGAGCTGTATTGGGGTAATAAAGCAGCATGTGGCACACCCACCACTTATTATTATTATTATTATTTCAAAGGCTAGAGGACAAACCAAGTCTTGGGGGAGCCATCAGTGTCTTGAGGCGGGCAAGTGATCCTTCCTAGTCTCCAAAATGACACCCCTGATCGAGATTTAATAAGCCAAGAATCAATGAGGAGTCATTGACTGAAATTTAATGAACAAGATTCAATGAGCAACCAAGAAAATCTCTGACTGGCAGCAAGAGCTTTGTGGTTGATGAAGCTCATGATAAAACTAAATCAGTTTGAGCATGTGTGCATTCCTATCCAGTGTCTTCAGTATAACAATAGATGTATAACTCGTTAGGTCTAAATGGGCATTTCAAGAACCAGATTATTTCCTGCAAGCATTTTGCCTTTCATTAAGGTATATATATGTAAGGGTGTGAAGGTCAACTTTTCTGACACTGTACTTGGAAAGAACTGGAGAAAGTAAAATGGGTCAATAGTTTTTACAATCGATTTGTAGGCTATACTATGCAAAAGGCTTACTGTTACAATACAGAATTTTAACTTGCGGGAAAAAATGCATGTACAAAAAATGAACTAAACTTTGCTACAATTATTGAAACTAGTTAAACATGGTAAAACTACCTAGGTTTTGTGGGATTTTGAAATTTTCTTTGAACAAAACTTGATACAGAGTGAAGTGGCTTAGAGTGACTACTATCAAGATGATTTATGTCAACTGAAGACTGTTTAATCTTGAAGTCTGTGAAGTATCTGCCCACATGGTGAATTAATAGTATTTCCAATAAAGTAACGAAGGAGAGAGAGATTTACCAGCCAAAGGTAAGTATGAATTATTTCTAGCAACACGTTCTTTTACCGTTTCACATGTTCTGGCAAATTGATAAATGATTAGCATTATGGACCTCCAGCAAAATATTGGTAGTCAAACTGAGAGTGATTTATTATTTGTTGAACTTTGTTTACCATAAATGCCCATGTACTGTATGTAAATTATTATTAGGTAAATTAACAAGACCACTGAAGGATTCTAGGACTGGAATGAGGTTAAATGTGTGAAAATATCTATAGTCAGTGTCTCATAAGGATTAGCACAAGTATTAATTCTAGACTTATTTATAATAGTAATGCCAGACAGTAATCAGTTTTTAGTTTGTGGTACTAAGAATATACTGATTAAAACTCAGACCTTTGACTATTATGTCATTGGTGCAGGGGGCAAAGACCTCAGTTTTAACCAAAACGTCTATTAAAAGTAGGCACAGTACATTTCTATACATGAAGTTGATCCATTTAATCAGTGGGAAACAGTCAGAAGCCAGACAGATTATCGAACAAGACATGCTGTGATCAGTATTGCCCGATCCAAGTCAGTCCTTGTGTTTTAGCACTGAAGTGACTGCAAACAATCAAAGAAGCTGAATGGCATAAAATCTCATCACAATCGCCTTTGGTGTTAATCTGTTGATAAGTACGAAGCCTTTTTCTACCATGAACAACCACGTCTGGGTCGTGTGCATTGCCGAGGCACTCAGTACTGGTATAGGCTCCTCGTGAGAAACTGTCTTGCACTCATTTCCAGAAGCAAACATCCATGTTGTAAGGCTTAGAAATTCCTTTTTAGTTTTTTACAATTTGTTACCTGTATTAAGATAAGTTACATGACTTAATTCAGCATTGCTATGGAGCATAAAAGCAGAGCAAAATGATGACCCTTTTTAGACAAACTCGGGAAGGAACTAAGAACAGTACACTTACCAATAACTAAATTGTCTAAACTCAAATCAGGAAATTTAAAGGCTGAAAGTAATTTTTAAACATTCAAAGTAAATAGATTACTTTTTGTCGTTGCCAGTAAACTTAAGCAAAATGATAAGCCATCTGGGACTACTAGTCAGCTTAGAGAGGAACCAGGAAAAGCTTCAACAATCAGAAAAGCTGGTTTTGATGAGTATCCAGTTTGATATGCCTTTCCTAATAGAAAAGGGCAAAATTTAAGGAGGACCGGCCACACTATAAAGAATATGGTGCAAAATGAATTGTAAAAGCACTGGACATATCACCACCTAGTGTAAGGCTAGCTGCTTGTGAGGCATCCAAAAATTTGTACTTAACTCATGACTGCCACATTTACCGCCAGAGAGAGAGAGAGAGAGAGAGAGAGAGAGAGAGAGAGAGAGAGAGAGGGCATGAAAGCTGTTTTCGCAAGACAATAGTATTAGAAAGGGAATTGGATAGCTGATAAAACTCACTAGCGGAACCAGAAAAATGTCATGGGGGCCACCAATTTTCATATATATATATATATATATATATATATATATATATATATATATATATATATATATATATATGTATATATATATATATATATATATATATATATATATATATATATATACATATATATATATATATATTATATTTTAATCGATTTTTAATTTTTTCCCATTTTTATATTTTTTTTATGTTATTACTATCTAAATCTTCATTATTATTTTTTATCATCATTTTTCATGGGGGCATGTGCCCAGGTGCCCCCCCCCAACACATGGCTCCGCTAGCGATAAAACTGAAGGTAGAAACTAAGTGTGAAAAGGAGTACTGTGAGAAGATGTTAGTAAGGTAACTTTGGAATGCAAGATGTCTCGTTATTCATCTCCATTGGCGTTCTCTCTTGCTGTTTTGGATTTTGAAAGAAAATATCAGTTTCTCCATACCAACTTGAAGAGAAACACTACTGTATTCCTAAATAGTTGTCGGATGGTGCTGCCCCCTACGATGTAAACAATGAACCATCGAATGAAAACAGAATTTGACACCGAACCCGCCAGGTCGCCACCCCAGAGAAGCGAAATGAGTGTAGAGTTCTATCCTTTTAACTCTGTGTTCCCATATACCAGTGTATTTGTGCAGTTTTCGTAGCATAATAAGTGAATTTCTATTTTTGTTGCAAAACTTGTGGAACAAACAAAGAAATCGGCGTGAAATAATGTAAGTATTGTCTGTACTCCTAGCTTAGGCCTAGGGTAACGTAGGTAGTCAAAGGCGTAAGCGTACAGTAGACCGTTGTCAGTTTCTCTAGCTATTCTCACGTCATTTCTTTCTGTTTACCAGATAGTTTCCAGCGCTTAAAAGTATTGTTAATTAGAATGGGGTAGATATCTTTGAGTACATTAAATAAATTAGCCTAGGGTAGATTGTTCATTGTAGGCCATGGTAGACTGGTCTAGCCCAACCCAAGCTTTGATAATCCTAGTTTACGTAGTCTGTGTTATCAAGGCAGGTTCGTTCCTTGTCTACCATATTAATTGCTTATCACAAGGGTTCTGTGATCTTATGGAAGGTAGCCAGGGCAATAAAGAACCATCCCATGATGGGGGTGGGGTGGTGGCAGTGCCATTATTGCATTTCACATGGTGCACTGTAGGCATTATTTAGGGTTCTTTGCAGCATCCCTTTGGCCCCTAGCTGCAACCCATTTCATTCCTTTTTCTGTACCTCAGTTCATATTCTTTCTTTTATCATACTTTCCACTTTCTCCCGACAGTTGTTTCGTTGTGCACCTGCGAAGTTCACCTCCTGTTACACCTGTAAAAACTTTTTACTTGCAATTTCCATTACAGCGCTGAATAACCTCATAGGTCCCAGTGCTTGGCCTTTGGCCTAGATCTTATATTCCAATTCCAATTGTCAAAAGATCCATCAAGTTATCACATATGAGGCTACCTGCACCACAAATAGCCCAGCCTTGTGAATTGTGTAGATTAGAACTAGTTTAGAACTTAGTGGTAAATGAATTGCAGTGGAACCTAAAATACTTCTAGCATACCTTAAGCCCAGGTTATTCATTTTGGTGACGGCCAGTGGAAAAGATGTGGCATTTGGCTGGGCATATGCCTAATTGGTACCAGACAATGCTGGAATGTTTGTTACATATTTTAGCTTGTGATATAAGTAATGTTATATAAAAAGAGAATAAAATTGTCAGTATTAGGTTAATGTTTATTGTGATATAATCTATACTGTTATATAGATGATGAAAATTTATTATTTTTATATATTGCAACTTTTTGTTGTTACAAAGTTACTATTTTTTTTTAAGTGAAATTTGGTCATTGTTAATTTCAGATGTGGGAGATCTTCAGACATATATCACCAAAAACACAAAATTTAAATTAAGACTGATATCAGATTGTTAAAATGCAGTTACCTAGAGAAAGGTTGCACTGTATAGGTTTTAGATAGATGGGTGTATAGGTATAATATACATGGGATTCTAAATTTTTTGTATTTAAAACTTTTCATACTACTTTCTTATTTCTTTTGTTTTAGCAGTAGTATTTTGTTACCAATGTATATGATTTGGTTTTCCTGTGCCCTGCAGTATCAGTAATTTTTAAAGTGAGTCTGTCTTTCTTCATGATAGAATGTTAATTGTGGAAGTATTTCAGTGTAAGTTATGTCACTCTAAAAAGTGTGTTATTTACTCTTTGAAGTTCATGTTTTTATGGGAGCTTGTCAGTGGTATGAGAGAAATTTTTAGCTGACTTGGAAATTAAACTTCAGTGTAGGGAAAGATTATAATGATTGTGAAATCATATTTTTCAACTCAAGGCCTAGCTGAGGTATTGTTTTCATGTGAAGGATGAAAACTGTGTGTAGTAATTATATGATATTTTAATTTCTTCCAGAATAAATAACTCAAGTTTTTCAACTGCTTAATCTAGTTTTTATTTTTCTGTAAAAGAAAACTTTGTCTCTCCATCTGCGCTTTATTCTGTTCGCACTTTTTTCTGCATACTTTTTGTGCCTGCCCTCAGATCTTAAAAGCTACTGAGGCTAGAGGACTGCAAATGGGTATGTTGATCATCCACCCTCCAATCATCAAACATACCAAATTGCAGCCCTCTAGCCTCAGTAGTTTTTATTTTATTTAAGGTTAAAGTTAACCGTAATCATGCTTCTGGCAACGATATAGGATAAGCCACCACCAGGCCATGGTTAAAAGTTCCATGGGCTGCAGTTCATACAGCATTATACCAAGACCACTGAAAGATAGGTTTTATTTTCGGTGGTGTTGATTATAAGCTTTAGCGGCTGTACAGAAAACTTGATTGCGCTGAAGAAACTTGGGCCCACTTTTTAGTTGTTCTTATTTTGATCAGTATTGTTGTTGCAAATAGCAATTTTTGTATTCCCAACCCCTGTATCGAGCAATCATGTAAGTAACCTCCATGGGTACCAGTCATTTAATGTGAGAGAAAAGTGAATTGTTGCAACAGAAATGGTCTGAAATGCATAAATCATAAGATTATAGTTATCACAAAAACTTGTTGTTTAACAGGGATGTATCCTAACCTAATGTAACCTTGAGTGCTGGGCTCTACCTTGCCAAGGGGCAGCTCCTGCCTCCCTTAAGATATATTTCCATAATTTACTCAACTTAATATTTTTTACATGTCTTATGTATATATTTACTCATCACCAGTAGGCTACAGGTACAGCCTGGTTGTCACAAAGTGCAAGTATGAAAATGAATTAAATTTTGTGGTTTAACCATACTTGCAAATTGTCAGTTCTTTTTGTGACCAAGGTTCAAAGTTCTTTGCCTTCAGTGAAGATGTGTCAAGTTTAAAAGTGTTTGCAATGGCAGTACTTGCTAGTGAATCAGTTGGATAAAACTTCGTTTAGTATTGGTTAACTATTTTTGTCTGCCCAAAACTTTTTTAAGGTGATTTCCTTGCATTGAAAACGGATAAGAATTGTTTGTTATTTCTTTGTATCTATGTAAAACTTTGATTAGAACTATTTAATACCTCAAAGCTTTCATGAAAACCATGGTTAGGTTTTTATAATTCTTTTGTATTCACCTATCCCTTTGTAGTACCACACCCACCATGACTAAAGTCTGGTAAGGAAGGTCAACTGGGTGAAGGTGTGAAGTTTTAGCTTGAAATTTTGCTTATTCTGTCAGACATAGAATGAATTGTTTGTGTAAGCATGATTTTCTAGCATGTGTGAACTGTTTACCCAAAAAGAGGTTTTCCTCTTGTCACATCTTTTAAAACCTTTTTACTCTCAGTTCCCCTTTCAGTGCTTAATGACCTCAGAGAACCCAGTGCTAGGTCTTTGGCATAATTTTATATTCCATTCCATTCCAAAAGGTCAGAAAGGCTCTCTGGAAATGTCATTAGGAATAAATTGAGACAAAAAATCAAGAAGCCATAATTCATCAGCATATGAATATTTTGTTAATAACTTGGCCTCTTGCTTTTTGTAAGAAAGAGACATTGTATTTGTCACCATATGACCGTTCCTGCTATTTGGTTCCATATAAGTGAGAAATGAACCAATTTCAGTATCGAAATACTGAAAACTGTAGCATAAAAGTTGAAGTTGTAAGACAGACTTTCTTTATCTAAGCAAAATAATGCTTGAAATAGTATGGTAGCTGTAGAAGAAGTGGTAAAAACACCTCACACCAAAGAGAAAGATGGAGAAAGAAATGAGTTTATGGTTATTGATTTAACAGATTATCTTTCATTGAATTCTGTTGAGAGCAGGTACTAAGGAAGGAGCACCCCAAATATGAACAAAAGCCAAATGAATGGTATTACTTACATAAAACTTCAGTTGTTGGGATAAGAGTATCAAACTTGAAACACAGAATTAAAGCACCTATCGGAATAACAATTTGTACTACCGTACATGAGAACTGAAAATTTTATGCTAGTACAGTAACTTGAACATCCACGTTTTGGTACAGGTAACAAATAGATTTACATATTTATCAAAAGAGAATGAAAAAAATTCGCTGACAGGTTATAAAAAGAAGTAAGTGGGAAGTAAGATATGAGGTACCAATCAGTATATGAATTGAAAATCAGAGTTTATTGATTTAGTAAGGAAGGTTGTGTGAGAGGGACATTGGATGACTGAGCAGTGGAGGCAGAAGAAATGTGAATGGCTAAATCATTAAAAAAAAGAAAGAGGAAGATGTCCATCAGCAGTGGGCCAAGAGGCTGGTGTTTTGCATTTAAGGAAAATAAATAACACGGTTAGATAAAAAGAACCTGAAATACATTTAACGTAATGGCTTTTTTATCCATAAAATAATCATGTGAATACTCAGTTTATATATTTTATTTATTTATTTAAGCTAATATTCTTAGTAAACTTCTTTTCCTGTTGTGTCGGGTTTGCTTGGGAATGCCTTTCCATGAAGCCACAGCTGAGTTTACATTTCATATCACGTTTTACTTCCTGTGATAAAAGTCATGCACACACAGTAGATAAACACACATCTGTGTTAAGCTTGATTATTGATTAAGGTAAGAAATTTGAAGAACCTTACAACCTCTTTCGCGGATTTATTCTTCGAGATTTGCAATTTACTAATTTCAGCTGGGATAATCTTGTTAAACATATATGTTGTTAGAATTGGTCTGCATTTTCTAGATACGGGTAGAAAATACGACTTTAACGGAAGATTACTGTGATCCTTTTTGTTGTTTTATTATGATCCAATTCAGCATTTTGTAAAGTATGCAGTTTCGGTGGTTTAGAATATTTAAAGAAAGGGATGAGCTTTTCCGATGTTGACGAAGCTTTGGATGCCCGTATAGCATACTTTTATTGTAGAAATGAGCAAAAATTCAACATCTTTTAGCACTAATGCCAGCCTCATTGACGTTTAGAATGAAGACTTAAATACTAAAGGTATAAGATCAGTTATTCAGAAAAGTAATTCATCAGTGCTTTCACAGAAGTCAGCAAAAGTTGTATTTATACGAATGCTTTGAAATCTTGCCTGTGAAAATATCGAAAGCTGTTGTGAAAAAAACTGCTTTGAAAAGCAGTGAAAACTGACTGCAAGAAAAAATATTCATGCGGACTAATTTGTATTTTTCCTTGTCAGTTCGGTTTTGTAATTTTGCTTTCCCATTGTATTTATTTTATTTTATTTGTATAATACAAGACTGACGGGAATGAACGAAAAGAATGCGATAAAAAAAGTTAGGTTGGAAACCGATGCAGAGAGACCCGCCACTTGAAAGAAAAACTCTTATACTTCACATAGCCGTAAGAGGGTCAGTTATGAATTCATGAAAACTAATCGGCAGCTCTAAAGGAGAAGACGAAGAGGAACTGGTAGAACTGTATTATGAGATCACTGAACTGCACTGAGTTACCGGATCCTCACTCAGATGTACTGACAGTATCTATCTATCTGTATATATATATATATATATATATATATATATATATATATATATATATATATATATTATATATATATATATAATTACTGTATATTTATGAAGGAAGGATAGTTTTCAAGAAGCTAATTTTTACAGAGAGAGGTATTTACTAGAGAGGAATACTACCTTTGAAAAATGATGACGAGATCTTGATGGTGCAGATCGTCAAGAAAAGCTGAAGAGGTAGCATCTTCTATCTTCGTTTTATGTTTTATGAACTCAAGGCTTGTAGGAAGAGATGTATACCGCCTAAGTGAGAGGAGAACGAGGTATTGAATAGTTTATTGTAGCTATTACTGATGCACTCACACACACACACATCTGTATATATACATCTGTATATATACATATGTATATATGTATATTTATATGTGTGTGTATATATACTTAAGTTAAAATTATAATAGATCTATTATTTTCAACAAACACTAAAGTAGACAGGAAAAAATTTGTAGCATTGAGTACTGGTAGAATGAGGCTTGGATGAATTCGTAACAAACTGTATGCAAAGAACTAAGAACGAGAATAATTTAGTATGAAGACAGTGTGTTTCAGTAACACAAGTATATCTGTTACAAAATTTGAAACAAGGAAAAAATACAGTAATTTGAATAAGTATATGAGTATTAAGAGTTTCATTTTCAAATCCAGTAGTATAACCAGGAAAACCCGTAGGGGGTTAGTGCCGTCAGTGCACCTCAGGCGGTGCACTGTAAGCATTACTTGAGGTTCTTTGCAGCGTCCCTTCGGCCCCCAGCTGCAACTCCTTTCATGCCTTTTACTGTACCTCTGTCCCTATTTACTTTCTTCCATCTAACTTTCCACCTTCTCCTAACAATTGATTACAACTGCGAGGTTTTCCTCCTGTTAACCTTTCAAACCTTTTTACTGGCAATTTCCGTTTCAGCGCTGAATGACCTCATAAGTTCCAGCGCTTGGCCTTTGGCCTAAATTCTGTATTCCATTCTCGATATCATTCAGGTTTGGAAAAAGGAGAAAAATTATATAAATGGGAGGTGTTGGTCGAGTAGAGATACGCTTTTCGTTCAAATCAATCAACTGTATGGTAGGAAGACAGTGAAAAAAAAGAATTTTTGTTTCTAAGCTAGTTTGGTAGCAGAGGATGTTAAACGTTCGTGGTACTTAATGAATTTCCAAGTGAATGGAATATTTCAGTTCATGAAGCCAACATATAACTAGTTCACAGTCCTTCTGAATGTTAGGTATTTCGTCTGGTATGTCTCCTAGATCCTTTTATATTAAGGTGGTGAATTTTTTCAGGTAAAGTATGGATGTGTGAGAGAGAGAGAGAGAGAGAGAGAGAGAGAGAGAGAGAGAGAGAGAGAGAGAGAGAGAGAGAGAGAGAATTATTCAGAAGAGGAAAAATACAGTAAAATGATGTGTTGAAGGAACCATTTAAAAAAATAGCTTCGAGTGTAAGGAAACGCAGAAAAGAGAATGTAGAGAAAAGAGAAACATGAGGAAAGGAAGCAAGGAAATTTACAGAGGATAGAGTGTGGAGGCAATGTAAACTAACGGGAAATATATATATACGCCAAAGAAAGCTTGAAGAATAATTGTAAAATACGAAATAACTTGAACAGCAGTTCACGCTTGCTTTGGTGTATATTACTCCACGCTTCTTTTCTCTGCATTCCTTGCTTTCTTCCTCGTAGATTTTACTCAAAGGTGTTTGTAGCGTCCCAGTGGCCCTTAGCTGCATCCTCTATTTAGCCTTCCTTCTTCACTGTCTTGCTGTCCAACCTCCCTAACAATTACTTCTCGGTTCCACCTTTAGATCCTTCTACTTCAGCGCCTTTATTTTTCTGGAGTAATTTGTCTTGCCTAAAGTGCCCAAGTGCTTTGCTTCACGGCCTAAATTTAAGAAAATAAAATTCATGATTTTTTTTACATCTCCACTTTACGCTTTCTTTTTCATATGTTTCCTTTGTTTCCAAACTTTCTTTTCCATGTTTATTTTGATTCCCTGCTTTCTTGCTAAAGGTATTGCTTTCATCAGAGAATGCAAGAACAGATTATGACGAAACTGTGATGATATTAATTGGGTGATCTCCGAGTCATTTAACTTTTGAATGATATTTATTAAGACTTGATTGTTATTTTGTTGCTATGGGGTCGTATGTAGTCTTATCGCCTATTATTATTATTCATCCCCTCTTAAAGAGCTGCATGTAAATGTTATCAGTTTGATACTGGTATCACATGCTATAACGAGATTAATCTCGAAATCTACAAGGTCGTTGTTACGGTCAGAGTCTCATTTCTCTTATTTTTTTTCTTTTTCACAACCCCACTTTTGTTTGTTTCTTTTAGTTTTTATGCTTTCTTTTTTTTTCCCTTTGACTTCATGTTTTTATTTCTGTATATTCTCTTCACTGCGGAATTATCTGACCATTTGCACCGCTGCCTTGGTCTCCTCACTTCAGAGTTGTCGTGCTGGTTGCACCGCTAGTTTCTACTCTTCACTGCAAAATTGACTACTTTCCCCACTGGTCTTGGTCTCTTCACTTCAGAATTGTCAAACTTCTTGCACCAGCAGTGTTCTTCTCTTCACTGCAGAGTTGTTTGACTACTTGCACCACACTGGTCTTGGTGTCATCACTTCAGAATTGTCACACTTCTTGCACCACTGGTGTTGTTCTCTTTACTGCAGAATTTTATGACTGCTCTCACCACTGGTCTTGGTCTCTTCACTTCAGAATTGTCACACTGCTAGCACCACTGGTCATGGTTTTCAATCTGCTGTATCTGTAGCCTTGTGATAGAGATTCTGAAATTATTTGAAATTTTGAATTTTAAACTGGTTCCGATGTTTTTCGTTTATGTTATTTTTATTTGTAACATGTTTTCCTTTCTTCTAAAGTGACTTTCTGTTAATCGTATTTTATTTTTTATAAGGATATTCTTTAAGGTGGAAATTTATTTGCCAAGTGAAAATATGCTCGTAATGAATAATAATAATAATAATAATAATAATAATAATAATAATAATAATAATAATAATAATAATAGTAGTAGTAGTAGTAGTAGTAGTAGTAAAGAAAATATTTTTAAAAACAGAAAATACAAGAGAAACTAAAGACACTCGTTAGTAAGAGAATGACGTTGTTAATGGAATGTTACATATTCCGGAGCCTCTCAATCTGTCATTTGATGACTTGCAAGTTACATCAACAGTTGTCATACGAGATTCTTGACATTCGTAAATAACGAATTTGTTAAACTTGTTTCTTTAAGGTTGTATCGCAAAAACTTTTGGGTTAATTTTTAATCTATTTATTTTATTTTTTGCCGTCCTTGGGTGCTGCCTATGAACACGGCAAAACTTCAGTGTTGCCATCAACATTGGCACGTCGATTTTGCTGGATAGAGTTTGGGCGTTCACACCAGAGACCGTCAACCCCAGATTATGAAAATTTGAGATTTAAGATTAAGGGAATTCTGCGGTTTAAGAAGTTAAATGCAGTAATGCATCGTTTATCTAAAGAAAAGAAACGTTTTACCCACAGTAATGCATCGTTTATCTAAATAAAAGAAATGTATACCCACAGTAATGCATCGCTTATCTGAATAAAACAAATGTGTACCCACAGCAATGCATCGTTTATCTAAAGAAAAGAAATGTTTTACCCACAGTAATACATTGTTTATCTAAAGAAAAGAAATGTTTACCCACAGTAATGCAACGGTTATCTAAAGAAACGTTTTACCCACAGTAATACATCGTTTATCTAATGAAACTTTTTACCCACAGTAATGCATCGTTTACCTAAGGAAACTTTTACCCACAGTAATGCATCGTTTATCTAAGGAAACTTACCCACAATAATGTACCGTTTATCTAAAGAAACTTTTTACCCACAGCAATGCAACGTTTACCTAAAACTTGACCCACACTAATGCATCGTTTATCTAAAGAAACTTTTTACTCACATAATGCACCGTTTATCTAAAGAAAAGAAATGTTTTACCCACAGTAATACATGGTTTACCTAAAGAAAAGAAATGTCTACCCACAGTAATGCATCGCTTATCTAAAGAAAAGAAACGTTTTACCTACAGTGATGCATCGTTATCCTAAAAAAGCAAATGTTTACCCACAGTAATGCAACGCTTATCTAAAGAAACTTTTTACTCACATAAATACATTGCTTATCTAAAGAAACGTTTTACCCACAGTAATGCATCGTTTATGCAAGGAAAGAAACGTTTTACCCACAGTAATGCATCGTCTATGTTAAGAAAGAAACGTTTTACCCACAGTAATGCATCGTTATCTAAAGAGAAGAAAAGTTTACCCACAGTAATGCATCGCTTATCTAAAGAAACTTTTCACCCACAGTAATGCAGCTGTTAACTAAAGAAAAGAAACGATTTACCCACAGTAATTATTCGTTATCTAAAGAAAAGTTTACCCACAGTAATGCATCGCTTATCTAAAGAAACGTTCTGCACACAGTAATGCATCGCTTATTTAAAGAAAAGAAACGTTACCCACAGTAATGCATCGTTACCT
The DNA here is from genome assembly GCA_039081455.1 of Macrobrachium rosenbergii. Classification (NCBI taxonomy): domain Eukaryota; kingdom Metazoa; phylum Arthropoda; class Malacostraca; order Decapoda; family Palaemonidae; genus Macrobrachium; species Macrobrachium rosenbergii. Next base: position 25,463,676 of record JANJGK010000036.1, read on the forward strand.
AATGAAAAGAAAAGTTTACCCACAGTAATGCATCGCTTATCTAAAGAAACTGTGGTGCATCACTATATTGTGATCAGAAATAATGAGTAAAAAGCCACAAGTATGTAAATGAGAGCCTGTTTTTTTCTAAACTACGAAAAGGATAAAACAGGGGAGCTTTCGACCGTTTGCACAACGGTCCTCTTCAGCCAACTGAATAAAATACTTGTATATCTTAAAAAGACATTTTGAAAAGAATTTTTGTGACAGTCCGGGAAAAACATCGAACAATCTTGCGACGTGAATATAGCAGGGAGGAGTCAACTAAGGATTATATTGGGAAAGAGACTGACCACGAAGAATGACCTTGGAATGAATAAGCTGACTACATATTTATAAATGTACAAACCTTAAAATAGATTTCTTTTGTTAAACAATAACAATTTTTGCAAAATAAACATTTTCAAAAAACTATTAAACACACGAATACATAGAAAATATATGTAAGTTAACTAATTAGTAATTAAATCAGTGATTTTATCTTTTAAGGTCATTCTTGAACATTTTACTAATACAGGGGTCCAAATAATAATTTTTCCTTCGTGGCATTTGTCTTTATATATATATATATATATATATATATATATATATATATATATATATATATATATATATATATATATATATATATATATATATATATATATATATATATGTAACGGTGAACCAAAAGTAGGTGGACAATAGGTGGAATAGGGTTTGTGCTGGGGTTATACTATAACGATTTTATTTATTATATATATATATATATATATATATATATATATATATATATAATATATACAGTATATATATGTATATTTTAAATGCCTTTGTATTGTATTGCATACAATAAAATTTAATTGTACTGATAATAGTTTATAAAAATTTAATTGCTTTAGTAATATAACTGTATATGTAATCTAAAAATAAATGTTATCTACTGTCCACCTAATTTTAGTTCACCTTGTATATATAGAACCTTATTTAAACAGGATGGTATTTAACGAAGATTTTATTCAGAAAAATTACAAGATTTCAGGGACTAACTGTCCCCATCTTCTGGTAGCCGTAAAATGACCAGACACATATTCTTGCGTTTGGGGTAGGGTGTTAAACTCTTGATCCAGTTCCGTGTTCTGGCTTTCATAAATTCTTGACCTCTATCTCCTGTGGGACCTTGCCTTCGTGTCCTTGACCTGGCTTTCTCTACCTGCATCTTCTTCGAGGGGCGTGCTGTCAACGTTGTCTTTTATGATTTTGTTTGTCCTCCCATTCGCTGTTTCTTATTTAAATTTCCTTGATACGCTGTCCTCAACACCGCTTCCAGTGTTGCCTGCTATTATGTTCTTTGTGCATGTTATGAAGGCCATTTCTACTGTCAGTGTTTTCATAGGGGATAGTGCCATCAGTGCACCTCATGCGGTGCACTGTAGGTATCACTTAGGGTCTTTGCAGCATCCCTTCTGCCCCTAGCTGCGACCTCTTTCATTCCTTTTACTGTATCCCTGTTCATATTCTCAGTCTTCCATCTGACTTCCAACCCTTTCTAACAATTGTTTCATAGCGCAAGTGCGAGGTTTTTCTCCTGTTACACCTTTCAAACCTTTTTACTCTCAATTTTCCTTTCAGCGCTGAATGACCTCGTAGGTCCCAGCGCTTGGCCTTTGGCCTAATTTCTGTATTCTGTTCTGTTCTACTCAATGGATGCAGTGTGTTGATTAGGTCGAATGGCTGTTGATGAGCTTTCTATGTAGCTGTACGAAGCGTCTGATCGGTGAAGTTGGGTAACGTTGGGTCTGATCAGTACGTAGATGGGTGCCCACCACCGGAGACCAGACTCCGACGGGACTGATTATCTCCGACGTATGTGTAGGCTATGCGCGCGTTTGCGTGTCTAAACTTGAGTCGGCTGCGTGGCGCACTCAGGTCTAATCAGTTGTTTCTCCAAAGCGATAAAAAAATCTATGACACCTGTCAGTATTGCGTGTTCCTCTCAAATGCTAGTTTTTTAATATGTTGTTACAAAAAAATAAATAAATAAAAAAGCTTCCTCAGGTGCTGCATAAGACAGCTTAGTTAGCAGCCTCATGTGCAAGATACCGACGCTTGTGAGCACGTATGAAAACACGCACGCACGCACACACACACACACACACACACACATATATATATATATATATATATATATATATATATATATATATATATATATATATATATATATATATATATATATGTGTGTAGGTAAGGGTAGAGATGAGGAAGTCATTGATTGCTTTAATGTTTTTCTGTGGAGCCTCTCCTGTGGGTGGAAATGGTTTACTGGCGGATATCAGTGTATTTGACATGTGTTTAACACATGTGGTCATGCGCACTTGACTCAACCTTAACCTGAGAGACCATGAGTCGTATAACTGTCGTTCATGATCACATTTATTCTTTGACGTCTAACAAACCTTTCGATACCATTATGCTGCGTAGGAGTTCATTGAAAAAACTCCCATGTAATGAAGAAACAATTTCAAAGCGACATTCGTCCAGTCTGCCCCATAAGGGGATATTAGTGCTGTCAGTTCACCTCACATGGTGCACTGTAGGCATACTAAAGGTTGTTTGCAGCGTCCCTTCGGCCCCTAGCAGCACCCGCTTTTTAGTCTTACTTTACCTCCCTCCTCACTTTCGTTCTTCCAGCTTGCTGTCCAACCACTCCAACTCCCTTTTTTTCACTATTTCCAGCGCGTAATGGCTGGAAGTGCCCCAGTGGTTGGCTTCCTAGCCTAATTTCCATAAATCGAATCGTCCAGTTTGATCATCATGCGGAGAAATAGCTACAACCCACTAATACAGAACGCCTTAAAAGTGTGACGCTAGGTCCAAGTTACGGGG
>JANJGK010000036.1:25469082-25479082 GCA_039081455.1 Macrobrachium rosenbergii
GTGAGGTCCCCTCAACATTCGGCTTAATTTATTGTAATAGGTGTGTGTTGTTTGTGTGTTTTGTGGAAATGAAGTGATTCTTTGATCTCTGGATACTTTCACACCGACGAGGAAGTGGTAAGTTCCGCAGTGTTGTTCAATGGGAGGATGTAATCATATGGGAGGCTGCCCTGATCCTGAGCGTAAACAAAAAGTTTTCAAACTTCCCGTGTGAACGCGGGGCTTTGTGGTGGGAATTTCGTCTCTCATTTTATGTAGTGAATTTCTGTTGCCAGACAATTGGCGCATATGGACAAATGAAGGTGTTCTACGTCCTTTGATGTAACGCACACTGAGTAAAATGCTTTATTTTCAGTGAAATGAGAGGAAATAAGTTGGGAAACTTAAGAGCCACCCACTAGAGGGCAGGGCGGGCGGCCTCATTCAGCGCGAGTTGAAAGTCCTGGGAAAATATGGGTTAGCGTGGGAATTTTTTCTTCATTCTTCCCACACTTGCCTTGGCTTGAATGAAAGAGTCGCGTTAAGTGTCTAAGAGGTCAATATGAGTTGTTAAGAGGCGTAAACGTAAGCATCTTGTGTTCGGATCTTCTACTAAATGAGGTTGAGAGAGAGATGTTGGACGTGTGTCGTGGGGGTGAACCTGGTGGTGGTGGCCTGGTGGGATGTGCAAGATGCCAGATCTCGCCATTGCCTATAATTAGAGCATCATCATCTAAAATTTGATGTTCATGGCTGAACATTTTGAATGGAAGGCTGAGATGTATATGTAATGTCTGGTTCATTGCCTTGATATCAAGGCTATCCACATTGTGAAAAGTGGAAAGTATATCATATTATCTCAAGCTAATTGGGACGTGTGGCTGGGGTGAGTGCGGTTGCCAGATGCATGTAGGGTCAGCATTCTCTCAACTTTGTCAGTAAGAGAGAGAGAGAGAGAGAGAGAGAGAGAGAGAGAGAGAGAGAGAGAGAGAGAGGGGGGGGGGGGGGGGAGACACACACACACACACACAGAGGTGGTCGGTGTTCAGAAGCACATTTTATGAGAACAAAAGCAAGATATTGTTGTACCAAGACGAATGTTGTAAATGATATCAAACGGACGGGAAGGATGTTGAGTGGAACGAGAGAGAGAGAGAGAGAGAAAAGCATTTGCGGTGAATGAGGACAGGGAAGTGGTAGGGGTGGGCCTGAGGGGGAGAGGGTGGGCTTTTGTGAGTCCTCCACCCTTTTTCGACGTGCAATACCGTGTGCATCGTGCAACACTGCCCACATGAGTTGCACGGCCATTAAGTGCTAGGTTTAAGGAGTGTTTTAGTTGGATCTTGATAGCGCCCAGTTGAAGTCATATCAGTGGTGATAGGGTCAGATGATATCAAGGCCTATTATTATTATAATTATTATTATTATGATGATGATGATGATGATGATGATGATGATGATGATGATGTGGTGCATACCGATACTGCCACATGGAAACACCCAACTTCATTTTTTTTTCTGTAAGCTTTTACAAGAAGATACACTCTCTCTCTCTCTCTCTCTCTCTCTCTCTCTCTCTCTCTCTCTCTCTCTCTCTCTCTCTCTCTCTCTCTCTCTCTCTCTCTCTCGTGTGCGTGTTTTTATCAGTGCTTAATATAACTTGTTTGCCGACAATTATGCTGAAATGTCAGAGCAGAGTCTTTTCTCTCTCAAAGGGTTGGTTTCAAACGAAACAAGACAGCAGTTAGCAATTTATGTTTTGCATGAAAAGAAATGACGGCGTCTTCGTACTTGCGATAACATGAGCCTCATTAACATCACGTCAACCCTCCGGGCATATGTTGTACCAGTCACCTCTGTGTCACTCCCAGTAGCAATCTCACGGTTGTATTTTATCATGGCCCTTTCTTTCGAATACATATACCACATGACAACCCATGCGCATATATATATATATATATATATATATATATATATATATATATATATATATATATATATATATATATATATATATATATATATTACTAAAAGGACCTCATTCAAACTGGATGGTATCTAATGGAGTATTTATTCAGAAAAAGTTACAAGCTTTCTTGGACAGACAGTCCACATTATCAAGTATCCTGTCTGTCCAAGAAAGCTTGTAACTTTTTCTGAATAAATACTCCATTAGATACCATCCAGTTTGAATGAGGTCCTTTTAGTAATTGTACTAACGCACAGAACAACTGTGTATGTGATAAAGTTAATATATATATATAATATATATATATATATATATATATATATATATATATATATATATATATAATGAAAATGCATTTCATGGGAATATCGCCAGGAAGTCTAAGCCTTATCCATACATACATACATACATATATGTATATATGTATATATATAAAATTAAATTTTAATTTTCTTTCATACAGATTATGATTTCTTGTTGTATTACACGATGTATTTTTGCTGGAGGGAGCACTGTTCAAAGTGGTATATGCTGCAAAACTAAGAGCAAATATGACATTGGAGAGGAGTGAATCTTTGTTCTCATTCGCCATCCTCTCTGATGGTCCCTCATTACAAGTTGGGGAGGGGGGGGGGGTGGGGGGGGGGAATGGGAAGGTTGAGGTTTTATGCTTGAGGGGAAATGAACTTCTACGATTCTGCGATGAGATTTCAGCGGCAAAAACCCCGTAGGCGAGTAGTGCTGTCGGTGCACCTCAGGCGGTGCACTGTAGGCATTACTTAAGGTTCATCGCAACGTCCCTTCGGCCCTTAGCTGCAACCCCGTTCATTCCTCTTACCCTACCTCCGTTCTTATTCCTTTCTTCCATTTTACTCTCCACTCTCTTCAGAGAAGTGTTCCAATATTATTTTCACCGCTGAATGACCTCGTAGGACCCAGCTCTTCGCCTTTGGCCTAAATTTTATATTTCAATTCCAGTTCTACGGTAAATATGATTACCCTGTATACACGAGGCTGAATGTCACGAGACATAAAATAATTACGTACACACACACACACACACTCTCTCTCTCTCTCTCTCTCTCTCTCTCTCTCTCTCTCTCTCTCTCTCTCTCTCTCTCTCTCTCTATTGGTTTTGTTTTGAATAATGATTTCGACGATTCACTTTTTTACTAGCAAACTATATGTGGTAAAACCTTTACTCTTTCTGGTATTCATGCACTTCATAAAAGGACAAAAGCATTTTAAGTTACTTTGCTTATACTTTCGTGTATTAGATAATACTCTCGTGTGGAATTTGTTATTTATCGAGAAGTAAGGCCATATTTATTGACGGAATTTGTAATTGTTCAACTGGTTTTAGTTGCAGCCGTTTCAGTTACGTGTTTTTGTAAAGATTAGTTCGATCAGGTCTAGGGCTTTTGTTCGTCTCGGCTTTGTTGCTGTAAGATTTTGGTTGTTCAGCCCGTGGCTTGTGCTTTTCCATTTGTGGGTTTTTAATTTTTTCGTGGTCGTCCAGGGATTTGTTACTGTTCGCTGTTGGCCCAGCGTTCGACTCTCCGACCGGCCAGTGAAGAATTAGAGGAATTTATTTCTGGTGATAGAAATGCATTTCTCGTCATACTGTGGTTCGGATTCCACAATAAGCTGTAGGTCCCGTTGCTAGGTAACCAGTTGGTTCTTAGCCACGTAAAATAAATCTAACCCTTCGGGCCAGCCCTAGGAGAGCTGTTAATCAGCTCAGTGGTCTGGTTAAACTAAGATAAACTTAACTTTTTTAACTGTTCACCTTTGTTGTGTAAGTTTGCCAGGGCAGTGAATTTGAGGTTCAAGTTATTAAGCGTGGAGTTTGATGTTGAATTTGGCGTCAAGGTTTGTTCATATTGTTCAGCGCGAGATTGTCTGTTCAGTTTGGGTTTTTTACTTTTGGGAGATGAGGTCGTCTGTCTGGAGTTTGGGACTTGAGCCGTGAGAGATTTGTATATTTGCTTTCTATTTCATCGTTATCTTGTATGTATGTTTGTGCAAGTCATGTATTATACTTAAGTCATGTATTATCATTATTGTCATTTTTATTGTTGTTCAGAAGATGAACCCTGTTCATATGGAACAAGTCCACCACAAGGGCCATTGACTTGAAATTCAAGCCTCCAAAGAATATGGTGTCCATTAGGAAGAAGTAAGAGGAGGTAAAAGGGAAATACAGAGAAATTCAAACTTCCAAAGAATATGGTGTCCGTTAGGAAGAAGTAAGAGGAGTTAAAGGGAAATACAGAGAAATTCAAACTTCCAAAGAATATGGTGTCCATTAGGAAGAAGGAAGAGGAGTTAAAGGGAAGTACAGAAAGAGGTGGTCTCGCACATTACAAAGATGAATAAATCAGTAAATAACTGCATCTTCGCTTGAACTTTTGGAGTTCCAGTTACGCAACATCAGTTCCACAGATCAGCGGTGTTTGTACGTGTATATTCGTGGTAAAGTGTTCAGTAGCATTATCTGTCAAAACATAATGAAATTCGTCACACTCCAGGACATTGGCCTCGACCATTGATCATTCGTTACATTTCGGTAGCTTCTGAGCTTACAATTTTTTTTTTTTTTTAGTCACGTTACAGAATCTTAATTCAGCTGAATCTCAAAAGCTTGTTACCGTTTCCGAATTTCAACTAGATTAATTTTTCTGAATATTTAAGAGTGTTACCAAACTTATGAACCTGAATTTTTTTTTAGTATTATAATGGGCAGTTTATCTTGAAAACGCTCGGAATTAGTTTTCCTGTTCTATTAGATGAGAATTGTCTAAAAGTGAAAAGCTGAAATTATTATTATTATTATTGTTATTATTATTATTATTATTATTATTATTATTATTATTATTATTATTATTATTCACGTTAATGTTAAGGAGAAGAACTTGAGCATTTATTAGTTCATGCGTGCAAATTCCCTTTAGGGGATGGTGCCTACAGTGAACCTCACGCGGTGCTCTGTAGGCATTACTTTAGGTTCTTTGCAGCGTCCCTTAGGCCCCCAGCTGCAACCCCTTTCATTCCATTTACTGTATCTCCACTCACATTCTTTTTCAGTCTTACTTTCTACCGTCCCTCCTAACAATTGTTTCAACATTACTTTCAGCGCTGAATGATCTCATAGATCCCAGCGTTTGGCCCTTGGCCTAAACTATGTCCTAATTCCAAGTGTGCAAATGCCATTTTTTCTTTAGAAAATGGCGAACTAGATTAATGAATAATTGAAACAATAAAAGGAATAACGAAGATTGCCACAGGAACTTCAGCATCTGTAGCTCGATGCAAATGTTGTTTTACTACTCAGGCTCGTATGAGTGTTATTTCAGCTGCATGTTTTGTCTTAACGTATTTCCTGTGTTATTCTTTTTCTTTGTGTTAGTTTGTTCTTTTGCATTTCTTTCCGTACTGGGCTGCTTTCCTTATTGGGGTCCCTTGGGCTTCTAGTATTTGCTTTTCCAACTGGAGGTACAGATTGGATAATAATAATAATAATAATAATAATAATAATAATAATAATAATAATAATAATAATAATAATAATAATAGTAATAATAATAATATTAATAATACATTTTTGGGCTTGTAGAGATGGTGGAAGTAGTACTATGCATATTTTGTTTTTAGTATAATAATAATAATAATAATAATAATAATAATAATAATAATAATAATAATAATAATAATAATAATAATAATAATAATAATAATAATAATACATTTTTGGGCTTGTAGAGATGGTGGAAGTAGTGCTATGCATATTATTTTTTTTTAGTATGCATATGTTTGTAACAATTGGTGATATAATTTTCTCTTAGATTTTTACTTATGAGAACTGTAATTAAGTTAAACAAATGATTTTTCATTTGGTGACATATCTTTCACGGTGATAGATGGCTGCATTTAAAAGTTCGTCGGTTTTATATATAACAGTAATGCTCGAAAGAGTTTTATAAATCTGCCAGCTGTACCTCTTTTCATATTCTCTTTCTTCCATCCTACTTTCCACCCTCTCCTAACAATTGATTTATAGTGCAAGTGCGAGGTTTTCCTCCTGTTACACCTTTCAAACCTTCTCCTGTCAATTTCCGTTCCAGCGCTGAATGACCTCGTAGGTCCCAGTGATTGGCCTTTGGCCTAAATTCTGTATTCAATTCAATTCAATTCAGTAGAATTCGCCCAGTTTGTGACAGGTTACAAAGAAACGTTTCCCTTACCGTGATACTCATTTATTAGTGAATTAAGATTTTCTTATTGTATCTATGCCCCTGTAGACATGAGCGACCAACTCCTTTTGCGACGAAGACCCGATGTGATTTTTTGATTATTATATTCACCTTTGGACACGTCTCTGCCCTTCGCCTTTGCGACGCAGGCTTGAGGGCAGGGGCATCCCACGGGCGAAGCGTTAATCTACCTCAGTGACTCCTACAATCAATCTAGGACGGTGGCACACTTTCTGAGCAGTAGAGCACGCGACGGGTTGAAGGGTAACTTGGCCATTCGTCCTGATGTAGACTGTACTCTCTCTCGTAGAATTTTTGAGCTGCCTTTCTGATTTGGGGAAACGCCTTTGTGTTTGCCTCTGGTTTTTTAGTTTGTTTCTCTTTGTGTGTTGTTTTATGTATGTTGTTTGATTTAGATTTTATTGTTGGTACTTGACAGATGATTAAACTTCTCTTAATAGTGAATGTTCTTGCTTTTCCATTTTTGGAGGTGGAATTTGCTTGCTGTTGGTTGGAAGGTGAATACGCTTCTTTTGGCATTAAGATTTCATTGTTATTAAATGGAAGGCGATTTTGAAAAGACGGTAATTAATGTTCTTTTTTCCACAAGTTTCGAATGATAAAGAAACAGCTATTAAAAACCGGGTTTTAAATAGGAGTTGACTCCATTTCCAATTATTAGGAATGGTGATTTGGTGTGTCGATACTGAGTGTCAAACAGCAGTGCATTTACAATAAACAAATGTTTATATTAGTGATTACTTGGAAGGTATCAGTCTTATTTTGGTTCGTGTTTAAGGAAACGATTGCCTTAATTTTATGTCTTCTTTAACATACAATACGAGAGAAATTTGGCGAATAGTAAATGTATACGTTTTCACACATAACTCTCTCTCTCTCTCTCTCTCTCTCTCTCTCTCTCTCTCTCTCTCTCTCTCTCTCTCTCTCTCTGTTCTTCATCTTTTCCGTGTGTTCGTGTGTACCTTGCTCTTTATGCATGGAATTTAATTGATTATAATTTTGCTATTTATATTTCAGATCTCCTGAGGAGGTGGAGACAGAATTCATGAAAGGTAAGTAATTTCCTCTCTGACATCTTTAACTTTTAATTCGAAAGTATTTATTGCCCTATTAAGAATAGCTGAATTTTGCATTGGCAAGATAAAACTCTCTCTCTCTCTCTCTCTCTCTCTCTCTCTCTCTCTCTCTCTCTCTCTCTCTCTCTCTCTCTCTCTGGAAATATACATCATTAAAAATCAGACCATTAAACTTTGGTGTTATATTCGAAGATAATACACGCATGTTTCGAGTGCTGCTCACTGCTAGCGCGTAAGATTTTTGTAGAATGTAACATTTTCGTTCTTTTCCGTGTCATATTCTATATAATATATATATATATATATATATATATATATATATATATATATATATATATATATATATATATATATATATATATATTATTATTATTATTATTATTATTATTATTATTAGACGCGATCATTTTGTAGAATTAAGGAAATTATGGAACTAGTTTATTATTTTTCCCGTAGGGGGTTGGTTAGTGCCGTCAGTGCACCTCGCGTGGTACACTGTAGGTACTACTTACTGTAGGTTCTGTGCAGCGTCCCTTCGGCCCTTAACTGGAACCCCTATCTTTCCTTTTACTGTATTCTTCCATTTTACTGTCGTTCCTCGCCTAACGATTGTTTCAACAATATTTTGAGCGCTGAATGACCTCATAGGTCACAGGACTTGGCAGTTGGCCGAAATTTTATATTTCAGCATATTCCTAATGAAATATTTCTGTGCGGAGTACACTGTGGTTCTGTTCTGGTTCCCAGTCATTGTGTGTGAGGACACTATGTGACGGGAACCATCAAATAATGTTATCCGCACCTGTGTTCCTCGTTGGGTGGGTTGGTATCGTTCTCGGCTAGCACTCTGCTGGGCCCGCGTTCGATTCTCCGAACGGCCAATGAAGAATTAGAGAAATTTATTTCTGGTGGTAGAAATTTATTTCTCGCTATAATGTGGTTCGGATTCCACAATAAGCTGTAGGTCCCGTTGCTAGGTAACCAGTTGGTTCTGAGCCACGTAAAATAAATCCAATCCTTCGGGCCAGCCCTAGGAGAGCTGTTAATCAGCTCAGTGGTCTGGTTAAACTAAGGTACACTTAACTTTTTCTCCGCACCTGTTAACGTTACAGCATTCGTTGTTTATTCTGTCGGTGTTATCGGCTTATTCCTGTCGGGATTTCGTAAGATATTTCTAAGGTATTTCCTTGGATTCCAGAGGTGTTTTATTCCTCGCACCGTTGGACTAAGGAACAGTCTGTCCCCAGGGAGGCTCCCCGAGGATGTTGTGCAATTAGAACCTCAAATGTTCAGGCGAAGATGTAGCACATTACAACCCTAAAACAATCCTTGTACAGATTTAATGCATTTATTTACATTATATCTGTTTGATTAATAATTTGGTAATTTATCTTTTTTCTAATAATTGAGATCTTTCCATATTTCCTTTTATCTTCTGCAGTTTCTTTCAAATGAACACTAGATTCTTTGGAAGCTTGAATTTAGTCAATGGCCCCTGTAGGCCAGTTCCATATGAACAGCGTTCATCTTCAGAATAATAATAATAATAATAATAATAATAATAATAAACTCTGTTGGTCTTACTTCTGGTACTGTTTATGACTTCGACCCGGTTAATTCTTTTGGCGTAACTTGAAGCATTGCCTCTGACTTTAGGTGTCCACTTATTATTTTGATGTGATGTCATGCGGTGCCTTGGGCTTCAGGTTTTGCCTTTTTAGTTTTCTGTAAAAGAAAACAAATATGATGGCTTTGTCTGTTCGTCCGCACTTTTTCTGCCCGCCCTCAGATCTTAAAATCTACTGAGGCTAGAGGGCTGCAAATTGGTATGTTGATCATCCACCCTCCAATCATCAAACATACCAAATTGCAGCCTTCTAGCCTCAGTAGTTTTTATTTTACTTGAGGTTAAAGTTAGCCATAATCGTACTTTTGGCACTGCTGTAGCTACCAACAACACAGGCCACCACTGGACTGTGGCTGATTTTCATGGGTCGCGGCTAAGAGTTTCATGGGCCGCGGCTAAGAGTTTCATGGGCCGTAGCTGAATGTTTCAGAAAACTCGATTGCCGCGAAGAAACTTCGGCGCAAGTTTTACTTGTTTATTGTTGGTCTTAGCCTATTTCCGACACTGTGACTTCGACCTTGCTCAATCTTTTGACCTGATCTCCAGTATTGCATTTGGCTTCAATTCTGTTTATTAAGTTGGTGTAACTTCAGTTTAACTTCAACATTTTGCCTATTCTTCTGTTTTGATGTCACGTCAGGCATTAACGCAACCTATTCCTTTGATGTGACTTGAGACGTCGCTTTTGACTCCAATTTTGCTTTGACTTTGACACTGCTTATTCTTGTGTTTTGCTTGAGGCATTTTTTTTCTAATACTTCATTCTGCATCTTCCTGTGATGACTTCTAGCATTACCTTTGGCTTGGACTTTTTTTTAAGTTCTAAGGTTTTACTTCAAGCAACTTCTTTTGCGAATGCATATTTGTTTTATTTAACTTCTGGCGTCGCCTTTACCTTCGATTGCATTAAAGTATAATCACAACTTAATCTATTGATGCTTGCTCGTGACATTGCATTTAAGATTCTCTCAAAGTTGGCGACCTTCACTTAGTACGTGTATTTCAGTACTGTATTTCCTGTGGTTGCATTCCCCGGATCCAGTTTGACGATGGAGATTTTGGGAGATGGCGAGTT
>JANJGK010000036.1:25484082-25506582 GCA_039081455.1 Macrobrachium rosenbergii
AATTTGCTTATGATATTGGTAACGTTTGGAAGAATTAAAGATGAATCACTTTAGGGTTTGGATCAAAAGAGATATAACCTTTGGATATGGCTTACCATATAGAAGCCTTTGGAGGATCAGTTATGAATAATGTTTTGGTTGTGATTATGATATGGATAACCTTTGTGATAAAATAACCTTTGAAGTAACCTTTGGATATGGATTGTAAAAGTTTTTGCTTTGGTATTTAAAATAAGTAACCTGCAGATATGAACTATGATATGGATAGGCTTTGGATGTAGATAATCATTGCATAATCCTAGGATATAGATTATTAAGTAGGATATGGATTGTAAATAACTGCATGATTTATAATGGTGATAACTTTTGGATAGATATAAATTAACAAGTAGGATACGGATTGTAAATAACTGCATGACTTATAATGGTGATAACTTTTGGATACTGAAAACATCTGGGTAAGGATTATAGTAACGAATTCTACTGGATGAGGATTGTAAGCGATGACATTCAAAAGTGGCTTATAATCCAACTTTTGCGAATGGATAACTATTAGCTAATCTCTGAATATGACAGGGTGGATATTCCAAAGATAAGGATCGGAATGAGGATAGCTCAGGATGAGGCGAAAATGACATCCTGTGCATCCCCAAAGCGAAAGGATGCGAAGCGAAAGAAACAGCGCAAATGAAAGGAAACTTCTCGGCGATGACGATTTTCGACTCTTGTCTGAATGACGGGAAATTATTCGCGGGGAAAAAGACTCCCGGGGGGCTAATTTGGGTGGAATATTGTCAAATAATCTAATCATAGCATCCAGGGTCGCGACCTCGCCGTGTCTTCCGAGTTGTAATTACGCGAGGTTAATTGCGGCCAATTACTCTCGCTTAATTGGAGGCGAAGTGCTGCATCTCCCCTTCGGAAACATCATCATGGTTGGAACGCCGAGGAAAAATTCAGAGCCCTCATTTCTATTCTCTCTGCTGATACTTTCGCTGTCATAATTGCTTCCATTGTAGTTTGGTCTCCGCAGGTAGGTAGTGCCGTCAGTGCACCTCGTGAGGTGCGCTGTAGGCATTACTTAAGGTTCTTTGCGGCGTCCCTCCGGCCAGTAGCTGCAACCCATTTTATTCCTTTTACTGTTCATATCTCTTTCTTCCATCTGAATTTCCACCCTCTCGTAATAATTATTGTTTCTTAGTGCAACTGCGAGGTTTTCTTCCTGTTACACCTTTAAACCTTTCGATTATGAATTTCCAGCGCTGAATGACCTCATAGGTCCGAGCGCTTGGCCTTGGGCCAGAAATTCTATTTTCCATTATAGTTTGGTGTCCTTTGTGATCTATTTGGCAAGGTCTGGGCTTTGACTTCGTTATTTTTCTTTATCAGAAGACAGCGTTGAGTAAATGAGGTTCCTGGATCGACTGATAAGCTTGGAGAGTTGTGTACAGGACTTCAGCACTTGACTATTTTGTGTTTACAATTATATCGACTGATATTCATGCGAAGACCCCTTTTTCAAATTTTCGTGTGTCATTCGATTACCACTACAAATACGTCCATTCCGATAATCGATTCCTCATCATTCTCATCACCAAAAGAAATTGATGGGTGTACAACATTAGTGGCAGTTTATTTTTTCGTATGTATAGGTGCATTTACATTTAACACATAAATGCTTTTTGTTTGTTTGTAGTTTTGTATCATAATCAATTAGCTTACTGTCCATCTGCTGAATGACCGCATGCAGCCAGAGAAACAACAGCTGGGCCAAATTTCCCACGCGCTTCTTTTTAATCTACTCCTTATGGTTTTCCTCGGAGAGGAAGGTCATCACCTTTGCCTTGGAAAACAGAACCTGACCTCGCTGAGATCGGCATCAAGACCTTATGAGTGTGATGGGAATGGCAACGGGTCGCATTCAGACATGAAAAGACGCCAGTGCTAGTGAGTGAGGTGAAAATACACCAGCGCTGATGAGTGGAGTCAAGTTTGTGAAAACAGAAATATACCTTTGAGTAATAAACTCAAAGGTTACAACATCCTCAGATATATTGGTATTTAGGGGTTCATCGCCCAACGGTCGGAGATGTAAATTTATGCATTATTGCATTAAGTTACTGAAATAGTAGAGATATATACGCAGGTATCGATTGGTCGTTGATGCCAAATGATTGGTTGATTATACAGTATATATATATATATATATATATATATATATATATATATATATATATATATATATATATATATATATATATATATATATATATATATAGAGGTTATTTCCGGGTTATCATTTTTTTGGGGAGATATATGTCATTTTTCGCATTGTGTTCCGACAGTTAATGGATTAGCGGGTATATCGGTAACAAAATCAGGGATTGGTTATTTTGAAGGCAGTCGGTTGGTTGTCGATTTGAAGTCACTTGGCATCGTGGCAACATATATGACAGCAACTTCCATAGATAACGATTAGTAAAATGATTAAATGTTAACTAGACGAGTTATTGATTACCTGTTGTTTAAGTTTGATCTGCTTTGAAGTTGATCGACGGTACGAAACTGGAGGAGGGATTTGTGATTATGAAAATGGGGCCAAATGTCTAAAAGAGGCCGAGAACTCGCCAGTCATTGAGAGCCTGGATAAAGAAAATAATGTGATTTATAAAGTTACTGATAAAAGGCTCCATGGTGGTATGTGCTTGTAGACCCTTTTATAAGACGTTGAATAAGTATTTGTGATTATAATAATATGGACGAGGGGATCGTAGGCTTCTAGGCCATTCGGCATTTTGATAAGATGGGGAAGTATAATTTTGAAAGAATTAATGACCAAAGTTAAGCGAACTCTACACACGTCGGAATTTAGTATAAAAGATTTTAAACCCCTTTTGTGTCAGCAAGGATGTATACCAGTGTACCTCCCGTAGAGGGGGAGTGCCGTCAGTGCACCTCATGCGGTGCACTGTAGGCATTACTTAAGGTCCATTGCAACGTCCCTTCGTCCCCTAGATGCAAAACCCCTTTCATTCCTATTACTGCACCTCCATTCATATTCTCTTCCATCTTGCTATTATCCACCCTCTCCTGCGAGGTTTTCTTCCTGTTACACCTTTCAAACCTTTCTACGCTCTGTTTCCATTTCAGCGCTGAATGACCTCATAGGTCCCAGTGCTTGACCTTTTGCCAACATTCAGTATTCTATTCTGTGCCATACCAGTGTATTCCATGCGTCAGGAAAAACAAACGTGAAATTTGTTATAATTTACGAAATTTTAAACTGTGTATGATGTTTTAAATATATTAACAGTGGATTTGGTAAATGTAAGTAGAAAACCTGAAGTGATCCATTGCTCAAATAGACGAAAGTGACGTACTTGTATTAAAATACCATTGGAGAAGATAACTGCTGACAAAGACAAAATCGACTTTACACAATTATGAAATATTCTGCTCAGTATCCGGAGTAAACATGGTTTATTGTTATAATGGCTGGTTGCATGTCAGCATGCTTTCTGGTTAGTGCACCATTGGGGTAAGTTCATTTTTAAATAATCGTTGGTAGTTTTAATATGAGGTGTATGTCGACGAAATTAATGCTTTTAGTAATCTGACTTTCTTTTGAATGAAAGTCATTTTTCGCAAAGGATTGTGTTTTTACGTGCTGCATTTCCATTGAAAGTAAACCTGTTAAAAGACACGCACACTTGCAGTGTATAAAGGATTGTTTTCCTTGGCCTTGTTAGCTCTTTCATATTAATCAGAGAGAGAGAAAAAGAATGTTTTGAGGTTCATTTGTTTTTCTTTAGGAAGGTCATCATCTGGACTGGTGACTTGAAGTATTAATGGTAAAGTTACTGGTAGAATAAAAAAAAAATAAAAAATAGCAGAATCGTAAATATCGATGTGAGAGAATTATTGATGAAAATGCTGAATGAAAACAGAGAAATGAGTCGAGAAAGCCACGCATACCAATAAGTAAAGAAATAGATAGGTAAGCAAAACTAGAACAAGCAGCACATGACAGTAATAATTCATAATATATAATAAGCAATAGAGAGTTCCAGGACACATAGGAAATCGAACGGTAATGTGTCTCACTAAACATTTTCTAATACATACGAGATCTATAGCAGTTCCTTGTAATGAACAGACTTATAGGATGCGAGGTGGAAAAGGCACAACAAAGGCACCAAGAGGCATTTATTGACCGTGCGAAGTGGGACATATAAGCGTGTTCGTTGATTTTTTTTTTTTTTTTTTTTTTTTTTGTCAATTCCCTTCCTGGAAGTGGTATGGTAAGTGTTATATGGACCAGTATATTGACCATTTCCTTGTAGATGTTAATGTTCCAGGGTTTGGTAAAATTAATGTGGTCGGTTTTTTTAAAATTTTTTGAAAATAAGAATTTTCTTTAATCATTCGACTCTTAAAAATTAAGGACGTTTCACTTTTCGTAATATTTTAATGTCTGATTAAATAAAGCAAGAAATTAATCATGGGATTAGTTTGAGGTAGGGTTCTTTGAGGAATTGTTTTGAATTAAGTGATCTATGTAACTCAGTGAGTATTTATGTATGCATCTTTCCATACATAAACACACCACGTACATAGAAACACACAGATGAGAGAGAGAGAGAGAGAGAGAGAGAGAGAGAGAGAGAGAGAGAGAGAGACTAAGCGCGTGTTCATTGCTCCGTCAGAATGTATACCACCAAAACGGGAGGGCCTTGATGAGGGAATCCTCACCCAGCCGGAGATAAAAGCCCTTTGAAAAAATATTCATCCAGAACCAGTGGAGTCTCTGTTCTACATACTATAACCCTTGGCCGCTCGACTATGACCCTTACGAAGTATTTTGCAAGTTTCATTGGCAGTTTTTTCTCTCTTTTCATTTTAATATACACTACCGCTCGCATCAAACCTGATAAGGATTGATGCAAGTTTTGTCTGCTATTTAGTTTTCATTTGCAATGTGGGGCCCTGACTATAACTCTCCCCCCTCTCCTCTTTTATCCTGACTAGGCATTTGCATGTGTGTATGAAGTCCTTGGTCTAGCACATGCAAACGCATGTATAAGTTCTCTTTGCTTAGCACATGTAAACATGTGTTCAAGCGCTCCCTTGACTGAACGCATATAAACATGTATGTATGGTCTCCCTTGGCTTAGCACATGTTCACGTGTGTTGTATAAATTCCCTTGGCTGAGCACGTTTAAAAATGTGTATAAACTCACGTGGCTCAGGACATGTAATATCACATCTGTTTGGCCGTATATTGAAAGCGTGGCATTTATTTGATGTCTTCCTGGGGTGGCGTGACTTTAGCGAGGGTAAGCAGAATGTGCTCACGTTTACATGTGGCTGCTATGAGCTGGAAGAAATGGTAAATAGGCAATTTCATTCAAGTACTTTTACTTGAAAGATACTAAAAGTTAATCGGTAACTCAAACAAAATGAAGTGTTTAACGTAGATATCAAAAGGTACAAAACTCGCTTCAGAGTCGTCTAGAACTCGTATTTTGCTAAGGAAAATCCCCTAAAATCATACTTTAATATTTTTTTGTTTTACTGTTTTATCATCCTTTTTTTTGTTTATTCAGGTTGGGTCCCAGACCAAAGAAGAGTTGACAAAATTTTGAGATATATTCCGGATTATAATAATTAATTAATTTATTTATTTGTTTGTTCTCTGAAATGGCTTTCGTTTTTTTTTGTGGTATTGTTTTATGTTTTTTTTTTTTTCCGAAAGACAAGGCTGACTTTTTCTGAAAGTGACGTCGATGTTCCGATATGTGTCAAATTGCTGGGCCATATATTCACATTCGGTGTTTCAAGGTATTCAAAGTGCTAGGCAACTCTCATTGTGTGTTTCAAGGTATTCAAGGTGCTAGGCAACTCTCATTGGGTGTTTCAAGATTTTCAAAGTGCTAGGTCACTGTCATTCGGTTTTTCAAAGTATTGAAAGTGTTAGGCAACTCTCATTTCGTATTTCAAGTTTAAATGTAAGTCAACGCACATCCATTGTTTCAAGGTATTTAAAGTGTTAGGCAACTCTCATTCCGTGTTTCAAGGTATTTAAAGTTTTAGACAACTCTTATTCCATGTTTCAAGGTATTTAAAGTGTTAGGCAACTCTCATTCGGTGTTTCAAGATTTTTAAAGTGCTAGGTCACTCTCACTCGGCATTTCAAGATTTTTAAAGTGCTAGGTCACTATCATTTGGTGTTTCAAGATATTTAAAGTGCAAGGTCACTCTCATTCGGTGTTTCAAGATATTTAAAGTGCTAGGTCGCCCTCATTCGGCATTTCAAGATTTTTAAAGTGCTAGGTCACTCTCATTCAGTGTGTCAAGATATTTAAAGTGCTAGGTCACTCTCATTCGATGTTTCAAGATTTTTAAAGTGCTAGGTCACGCTCATTCGGTGTTTCAAGGTTTTTAAAGTGCTAGGTCACTCTCATTCGGTGTTTCAAGATTTTTAAAGTGCTAGGTCACTCTCATTCGGTGTTTCAAGATATTTAAAGTGCTAGGTCACTCTCATTCGGTGTTTCAAGATATTTAAAGTGCTAGGTCACTCTCATTCGGCATTTCAAGATTTTTAAAGTGCTAGGTCACTCTCATTTGGTGTTTCAAGATATTTAAAGTGCTAGGTCACTCATTCGGCGTTTCAAGATATTTAAAGTGTTAGGTCACTCTCATTGGGTGTTTCAAGATATTTAAAGTGCTAGGTCTCTCTCATTCGGCATTTCAAGATTTTTTAAATAGTGCTAGGTCACTCTCATTCGGCATTTCAAGATTTTTAAAGTGCTAGGTCAGTTTTATTAAGTGTTTCAAGATATTTAAAGTGCTAAGTCACTCTCATTCGATGTTTCAAGATTTTTAAAGTGCTAGGTCACACTCATTCGGTATTTCAAGATTTTTAAAGTGCTAGGTCACGCCCATTCGGTGTTTCAGGATTTTTAAAGTGCTAGATCACTCACATTCGGTGTTTCAAGATATTTTAAGTGCTAGGTCACTCTCATTCGGTGTCTCAAGATATTTAAAGTGTTAGGTCTCTCTCATTCGGTGTGTCAAGATATTTAAGTGTTAGGCCATTGACAGCTGTCTTAAAGACCGTGTTGTGTTTCAGTTATCGGAGAGGATTGAAATAAATACGTTTACGATAATGGGCGCTTGAAAGCATTATCGTTCAACGTTTAACATTCCCTGATAAGATTATCGTCCAACATGATGATAGCATTGTCTCGTAAACAATTTCACGCTCGTTTCATGCGTGTTTCAAATTTGTGGCAGTGAGATCGAAATATGCAGATTGTGATTCTCGTCATGTAGTAGCAATGAAATGTTATTAACCATTCAACGTTCCCACGTACAGCATTCCTCATGAACCTTAAACTTTCTGTGGTGATATTACCGTCCACTGCGTCTTGGTGATATTATATTAAAAAATTTTCTCGTTGATATTTTGATTCACATTTGTGAAGCTTGTCGTGTAATATTTAGTGATGATTTGATGCTCAGCAGTTACACGATGACATCGGTGTCCGTAATTTATACATAGATACTTTCATCATATTATCATTCATGACTTTAAATGGTCACTTTGTTTCAGTGTTACAGTGTTTCATTTTCATCGCTCGTGAATCCGTGCACAGTGAATTCTATACCATTTCATGTTAACTTTTAACATTCAGGATTTGATGCTCACTTCATTTAACAACACTACACGTTAACAGTAACGTCCAGATTTCACGGTCGTCTTTCCAACGTTATATGTTAACCGTACCTCCCAGGAATACATCGTCTTTTTACACTATCCGACACTCACTGTACGACGTACAGTGAATATACCCTATATTTCAGCTCTTGTCCAACCTCAACTATTAACGCTCGGTGTAAGTGTGACATTTTCTTCCAGTTTCATCTTTAGATCCGTTTACTTTATCTCATTGATTTCATAGATGTCTTTTATCAAGCTGCCCAACCTCTCTAACTCCCTCTTTTCACCGCCTTAAGCGCTGGATGGCTGGAAGTGCCCCAGTGCTTGGCTGTGCAATTTAAATTTCATGGTTCATTCATTCCTACGTGTAATACACATCTTTCATGATCGTCGATTTCCGTTAGCCTGGAATAATAATTTTTTTTCGTCACAGGGTCTCTGGCTGACAAACTTTCTTGTTTTTTTTTGTGTGTGTGTTTTTATAGTCAAAATTTATTGGTAATGTCGGGCTCCAGAAAACGTGCATTTAAAAAATTTGTAGTGAAAAATGTGTCTGTTTGTCAGTCTCAAGACTGTAGTGTAGATCATTGTAGAGAGTCAGCAAGTTCTTATTGTTCATATTTAAAAAAAAAAAAAAGAAGTCAGGTAGGACTGATAATTTAGTCATCAAATACCCGGGCTAGAAAAAAAAAGAGGTCTCAAGTAAACAGAATTGGGATTTACAATGGTTATGGTTCAGAATTTGGAAATTTTCTTAGCAGTGCGATAATACTAATTTCATAAAAAAATAAAGGTAATAAGAATTGTAGGCATATATTATTATTATTTTTGGAACTGTGACCTCGAAGGCATTTGCATCGGCCATGACCTCCAGTACTCTGATGGTTGCGACCTTGAAGAACCTAACGACGACCATTTTCAGAATCTTGACCTTGTTGACGTCACTTCGAGTTCACTTTTAGGAGGTTCACCATGAGAGAAGATCGCGTCGAATACTCCTCTGACTTTGACGTACAGTCACCTTGCTCGAGACAAGCGTGACCTCAGTAACTGTGCAAATTTTAACCTTGAGGACTGGTTGTGTAATGGTACGAAAAGTGACCTCTGTTACCTATTGGGTACTCGAGGTAATTTTTTTTTTCATAATAGGAACAGTAAGGTCAGCAAAAACTTTGACATTACCAGTTATAAGTTTATTTATTTCCATCCCAACGTTTTGGGATACAAGTCCCATCCTCAGGGCTATTAAAACAGAGAAAATGAAAAATCCATACATCAGGAGTCAGACTGAAATGGAGCACAGTAGTAAATCATTCTTTAAAAAAAAAAGTAAATGAAATTGTTAGGTAGCTCAAAGTTGACGAAACTGTAACATAA
Organism: Macrobrachium rosenbergii; assembly: GCA_039081455.1. NCBI lineage: Eukaryota > Metazoa > Arthropoda > Malacostraca > Decapoda > Palaemonidae > Macrobrachium > Macrobrachium rosenbergii. The sequence continues at coordinate 25,493,183 of JANJGK010000036.1, forward strand.
TAGGGTTCTGTTGAAACGCTCCGTAAGTGAAGCTTTACAGTCTGAATTACCAGAATTATTATTATTATTATTATTATTATTATTATTATTATTATTATTATTATTATTATTATTATTATTATTATTATTATTATATTTCTGAAGAACTAGAAATAAAGAAGAAAGTATGTAGACAAAATTTTACAAGCTTTGGAATTTAACTTATGAATAAATACTTTTAATAGTCGTTTGTTCTACTACTAGAATCCATCTTTTTGCTCCACTTTGTTAGATGTTCCAGAGAGGTAGGGGGAAGGGGGGGAAGATGTTCCAGAGAGGGAGGGAGAACGGTGGAGAAGGGAGTGGGGTAATAGGCAGGGAAGACTGAGGTTGGGGAGGGGGTTCCTTGGGGGGGGGGCGAAACGTTTAGTTTTCCCACCGTTAATGTTGGATTTCCGGCCTCAACGGACACCTTCCCTTACATAGGCTACTGTTAACCCTTTAGGCGGCTGCCGTGTGGTCAGTCGGCGCGATTGGAGGCACTTGGGTTTCCATATAGTTTTGGGGGGTGGATGAAGGGGACAGGGGGAATTCCCCCTCTCCCCCTCAAGAGGTCGCTTTATGGTGTCCCATTCCGGCAAGAACATTAACTTAAGATTGTAGGTTTGATTAGAGCTTCCCGATCTTTTGATTTTCAGCCCCTCATCGAAATCAGTTGTAGTTGGATTTTGCGCAGCGAATGTGAACGTTTTATTGATTTAGGTCTTGGTTGAATTCCTGTCCTGGTGATGCGACGGGGAAGAACATTTTATCCTCGTTACAATTCCCGGTGAGGATTGTAATGTGGAACAGTTGTGTATCTTTGTTAGGGAGGCGGGCCTCCTCAATAAATTTTAAATTGTACACATATGCAGTTAAAAGTTGAGTATACCTTAGTTTAACCAGACAACTGCGCTGATTAACAGCTCTCGTAGGGCTGGCCCGAAGGATTAGACTTATTTTACATGGCTAAGAACCAGTTGGTTACCTAGCAACGGGACCTACAGCTTATTGTGGAACCCGACCACATTATAGCGAGAAATGAATATCTATCACCAGAAATAAATTCCTCTAATTCTTCATTGGCCCGTCTGAGAATCGAACGCGGGCGGCCTAGGAGAGTGTGCTAGCCGAGTACGATATCGACCCATCCAATGAGGAACTACACATATGCTTTATGTACACACACACATATATATATATGTTTAGATATATGTCATATGAAACTACTTTTAAAGTGATTTATTTATTAATTTTTTATTTTCCTTTTTTAAAAATTTATTACGGCATCAATACTCTAGGTGTTATGACGCCAGTTTTAGTAGCTATAATCAAGTAATCAATGAATTGGCCCTAGCAGTTTTTTTTTCTTTATTGCATCACGTAATGCTTAAATTGCTCGTGCTCTATATATATATATATATATGTATATATGTATATATATATATATATATATATATATATATATATATATATATATATATATATATATATATATATATATATATTGTGTTTGTGATTGTCTAAATTTAGTTTAGATCCTAAGGTTAATATTGCAACCACAACTACTTTTTTAATAATACTGTTTCTGTTTAAGTTATGTATTATTAATCATGGGATACTTGCTTTACAAAAACTAACGTATAGATTACATTAAGCCATTTTTTTTTATTTTATTTTATTTTATTTTTTTTTTTTTACCTTCTGAGGGCGGATAATCGCGATTCAAGACTTGGCCTCGGTATGCGGTTATTGTTCCTTCGACTTACGCAGCGGAGGTAATTAATTACCATCTGTTACCTACGGTAACGTTCCCATTTGTCGCTCTGGAGTGACATTGGCGATTCCGCTCAGAGAGATCCCTCGACTAATTTCTCGCGGGTGGCGAGTTTTCTCTTCTCTGGATTCCTTTTTTATTTCTCTCTTTAGTTCTTGGTTTCCTCTTTGTCGTCATTCGCTTTCGTTTCCTTTTGAGGTGCTTTCGTTCTTTGCCAGTGGCTTTCATTTTGCTGTTACTTTTACTGTTGCTTTCGACTTCGTCGTATTTTTTATCTGTTGTCTTTTTTCACCTCTCAGTTTCGCTGCTTTTCATTTTTTTATTGATTTCCTATACTTCTTTTTTAATCGAATGTTTTCTTTTTAATTTTTCCGTCTGGTGATTGTTTTTCGTCTTTTTTTTTATATTTTCATCTGACATTGTCCTTTCGCTCATGTATAGATAGCATATGTGAATAGATAGGATTATACAGTACACACACACACACACACTCACATATATATATATATATATATATATATATATATATATATATATATATATATATATATATATATATGTGTATATATATGTGTATGTGAATGTCTTTTACTGTAATACCACAGTATAATATGACAATTTTACATTCCGGATCACTTTGCTTATACTGTATATGTATATACATTATATACACATATATGTATATATATACTGATATATATATATATATTTTTTTTTCCACGAGTTATTTTATTAGTTTCTATTTGTATTGAATGATCTCTTATTTTTCAGCTGGTCCTCATTCATTTGTATTCAGTTGCTTGCGTGGCCCTCAAAGTGGTCTTTGGCTGGGAAATGTCAGTCTGGTTTATATCAAGCATTTCTGTTTAAAAGTTAGGAATGCGTCCTGATCCCTCTGTTCACAGGATGCGCTCCGCTCATGAGCCGTCCAAGGGCGCCCTGAGAACAGGGCTTTGTTGCCTCCCTTGCATGAGAGTTCTATGGTGCACAGGTTAATTATGCGACTGTCCGGTATGCATCGCATTGCGGCAGCAAAAAGAGAAAAATAACAACAATGACCCCGTAAGGCACAACAAAGGTTCATGATGTCTCACCACCTCGTTCAAGCGGATTGTGAGAAAACGAGGCGTGGAATTGGGAACACAGAGACGTTGCGGGAAGGCGGCAGCGACTGACGAGGTGGGTGCGGGTATAGTTCGGGAGGAAAATAGATGTTCTCAAAGGATAAAGAAGGAAGCGGGAACAAAGAGATGAATGACAGATTAAGATCTCTCGCTGGCATCGAGAAGTGAACAACGGCGGAAGACAAGAACAGAATGGGAGAACAGGAGAACAACGGATGCCCCTGTGGGTCATCTCCGGGAAACTTTGTCTATAACCTCCCATACAATCATTGCTTGGACCGGGGCTTTTTGCCTTCTTTTTAGTTTTGTCTTTTTCCTCCCGCTCTTTTTCTGCTTTCGCCTTCCCCAAGGGGTCGTAAGAGTATGGGGAAGGTGTGTGCGTGTTGGGGGAGGGGGGGGGGGGGCGGTATGTGCGGGGCGAGAATAGGGGGTCATGAATTGAAATGTGTAGAAGTTGACATTGATTCTGTCGAACACCGGTCAGTTTTCCAAGTATTGGTTAAGCAGCGTAATATTGAGTGTAGGAAATGGAAGGGAGCTTTAATTTTGGTTGTTATCAATTCTCTCTCTCTCTCTCTCTCTCTCTCTCTCTCTCTCTCAGTATTAATGTTCAGTAGGCTTCCATGTCTACTGTTCATTAGTATCCATCTCTTATGTCCACAATACCTTTATCACGTGTGTAAAAAATTAATGATCAGTTTTCTGTTGCCCTTTATCACTTGCATACATTTATCTTCAACTTATGTTTCATAACCTTAGGTCATTCATACGTAAGAGTCCTCAGTCACTTACATACGGTAATCTTCTGTCACTGACGCTGGACGTGCCTCTGTCCTTCATAATAATCTTTTTCAGCGAAGTGCTTTTTTTTCCCCTTGGAAGTTTATATGTTCTTGTATTGGTGCATTTCATGTTATTTTCTGATTCTCATGAACGTATGCATGAAAAAGTTTGAATGCTGTGTGTGAATATTTTATTAGACTTTTTTTTTGTCTTCTTTGTTTTTAATTTGTTTTAGAGATGCACTTTACTTTGACTATTTAGCAGGTTCATTTTGGGTCAGATGACCAAGTTCTTGTAGAGCCAGGTTAAAATAAATCAGCTTCACTCAGTTGTATGGTATAGATCACAAGGGACGCGTTATGTCAAGGCTCATCACGCTAAGCATTGTTGACTACCATCAGTGATAGTACTGACTACTGTCAATCAAACAGTTTACTAGTTCAAGGAGGATTGCCAGTCATTGTAACTGGCAGCAGACTCCACTTCATTATTCCTAACGCCACTCGCTCTTGCAATATCTGAACTGCTGTCATTTGATAATACTTACTCTTATTCCGTTGTCTTTCGGTCATAATGTTCCATCGCTGCTTGCACCTGATTGTCAACATCCTATGCAAGGTTAATTTTGGCCAGGATCTTTACAAGACAGGGTCGTTAGCCTTACTCTCAAACCTCTGGTTTCTCTGGCTTTGTGAACTGACGTGAGTGTACTTATAAAAAATCTCACGGCAGACTTTTTAAATTTGACAGTGTCTTGTTTTTTATTTATTGGTAAATCACGTTAATTCAAGGTAAAAATACTCATTTCCTTCCCAAGTTTACCAGTAAGTATCTATTGTTTCTTCTCTTGTGTGATTTTGTTTTTGGCCCATTTTTAATGCAGTGGGGTTGGGGTAGTACTTGTACATTTGGACTGGTTAAACTAAGATATACTTAACTTTTGCATGTAGGTTCTTCATAACCGTATGGCATTTTGTCTGTTTCTTTGCAACATAATTTGTCCCCGTAGTGTCCGCAACCACGCATGTATATTTGTGGTCCTCTCTGGTCAGATACCTTAGTTTCTGTATATATTCATACATTTATTTTCAGCTTTGGTTACTAGTTAATGAGCAATATACGTACATAATTTATATATACACATACATTCACACATTCATATAAATATACTTTATATATATATATATATATATATATATATATATATATATATATATATATATATATATATATATATATATATATATATATATATATATATAAACGAATACCACAGGGAACCAAGCACTTTCACGCTTATTCACTCACCTTCGGGGCACAAATTGCCCTGACGATGCGTGAATACACGTGAAAGTGCTTGTTTCGGAACTTTTGCCTGTTGGTTTCATGTGGTATTTGCTTATACTAAAATCTCGATCTTCTCCAGCAATTTTCTGACCATATATGTACGTAAATACATACATGCGTACACACATATATATTATATGTATATACTGTATATATATTGTACTTATATACATACATACATACATACATATGTATTATATGTATTATATGTGTGTTCGTGTGCGTGTTTCATTTATCTCATCGAAACAACTTGTCGGAATTGACATTAAAATTAAAGTAAGACTAACCCTCTTCCATCACATTTTGAATCCGTTGAAATCACGAGTTCCAAATCCGTTTAACCTTAGTCGCCTTTTGTAAAAGAGAGTTGATTTTTTTTATTTGATGAAGAATGGACGTGTTGCTGCTGTTTTCTTGCGGCACGAAAGGCGTGTGAAGGCGCAAAGGTCCAATTAGACTTGATCTGAAAGCTTAAGCTTCGCTAACGTCTAACGAGATACTTGATTTGAAAGCTCGAACCTTAACTTGGAAGAGGAGGAGGAGGAGGAGGAGGAGGAGGAGGAGGAGGAGGAGGAGGAGGAGGAGGAGGAGGAGGAGGAGGAGGAGGAGGAGGAGGCGGCGGCACATTGGATATTCAGTGCTTCAGTGCATGATTGCTGTAAAGCCATTGTGGGTTCGTAAACAGACAGTAAACAAGTGCACAAGCAAAGTCCATTAAGTGGAACGGAACGAAAAAAGAAAAAAAAAAATAAAGAACAGCAACGAAATTGTTGCCAGATGTTGGTGAGGGAAAGCACCTGAGTTTCAGAAGGTAAAAAAAAAACTTCTCTGATTTGAATGTTAAAAATTGCTGGTTAAATGGCAGTACAGCGGTCATGGTCAGTGGTGCCTCAGAAAAAGTTTTCCGGAAAGGAAGTTATCAGGTTCATCAGTAGAAGTTGTTGATGTCGTCCAATAGGAAATAGACAGTCTTGTAGATAGGAAGTAGACAGTTTTATAGATAAAAAAAGACAGTTTTGTAGGTTGGAAGTAGACAGTTTTATAGATAAAAAAGGACAGTCTTGTAGGTAGGAAGTAGATAAAAAAATGTTTGTAAATAAGTATTGGAGGTCGTCGATAAGAAAGGGACATTTTGCATAATGAAACACAGTTGGTCGATAAAAAAAAATAAGGATTTTTAAGATTGGGAATCGCTGATTAGAAAACGATAGTGTTCGTTAGTAAGAAAAGTAGGGTCGTCGATATAAAATACTCCAGTTGGCGGGTAGGAATTAGCGCAGTCATTAAGATAAAAAATAGTCAGGTTCGTTTACAAGAAAAATCACGAAAGGAGATAAATGAAAATCTAGAAGATATCGTCAATATGTTATATTAAAGTAAAAAAAAAAAGTTTGGCTCATCAAAAGGTAGAAGTCTTTCAGTTAATGGGCTACAAATATCATCATTATTCATCATGAAGTCTTGGGAATCCCGAAGAAGGCTCTGAAGTTAGCCATGATCGTGCGTCTGGCACCGCTATAGGTGCCAACAACACAGGCCACCACCGGGCCGTGGGTGAAAGTTTCATGGGCCGAGGCTGAGAGTTTCATACAGCATTATACGCTGTACAGAAAACTCGATTGCGCCGAAGAAAATTTGGCGCGTTTTTCACTTGTTTTTATATAGTAGTGAACTGTCTGCAATGTGTCATAAAGTTTGTCATTGTGAAGTCTAGCAGTATGATAATAACTCTTACAGTTTTGTCGTTACTAAATTTTATTTTTCAAGCGACACTGAATGGTGACTCAAAAGTTGAAAATAATTCCACCGTATTTGCTTCGAAGCAAGTGAGGTAAGATTCGCGACATTTGACAGTAGCCAGAAAATCACTTTATTTTTCATGGTTTTGCATGAATCGGCCTCAAGTTTTGACATTCAGTTACTTTAATGCTTAGTAACTGAGTATTTGAATGTGGCAGAGTCATAATTTTAATTTTTTTTTAGAGTTATTATTAAAATCGAATAGATTTTTCATTGTATTTTTTTGAGAAATCACAGGATATAAGACGATAGGATATTTTCCATTTAGTCACTGGCATTACCCTGAAGAAAACGCTTTCTCTCTCTCTCTCTCTCTCGCTCTCTCTCTCTTTCTCTCTCTCTCTCTCTCTCTCTATCTCTCTCTCTCTCTCTCTCTCTAGCCCTTTGTTGGCCGAGTTGGTTGAGCTTCAGACCGTCATTCGATGGGCCGGAGTTCGATTCCCGCCGCCGGCTGATGAAGAGTTAGAGGAATTTATTTCTGGTGATAGAAATTCATTTCTCGCTATAATGTGGTTCGGATTCCACAATAAGCTGTAGGTCCCGTTGCTAAGTAACCAATTGGTTCTTAGCCACGTAAAATAAGTGTAATCCTTCGGGCCAGCCCTAGGAGAGCTGTTAATCAGCTCAGTGGTCTGGTAAAACTAAGCTATACTTACTTTTCTCTCTCTCTCTCTCTCTCTCTCTCAGGTAACTAACTACTCTAGTTTCGAAAATTGGGTGGCGAACCCCGTAGAGTTTCCTCCGTACTTTTTGTTTTTTTTTGTTTTTGTTTTAGCTGAACATGTTGGCAAATATTTTACTCTCTCTCTCTCTCTCTCTCTAGGAGGATTTAAGGCTAATCTCTCTCTCTCTCTCTCTCTCTCTCTCTCTCTCTCTCTCTCTCTCTCTCTGAGGATTTAATGCAATGGATATAAAGTATCCTTATAGATAACAACTTTTATAGTATCTCTCTCTCTCTCTCTCTCTCTCTCAGAAAGTAGTTGTGGGTTGAAATAGTTGTGGGACTTCCTTTATGACCCCCGAAACACCTGTTGGGGAAATGCTGTGATTAGTGGGTACCATGTCGTGATTCATCGTCTCTTTCGTCTGGGATTCGATGTCCCAATTATTTACAAGTTGGGCAGATTTCTTTTTATTGTTATTATTATTATTTGGAAAGGTGCAATTATGAACGGGTTAGGCTATGAGTTCTGTTTGAAGTTGCCGCCGCAGGAGGCAGGTCTATCTAAAAATGGCTAAAAAGGGATTGTTTAGCCCATGCTAACTACCGGTGTCCGTAGATCACGCCTGGGCGTGCAAGCAGAAGGTCGCTGTGTTTTGGTCGTTGGTTTGGAAGAGGGACAATAACAACTGTTCGATCCTGCTTAGATAATTAAGTTGTGTCCACATCATGAGCTGACATGATGAAGTCATTCATTCTGTTGGTATTGGGATGTATGTAAATGTCCGACTCACATTGGGATCGGACCCCAGTCACTCAGATGAAAGGCCAAGGCGCCACTAATTAACCTTTGTGGGTCAGATGGTAGCGCTCGGACCTTCCATTTGAGAGACTGTGGTTCAATCCCGATCGAGTAAGAAATTTATTTAGGTGAAACACATGCTCATGTGTTCATTAGTTCCATATATATATATATATATATATATGTATATGTATGTGTATATATATATTTATATGTCTATGTGTGTGTGTGGAGAAATATGCTAATATGCTGATCCCATATGGAAATTCGGAACTTGAGAGTCAACTTGATCAGTGTTCATGCCTTTTACTTCCAGAATTTATCTGTGATTTATTTATTTAACCTGCTCCTGTAAAAGGCGAGTTGGTCATAAATGAAGAACAAAATCTTTAGCATATCTGTATTTTGTATTTATTTGATTTTATATGATTTTATTTGCATTGCCAGAATTTTGGTTGAGCAGTGGTGACTGTTTTGATCTCTTCACCGGAAAAGAAAATAAATACTTGTGATTTTATTTCTCCTAGTTCAGCATTTGTTAACATCTTTTGTTATTAATTTTGTACCTTCCAGTTTCGTTTTTTGCCAATTAATGTATTCATAACTTTTATTTATTTTCTTCCTTTATTTAATTTTTACAGCTCTTGGTTTGTCTTATAATAATAATAATAATAATAATAATAATAATAATAATGATAATAATAATAATAATAATAATGAGGAAGAGTTGGAGATGAAAAATGAAAATCAGATGAAAATGTTATTTCCAATATCTATTAGTTATTCATGTTGATTCATACAAAATTCTTATACAGAGGGCACAAAATTATATAAGGGATAGACAAAGAAAGGAAAAAATACGGAGAGAGAGAGAGAGAGAGAGAGAGAGAGAGAGAGATAGAGGGGTAGATAGTAGATAGTAAAGAAAAAGAGAATTAAATGAAGAGAGAGAGAGAGAGGGGGGGGTTGGTTAGTAGATAATAAAGAGAGAAAGAATTATATGAAGAGAGAGAGAGAGAGAGAGAGAGAGGTGGATAGTAGATAGTAAAGAAAAAGAGAGAGAGAGAGGTGGATAGTAGATAGTAAAGAAAAAGAGAGAGAGAGGTGGTTAGTAAATAATAGAGAAAGAATTAAATGGAGAGAGAGAGAGAGAGAGAGAGAGAGAGAGAGAGGTGGTTAGTAGATAATAAAAAGAGAAAGAATTATATGGAGAGAGAGAGAGAGAGAGAGAGAGGTTAGTAGATAATAAAGCGAGAAAGAATCAAATGGAGAGAGAGAGAGAGAGAGAGAGAGAGAGGTTAGTAGATAATAAAGAGAGAAAGAATCAAATGGAGAGAGAGAGAGAGAGAGAGAGAGAGGAGGGGGCGAAGGGGGGGTATTACATCGTCAAGAAAGAGGAAGGTAGGTTGTGAATGGCTAGGCTACTGTAATAACTATAAAGGAGGGTGGCTTGTTAATTTCCGGGGACTAAGTTTTAGCCAAGGGAGTGGGTAAGGGACCTCAGTGGGGTGTTGGAGGGGCGGTCTTCACCCCCCTTCCCTTCCCTTCCCTCCCCTTTTCTTTCCTACCACTACCAACTCCTTGGATAATTGGTATAAGGGATACTGTGATTGTCGCCGGTGACCGTTAGACAATTTCCGTCTAAGAGGTTGAAGTTGTGGCTTCTGTTTTTTTTTTTTTTTTTATTGTAATAAGGAGTGTAATGTTGGCTGAATAACCCAAATCTGCCAGAAGTATTCAAGATATAAAGCGAGGATAATTCTAAGGAAATCACATTTCACGTACTCAGAAACTACCTGTCACGATAAACGCTTCACTCTGAGCATTAAGAAAGCTGTTTCCATTTTTTGCAATTAAGGAAGGGCTCCGCATGCTTTATTGTATATTAATGATTTTTTTTTTTTTGACAGGGCAGTATAGAAAAGGTGCATATGATGCATAAGATAACTTGAGAAATTTACTGAAATAATGTGAGAAATGTGTTGTCTTTTGTTTGTGTTTTTGTTTAAGATTTTTTACGTTCGTCCCCGAGGGGCTGGTACTAAACATGGCGTCCCGCGGAGCTTTTCTGTGTAAAGCATAAAAGACGATAAAAGTTTCACATTATTTAGGCAAATTTTTCAAGTTATCTCACCTGTACTGCAGAATATGTACCTTTTCTATGTTATTCTGTAAAAAAAAAAATCATGACTAAACAATATCTTACATTATTTGGGTAGATTTCTCAAGTTAGCTCACCTGTACTGTATAATATGTAGCCTTTTCTATATTGTTCAGTCGAAAAAGTTCATGAATAAACAATGTGTTGCATTATTTGGGTAAATTTCTCAGGTTATCTCAGCTGTACTGCATAATTTGTACCCTTTTCTGTATTGTTCAGTCAGAAATGTTCATTAATAAACAATATCTGCGTTCGTAGCTCTTTCTTAGAATTACAGAAATAAAAAAAGGAAATAGCTCTTGTAACGCCAAGGGTGAAACATTTAATCGTGGTTCTTTATGAGTTAGTTTTACTCTGTTTATTTATTTATTTTTGCTATAAATTGAACATTTCTACAGGGTGGTACTACACTAAGATCCGTACTGACGCAAGTCTCCTCTGAAGGCACTGGCTTTAATTTTTTTTTTAAAGTTTTCAGGGAAGCAATTATTTTGTTGTAAACACGAATAAATATATTCTTGTATATGACTAGAGTTGACGTTGTAAATAGTTCCCTAACATTACATTTTTTTTATTGAGGAAATTCGAATAGGGGAAATTTTCATCCGCTGACCTACGGCGTCGTTGGCCTTCAATGTCGCTGCGGCAGGTCAGTCGAAAAATTACATAAAAACCCATAAATGTCTTTTTGAAGATTCAAAACCAAATCACAGAATCTTTCCCTGCAAGTACTTTCGGATCATTATCTATTTTTGGTTGTCTTGAAATCACCGGTGTATGGAAGAAGCAGGAACTCTGGAGAGCGGTGGGTGAAAGCAGTTGGTCGTCTCTGCTGGCTGTTGAGAATCAGGAGGTCCACGCCAGGCCACCTAATAATCCCTCTTAGACATAAGGGCCGCCACAAGGCCCAAGGTCCCTTGCTGTTAGTCTACAAGAAGAAGAACCACTTGAATGATTATGTAAGCGTTTACTAATGGATTTAGTTATTGGTTTGCTTTAGAGTTCAGCTAATTAAATAAAGATTTGCCTGTCAGCTACTTTAAAATTGAAATTGAATAGTTTTACTCTCAATTTTTTGGTCGCCGTAATTGTTAGTCATGAGTTTATTCATTATTATAACTTTAAATTGGTCTGTGAATATTTGTTACACCTGATACTTGAAATCTAGCAGATTGGAATAGATTAATGAGCACTAGTAATCATTATTTCCTAGTTTGTATTATTAGATTACGTGAGGTAAATCACAAAATAGATAATAGCCGAAATAATGTAATATTTTCCTTAAAGCAGCTCCGTTAAGATCAGACAGTCAGGTTGGACAGTTAAGCTGATTAATTTGGATAGATTAGGAAGTTCAGATCTGTGTGGTATGATGCGCCGTTTACAGTCTTTTTTTTCCCTCTGATCCCTCCCCCACAATTCGCGAAAATGAATATGCCCCTGGGGCATCAATGATAAGAGTTCTTTTGATGCTATTTTACGAAGCGAGTTAGTTAACTGTTGAATGGAAGTATTTGGCAAACTTCATTAAACTGAAATTCGACGCATTTCTTTCCCTGAGTAAACTTACTTTGTTCATCAGGTAAAACGTTTAATGTGTTTATGAAGGTGTCAGATATTCGGAAAATTTTACAGTGACGTCAAACTATACAGGAAATGTTCTCGAAAACATTATTCGTGGAGTATTCATACGTACAGTTGCTTGAGCGAAATCCGACCTAACCTTGTGAACTTTCTAACTTGACCTCTTCTATCCCTTGGCAGCGGATTACCCCCGAGTTAGTTGGTAGTATCTCTCAGTCATAGCTATAGAAACTAAGTGTGGTACGTTCCATACTCTCATTGAAACCCAACTTAGTGCTACTGAACGTTCATACTTAATTATAAAGTACATTTGCACCTAATTCAACTTAGTGATAACTTGCATTCACATCCCTCGTCACTTAGGTGCATTTTATAGTCTTATGATATTAGCAGTTATGACTTGGACCATCGACGGATGGTCTCTTCTGTGTCACTTTTCATAAGTTGTGTTTTAACAGAGATCTTTCACATTTGCAATTGATCACTGATCCCCTTTTCTTGCCGAGAGCAACCAGATTCGCTGAATAGCATCACCAATATGCAGTAAACGTGCCTCCTCGCTGTAGAACTCCTCCAAAGCTCCAGAGGTCCTTTATTCCTCACACCGTTGGACTGTGGAACAGCCTCCCTGAGGATGTCGTGCAATTGGAACTTCAGAAGGTCAAGCGAAGATGCATTTCATTACTACCCTAATACAATTCAACCGGCGCTTTAATATTTTACTTCCATTTTTACTTATTTATTAAATTGTTAGAATATCTGTTTTTTTAATAACTGATCTCTTTCTGTGTTTCCCATCGCCTTCTGTTATTTTTTTCGAAAGAAGAAAATATTCTTTGGAAGCTTGAATTTCATGTCAGTGGCCCCTGTGGGCTTGTTCCATATGAATAGGGTTCATCTTCTTAATAATAATAATAATAATAATAATAATAATAATAATAATAATAATAATAATAATAATAATAATAATAGTGGTGGTAACGTGTATTCATCGCTACCGTCACTTAACTGTATTTTATAATCTTATAACGAAGCTGTGCCATGCAGTTATAGCTGTACACACTTGTGCTGTACATGTACTTCAACTTGTTCATAGGGAAAAGCAGCTTTGTGTCAGCATGGTGTCTCGCTTGTGCAAATAGCCAGTGACACGTAATTGAAGATGCGTGGACTCCCAAATTTCAGTTTTCTCAAACTAAAATTTGGATTTTTGGGGAATAAATAGAATGCCAATTTCCATATTTTTGAATTTGGAATGTTTTAGTTGTTTGTCATGTGCAAGTCATAATATATATATATATATATATATATTTATATATATCTATATATATATATATATATAT
>JANJGK010000036.1:25511582-25521582 GCA_039081455.1 Macrobrachium rosenbergii
CGAAAGTGTCGATAAACATTATAATACAAACATAACAGTGCTTGTAGCTTCAGAAATAAAAAATACTACGAATACAAAATGGGTTTCGATGGTTATTTGAAAATTTTCCTTGATGTTTGAATTTAATAAAACTAATGATGTTTGATTAGAATATAACGTTGATTTAATATTTTCCTCATTTCTGAGAGTAATGTATCACTGCATCCAGGTCATACTCAAGTTTCATTGAATTGCTTCTTAATACAGAGAATTCATCTTGGGATTCAGTAAATTGTTTCATTGAATTGCTTCTTAATACAGAGAATTCATCTTGGGATTCAGTAAATTGTTTCATTGAATTGCTTCTTAATACAGAGAATTCATCTTGGGATTCAGTAAATTGTTTCATTGAATTGCTCCTTAATACTGAGAATTCATCTTGGGATTCAGTAAATTGTTTCATTGAATTGCTCCTTAATACAGAGAAATCGTCTTGGGATTCAGTAAATTTTTTCATTGAATTGCTTCTTAATACGGAGAATTCAACTTGGGATTCAGTAAATTGAGTTTCCTTGATTTGAGCATAACAACAGTGAATGTGATCCATTTATTTTAAGAGAAACAGACTCAAGATTTTGAAGTTAATTAGTACATCAGTCTTTCGCAGAGTCAGCCAAGTAATGCTGCAGAAAAATCAATCATTATCAATCATTATCCACAGATCAAACTTTCCATAAGATGTTAAGTGTTTTAATACTACTCGCGTTTGTTTTTGTCATTAAACTCGCATTTGAATTTATCTGACACTGGCACACAGCCTTTATTTAAGTCATTCTGTAAGGTGGAGTTGGTCTTTATTTTGGTGGTAGTTGCATGGTTGGCTGGTTTAGATTAGCACGGCCTCTTGCCCAAAGGCGGCCTGCAAGTATGCTTTAGACCTTGCCTGTGTAAGTTGTAAGTGTAGCAAAGCGTAGATTTGGCTCTATGGACTTTTCTCAACCAACAGAGACTGCAGGTTTCTTGCTTTCCCTCTTGGGGCATAAAGGAATGTGACTTGGGTGGCCTAGTGGGGAGGAAAGGAAATCAGGAAATCCTGTTTTGTAAGTAATTAGACCAACGAGTCAGTCAAATCACAAAATCGGTTTGAAATTAGCGAATTGAAACGTTAGTCATGATTTGAGATTTCCTCGGGGTTTGGGCCCACTAGTTCTTCTTCCTGTATTTCCTTTGACCTTCTCTTACTTCCTAATGAACACCATATTCTTTGGAAGCTGGAATTTCAAGTCACTGGGGTTGTTCCATATGAATAGGGTTCATCATCTGAATAATAATAATAATAATAATAATAATAATAATAATAATAATAATAATAATAATAATAATATGCTCTATGAAAAAAATTGCAGCATCAGTGGAATTGACTTTATATAAAGTCTTTAAAATTCTTCTCACTGTTCTCTTTTCTTCAGGGCTGATATCTTCTAAGAGTTGGCCGATGTTACACAATCCAGATTATGTACATCGGCCAGCTATCAGTTACACTGATGCTGCCTTTCTTATTAACAGAACATTCTTAAAAGAGGGTCTGACCCCTTCATATAAATAATAATAATAATAATAATAATAATAATAATAATAATAATAATAATAATAATAATAATAATAATAATAATAATAATAATCTGGAAGGTTGTCGAGCATGAAACGGGCAAAACTGCATTAGGGGCTTATTCTTGAGAGTTAAATACGAAAGGTAACTTCCGACAGTAATTGGATGTAATATATTGGCCACGACGTGGAGCTACGTAGTAGTAGTACTACTCCTGCCTTGATCGGTTCCCACAGCTCTCTCTCTCTCTCTTCGCCCCCCCCCCTCTTTTTTTTTCAGGTAATGTTATTTGTGTCGTTATGGGAGATGCTGTCGGCTCCGTTGTTGTCATTTTCGGTTATTTTCTGTTATGATAGCATGTCTAAGTGGTAGTGTCGTTAAAAGTATATTATATATATAATATAAATTTTATATATATATATATATATATATATATATATTATAAACCAAATATTAAAATGTTCTAATTTATTCATTGTTCATCTTTTTTTGTAGGGATATTTGAGTATATCGATTTTTAGTTTCATTCCGTAGTGGTAAGAATATTGTTCTGCAGATGAATTTGGCTTTGCGTGTCGCAGTAGGCGCTTGGGATTATTTTTTTTTTTCATTGACTGGTCCAAGAACAAAGCTCAGATGTACCTAAGGATAATTTTTGATAGCTATGGAATTTCCTCTCTCTCTCTCTCTCTCTCTCTCTCTCTCAAATGTACCTAAGGGTTGTTTGATAGCTATGGAATTTTCTCTCTCTCTCTCTCTCTCTCTCTCTCTCAAATGTACCTAAGGGTATTTTGATAGCTATGGAATTT
This sequence comes from Macrobrachium rosenbergii, assembly GCA_039081455.1. NCBI lineage: Eukaryota > Metazoa > Arthropoda > Malacostraca > Decapoda > Palaemonidae > Macrobrachium > Macrobrachium rosenbergii. The sequence continues at coordinate 25,513,980 of JANJGK010000036.1, forward strand.
TTTTCTTCTCTTTTTCTCTCTCTCTCTTTCTCCCTCAAATGTACGTAAGGGTAGTTTGATAGCTATGGAATTTTTTACCCCCCCCCCTCTCTCTCTCTCTCTCTCTCTCTCTCAAATGTACGTAAGGGTAGTTCGATAGCTATGTAATTTCTCTCTCTCTCTCTCTCTCTCTCTCTCAAATGAACCTAAGGGTATTTCGATAGCTGTGGAATGTTTTTATTCTCTCTCTCTCTCTCTCTCTCTCTCTCTTATGTACGTAAGGGTAGTTTAATAGCCATGGAATTTTTTACCTCTCTCTCTCTCTCTCTCTCTCTCTCTCCCCAAATATAGATTCAACCTTTATGTTACTTCTTAGTGGAACTATGGGGATTCGTACCAGTTCCACCTTTAGATCCTTTTTCCTTTACTTTATTTTACTTTATTTTATGGATTTCATCTTGCTCTGCAACGTCCCAACTCCCTCTTTTCACTTTCGTAAGCTTTTGGCTTGGCAGCGCAAGTTTCCTAAAAAGAAGTGTATAAATCAATAAATATATAAATCCAAATATGGGTTGGTATACTTAACTTTTTGGACCCTGAGAGACAACACTTCTGCATAAGGTCAGTGTAATCTAGCCAAACAGCGATCGCTAGTCGTGTCTCTTTGACAGGCATTCGCTTACGCCAATCAGCCAACCGCTCAGGCAAATTACACGTTTGTAACTGAATTGTCCCTCCGAGGGACGCAGAGTCTCCAACGTAAGGGAGATGCGGCAGTCACCTTTCTTTTGATTTTTATGTGGAGAGAGAGAGAGAGAGAGAGAGAGAGAGAGAGAGTCGAAATCAAATCGAAAATTTTATTTCCATTTTACAGTGGTTATTTCATATAAAAATACCAAATGCAAAATCGCCCATTGTAATCTGACTGAAGTAAAAATTTTGAAGACAAATTTAATTTTTCGCATTAAAGTAGAAATTGTAGACACAAACGTCTTTATATAATTGGTACAGTACAATCTTACGTTCACACGAGAGAGAGAGAGAGAGAGAGAGAGAGAGAGATATTTTATGTTAATGTGTTGGGGATTGCCTTGAAAAAAAAGGGCAGTCTTTTCGGGCCATGGGCAGAGGGCCTGACTGGCCGAGGTCGCGCAGTTGTATAGTTTTGGAGCGGTCCAATATTCCGGGAGACTTCATACCGTATTCATATTCTCAATCCGTGATTGCATAATGGCGGAGGCGTTGTAGAGAGAGAGAGAGAGAGAGAGAGAGAGAGAGAGACACCCGTGTCCATTTGTATGAATATGATTATTGATTTTTTTTTTTTCAAGGGACGAAAGGATAGATACGAATGGTAAGTAGCAGTCGCCAGGGCAATGGCACCGAGATGAAAATAAAAGGTCGCGAGGCATATTTCATGTGGAAATTGAAGTAACTTGGTTTTCGTTCCTGATTGAACGGCGTGAGTGGCTATTACATGTTATTTCAGCTTCGTGAAGTCATGGGGGAGTCTGTGGCCTTTATCTCTCTCTCTCTCTCTCTCTCTGTATATATATATATATATATATATATTTGTTACAGGTTATTTCACATCATGAAGTCACTTCTCTCTCTCTCTCTCTCTCTCTCTCTATATATATATATATATATATATGTATATATATATATATATATACTGTATATACATATGAACACTTGTTACAGGTTATTTCAGCTTCATGAAGTAATGGGGGAGTTTGTGGCATTTCTCTCTCTCTCTCTCTCTCTCTCTCGTGGCAGTGGTTAGAGCAATGTGCTCACAAAATTGTGGATTCGTTTCGATTCTCGTACCGGACGAGGAGAGAATAATGGTCGCTTTCACTATAATGTAGTACGTCTCTGATGGTCTAAGCGGTGAATTTGTATACATAGTGTTACGTCGACTGTTGTGGGTCGCATCTAGTGTGGGGAGACAGTAAGAGAGAGCGGGAAAATACCTATAAATGTGAATGCTTATTGCCCCGTCAAAATGTAAACTATCAGAACGGGAGGGTTCGTTTTGACTGTATATTAATTATTCTGAATATATATGTTGCTGTGCTCTATTGATTAAAATGCGACAGGAAAGTAGACATGTTTTGAGCATCTTATACGAACAAGTCTAATTACCTATTATTTAGATCGTGAACTGAAAAGGTTTCAGTGACCGTAATACTTTTGGCGCCAGTCTCGCGAAAGATCATTCGAGGGTCACAGATGAAGGGAGAGGATCGTTATCCCGGCGAAGGGATTTTCCTCTGCTGTTGTTGGAGAAGGGAAGGTGATCTACTTTTGTTGTAACAGGGAGTGGAAGTTGGATTCATGTGCTGTGTTGGAGGAAATTAGTGGGATTTACGTGCGTAATATCGAAGAGGTAAAGTAAGATTTACTTACGATGTTAGGAAAGACAGTTGGGAAAGGGATTTGCGTATGCTGTGTTTGGTAAAGAAAACACGACGTCTTTGTTCTGTTTTCGAAGAGAGAAGTAGGGTTTACATTGTATGTATTGGAGAAGGGGATGAAATTTAAGTGTTATATATAATGGAGAAAGAAGATATTTGGATAGTTTTAGGGGTGGGAATAGTATTTATTTACTCTTAGTTGGGGAAGAGATTTACCTTTGATGTGTATGGGAGACGAAAGAAGTATTAAATAAATTGTTTTCGACAAGGAAGAGATAATCTGTATTAGAGAAAGGTAAAGGATGTTTATCTAAAACATGATGGAGAAGGGATGGAATTTCCTTTTTTTGGGGGGGAAGGGAAATTATTTCCATATATGATAATATGTTGGAAAAATGAGAAAGTTATTGAACTATTCTCTCCTGGAGGAGGAAGATGGTTATGCTTAAGTTGCGTTGGGACGGATATTGTTAGAGTAGGGAGATTAACTAATACCCGAGAGATAATCCATAATGAAGAGGGAATGAAAAGGAGATTTACTTGAACTGAAGAAATTGCCTAGCACACGTTGGGAAGGGAGATTGGAATTTACGTGTAAAATGTAGGTGATTGGCGTAGGGATTTACGTAAATTTTGGGAGATGAAAGAGGAAGACTTAAGTAAGATGTTGAAAGGGAAAATGTAAATTTGTACCTGACATGGTTTGGAAAGTGGTAATGAGGTATGCTCGTGGAGTGTTGGGAAGGGGGCAGGATTTATTTAGAAGGGATTTAAATACAAGGAGGATTTAAATATAAGGAGGAAGAAGAGGAATGTTCAATTAAAAAGGATAAAGGAACTCAGGATTTATTTAAGAGTTAAAAAGCTGGAATTAACATTATTATAAGGCGATTATTAAAAATCAATGCCTTGCTATCTTATCCTGTCTACTCTCTGTCTTTTCTGTGCTGCTGTCGATCTAGCTGGGAAAGAAAGAAGGAAGAGAAGGAAGTAGCTGTCATAGTGGAGCTGTTAGAGTGATTTTGGCTTTCTGCTTGAATGGTGAGGGATGGTCCTCTCTCTCTCTCTCTCTCTCTCTCTCTCTCTCTCTCTCTCTCTCTCTCTCTCTCCCGTTATATATATATATATATATATATATATATATATATATATATATATATATATATATATATATATACACACACACACATATACACACACGTATATATACTATATATATATGTATGTACATATATATATATATATATATATATATATATATATATATATATATATATATATATATATATATAAAACAAAATCTTGCAAGAGCTTGCACAAACTCGCTTTCCAGTACTTATTTCAGTTCATCTACCCAGTACTTTCTAGGCCGCCTTATCTTTCTTAAAAACTTCCAGTTACTCTTTTCACAAACCTTCTGCGTTGTCTAAAGACACGCTGTTCTTCCCCTTTTAAACCTCATGTCATCTGTCGCTTTCGCCATCAAATTCCTACCATAGCTTCACTTTTTGAAAAGCTGTAATTAAATTTGTATCAAAACCTAACGTCTGGTTTAAGCCCTTTGTTGGCCGACTCGGTTGAGCTTCAGACTCACTCGAAGGGCCGGAGTTCAATTCCCGTGGCCGGCTGATGAAGAGTTAGAGGAATTTATTTCTGGTGATAGAAATTCATTTCTCGCTATAATGTGGTTCGGATTCCACAATAAGCTGTAGGTCCCGTTGCTAAGTAACCAATTGGTTCTTAGCCACGTAAAATAAGTCTAATCCTTCGGGCCAGCAGTAGGAGAGCTGTTAATCAGCTCAGTGGTCTGGTAAAACTAAGGTATACTTTTTTTTAACTAACGTCTGGATTAAGAGTCTGTTTTTCACGCGCTCGCGCGCGCGCCCTTACACACACATATTATATATATATATATATATATATATATATATATATATATATATATATATATATAATATATATATATATATATATATATATATATATATATATATATGCGTGTATATCATACTTTTGGATTGTAACATACTTGTCAGCTATTCATTTATTTATCAGTTGTAAAACTTAATTCTAGTGAAACTCTCTCTCTCTCTCTCTCTCTCTCTCTCTCTCTCTCTCTCTCTCTCTCTCCGTGTCGTGCGCAAGACTTAATTTTCTGTCCGGATATTTCTTCGATCGTGGCGTTGAAGGTTTAACGGAATGAGTGGCCTTTTCGACGTCGCAGCTGATTCTGCGTTGGTCTCTCTCTCTCTCTCTCTCTGATGTTATCGTCACGATTTTGCGGTCTCCTTCAATTTTCATTGCCTTGTCTTTTCCTTTTTCTTTTATACTGCAAGTAGTTGTGCCTTTTTTTTTTTTTTGGTGTGGCCATTGTTACTTTGATTTTCTTTTTACTTTTTTGGCGGGGGCCGCTGTTACTTTAATTTTCTTTATACTTTCTTGTGGGGCCATTGTTACTTTTAATTTTCTTTTTAATTTTTGGGGCCCATTGTTACTCTAATTTTCTTTTTACTTTTTTCTTGGGGGGCCGTAGTTTTTAATTTTCTTTTTACTTTATTTGGGGGGAGGCGTTTTTACCCTAATTTCCGCTTTACTTCTTATTTTTATTATATCTGAACTTCATGTGGATATGTACTATTACTTTTGGAGACCGTTGCCTTTTTAATATTCTCTTTAGTTTCATTCTCTGTCATTTTTATTCTTTTAATTTTGCACTCGAGTTTTTGCGAGCATTGGTTTATCATCGTTAATTCCTGTTTTATTGCATAGTTTTTGTTTTGTTTTGTTTCAGTTTTTGTTTAGTTCCCGAAATTTTAGTGTTCATCTGTCTAGTCATCTAATTGTCTAACTATCTGTCTATCTCCTTATTTATTTGTGCATCTGTCAGTTTATCTATATATCTATCTGTCTGTCTACCTATGTATCTGTGTATCTATCTATTTATATCTATCATCTGTCTATCTATTCATGAAACATAAAAACACCGTATCGCGCTTCTCAGTTAATCAACAGTAGGATTCACAATAATAATAATCAGTAGGATCCACAAGAATAATAATCTTGATTATGAAGACGAAATGTATTTGTAGAAATAATATATGGAGCTTAAAGGCTTTCGTACATCTTTCTTTGGACTTGATCAGTAAGCTAAAAGCTACTTATCTATCTATACACCTACCTATGTGTGTCCATGATGACACTGTCTTTTCTAGAGAGGTCGAAGTAATTGGTTGATGCACGTGAGATTGTGGCTTTTGGGGCACACTGGCTTCCTTTTCTTTTTATTTATTTATTTTTTTTTTATTTGAATTAAAGGCATGCGATAATTTTTAGGGATTTGATCTTTTGCTAAATTTCCTACAGTTTCATTATTATTATTAATCTATATGTGTATATATATACACACACATATATATAATTTTTTTACCAGTAGTTTTAGCTTTGAGTATTTTTGCAATTTCCTGCGAATTAAAAAATAGTTCATTTTGTTGATTCCGTGAATTTACCGGTTTTCATTTCTCTTCATCTTTATCGGTAGTACTGCACATGTTATTTTATTCCCTATGGTTTTCTTTCCCAGTCTTTTAGGAATATATGACTGTATTTACTTCCACTACTTGTTGCCATTATTTTCATAGTTTCATATTCTATTAATATTTATCGTTTCTAATAACAGGAATTACATTTTTTGTAGTGTTTAATTTCCCCCACTTTCAGTAGTTAAGTTTCTTCTTAATTTTATATTGTTTTCAATGTCAAACTTCGCTACGATGTTTAAATCCGTGTTAGGTCTTCCTTCTCACTTTTTTCCAATAATTGTCTTTTTTTTATTTTTGTTTTTCATTCGCTTAATATTGTAAATGTATTAGTTTATCTCATGTGTTCGATTCTAATCCCATTCTCTTTGCCTGATAATTTCTTTGGCTTACATTTACGGTAATGTATTGAATTTAGCACTCAAATGTTTTTCATTTTTCTTTAGGGCGATTTGTGTCGTCAGTGCGCCTCACGTGGTGTACTGTAGGCTTTACTAGAGGGTGTTTTCAGAGTCCCTTTGGACCCTAGTTGCACCCAATATTTAGCCTTTTACTTTACCTCCATTCCCTCTTCTTCCTTTAATCTTGCTGTCCAACACCTCTTGGGTTTTTTCCTAATTCCATCTTTCCGATCCTTGTGCTTAATCTCCTTTATTTTCTGGGTCTGTCTTGCTGTCCCAACACTCAGACTTCTTTTCAAATCTGCTTTATTTTCTGGGTCTATCTTGCTGTCCAAACACTCAGACTTCTTTTCAAATCTCCATTATTTTCTGGGTCCATCTTGCTGTCCAAACACTCAGAGTTCTTTTCAAATCTCCTTTATTTTCTGGGTCTATCTTGCTGTCCAAACACTCAAACTTCTTTTCAGTGTCTAGAGCGCTGAGCAGCAGAAAGTGCCCCAGTGCTTGGCTTCACAGCCTAAATTTCGTAAGCCAGATTAAAACCTAATTTCATTTATCCTTACGTAATCATCCGCACTTTTATCTGTGTGTGCGTTCGTTCTCATCTTCGTTCAGTTTTTGGTCAGTATTTGATACTTTTTTTTGTCCCGTGAGAATTTTGAATTTTATCTGCATTAAATTCCTCATCGTCTCTTGGCTTTTTTGTGTTTCTCTTGTTGAGTCTACCTGGTGGAAGCTTAATTGTTGAATAAATGGCGTTATTATAAAATATGAATTTTTTTTATCAATGTTTCATGTGATATACTTCCTAATGAACTCCATATTCTCTGGAAGCTTGAATTTCAAGTCAGTGGCCCCATTGATGGGCTTGTTCCATATGAATAGGGTTCATCTTCTGAATAATAATAATAATAATAATAATAATAATAATAATAATAATAATAATAATAATAATTAGTAATAATAATAATTAGTAATAATAATAATACGAACAATATTTCTGCTCTGAGTTGGAGTACTTGTAATTTTATCAGTTTTTATTTTATTGGTTTTGAAGTGTCAGCATTCTTTGTATATGATTTTATTCTAAATGTTCGTGCTTTTATAACCCTTGTTGTTTATGATTTGATGAATATTTTTTATTGCTAATCTTTAAACCTTTGACAGCCCCTATTCCCGTGAAGTTGAATAATTAGTATCTTTTGCTTGTCATTCCATTCCTCTTATGTTTTGTTTTATCTGTATCTTTTCTTTAATTTTTTTAGTT
>JANJGK010000036.1:25526582-25539594 GCA_039081455.1 Macrobrachium rosenbergii
TGAACATGATACCTTTATCAATTCCCTTCAAAAGGATGTCTTTATCATGTCCCTTAAAAATATGCCTCTGCCATTTTCATTCAAAAGGATGCCGCCGTTATTTCCAGTAACAAGGATGCCTGTATCATTTGCCTTCAAAAAGTATGCCTTTATTACTTCCCTTAAAAAGTATCCCTTCATTACTTCTCTTAAAAAGGATGCCTCGAGTTTGTCTTGCAGAGGATGCCTTTATCATTTCCCTGAAAAAGGATTCCTTTATCGTTTCCCTTTAAAAGGATGCCTTTCTCATTTCCCTTTAAAAGGACCCTTCTCTCATTTCCTTGAAAAAGGATGCCTTTATCATTTCCCTTTAAAGGTATGTCTCTCTCGTTTTATTTAAAAAGGATCCTTCTCTCATTTCCTTGAAAAGGTATGCCTTTATTATTTCTCTAAAAAGAATGCCTCGCATTTGTCTCGCAAAGGATGCCTTTATCATTTCCCTTTAAAGGGATGTCTCTCTCATTTTATTTAAAAAGGATCCTTCTCTCATTTCCTTGAAAAGGTATGCCTTTATTATTTCTCTAAAAAGAATGCCTCGCATTTGTCTCGCAAAGGATGCCTTTATCATTTCCCTGAAAAAGGATGCCTTAATTATTACACGTGAAAGTAACGCGTCTCATTTGTCGTAGAAAGGATGTGTGTATCATTTCCCATAAAAAGTGTGCCTTTATCATTTCCCATGAAATAGGATGCCTTTATCATTTTCCTTTAAAAGTATGTCTCTCTCATTTCCATTAAAAACGACCCCTCTCTCATTTCCTTGAAAAAGTATGCCTTCATCATTTCTCTTAAAAATATGCCTCTCATTTTCATGCAAAGGATGCCTTTATCATTTCCCTGAAAAAGGATGCCTTAATTATTTCTCGTGAAAAGAATGTCTCATTTTTCGCAGAAAGGATGCCTTCATCATTTCCCCACAAAAAGTATGCCTTTATCATTTCCCCATAAAAAGTATGCCTTTATCATTTCCCACAAAATAGGGTGCCCTTATCATTTCCCTTTAAAGGCATGTCTCTCTCATTTCCCTTAAAAACGACCCCTCTCTCATTTCCTTGAAAAACTATGCCTTTATCATTTCTCTAAAAAAGAATTCCTCGCATTTTTCTTGCAAAGGATGCCTTTATCATTTCCCTGAAAAAAGATCCCTAAATTATTTCTCGTGAAAATAATGCCTCTCATTTGTCGTAGAAAGGATGCCTGTATCATTTCCCACAAAAAATATGCATTTATCATTTCCCTGAAAAAGTATGCCTTTATCATTTCCCTTAAAAAGGATGCCTCTGCCGATGAGCATACAAAGACCACAGCCGCATTCACTCTATATTTTCTGAATCAAAGGTGAGCTGTACAGTACACCAGTCAGCCACTTAGTACGCGGGCACTAAAAGCCCATCAGTAGCATGTCGACCCACTTCTGTATGATTGCCGTTGGAGTTAAAGGAAGGTGTTTCTCTGCTATCGGACATTTTATTTCTCTTTACAGGGGATTCAGAACACCACTTAAGGGATTGTTCTTCCCTGGTATATGGGGGATTGTTCTTCTTCCCAGGTGTACGGGGGATTGTCTTCCTTGGTATACGGGGGATTGTTCTTCCCTGGTATACGGGGGGATTGTTCTTTTTTGGTGTACAGTGCGGTTGTGCATAAGGCCATTGATATTCCCCGGTATTATTATTGATATTTTTAAGAGATGCTGAAAGCGAAATTGTATTGGTTATGAGTAATGCCATATAAGCGAGATCGTTTCTTTAATAAATAATAATAATGATAATAATAATAATAATATTAATAGTAGTAGTAGTAGTAGTAGTAGTAGTAGTAGTAGTAGTAGTAGTAGTAGTAGTAGTAGTAGTAATAATAATAATAATAATAATAATAATAATAATAATGATCTAATGTACGTAGATCATGTTAATAAAACCAGGAATCCCAGATCATTAGATTATGTGTGCAGTTAATGCCAGTACATTATAGCAGTAATCTGATATTTAGATCGTATGGGCTGTTATTATTTTTACAAAATCATGAATTGGGGTAGGTTGTCATCATCCCCGAATGAATGTTCATTACCAGCTCCTTTATCTTATTTTGTTTTCCCGGCGGTGGTTGAATTAGATTTTGGTCTTAGTGTTCACGATAAAAATTAACTTAGTAACTTCTTTGGAAGTGATCCTTGGCTGGTAAGTTTGTTTTGTTGGTGAATTTAGAGATTTGATTTTTCCATTTTAGTTTTTAATCATTCTGATGTTGAGTTGTAAAGTTTGGAATGTTTTGATGGGTTTCGAGATCTTAAGTATTTTCTTTATTTGTTAATTATTGTATATTTTGTTGCTGGTTTTCAATTTTTCGACTCTTTGAATAGTTCACTGGGTTTTTTTTCGAGTTTTTGAGCATTTTCTTGAGGGAACTTAAAAAAGTTTTTGAGCAATTTATTGTATTTTTTTAAAAATATTTGTCATTATCGATTTTTTTTTTTTTTTTTAGATTTCTGAACACAGCTCTCATATATTTATGATGTGTGAATTAAGGTTGGGCAGACCTATACTTAAAGAACAATTGCTGTATTGTGAAAGGCTGAAAATTTCGCTTTGATTTTGAGATTTGTCGAATGGCTGAGAGTCCACTGCACCTCGCTCCTCAGTGACATTTAACACTAGATTCTTTTGTTCTCACCTGTGTTTTGAGAGGGGTGGGGGTGGAGGCTTTTGTTCTCACCTGTTTAGAAGGGGAGGGAGGCAGGGGTGGGAGAGCAGCAGTCCGAGTGGTGCCGAGAAACAGATGATAATCACTCCCCAAGCAGGTGTAATTAAAACCCCAATTATATCTGCCCTTTTGCGTGTCTTTAATTGTCCTAACGATCTTGGCATTTGAAGTATCCGTTAATTAAAGCGCGTGGCATTTCGGGAGGGCTTTAAATTCACAATGCCACAATTGCATCTCGCGAAGAGGCTTAGTGACGTTGGCCACTTGAGAGTTGGTCTCTTCGTGGGAATATTTGCTCTTATTAAACCTGCACGAGAAGACAGGTGGGCCCGGCAGCGAGAGCGTCAGGTGTGGGCCAGCCACCTTCATTTTTGGGTGTTTGATCTTCAAACTTGTATGGATGTTAAATTGTTAGGATTTTTGGGGCTTTCAAAATCCAGCTGTTGTGAAGACGGCGGTGAGGACGTTATAGCAAGTAAGAGGTCATTTGTTATTATTATTATTATTATTATCATTATCTTTATTACTGGGGAAGCAAATCCACAGTTATGTATGGGTACATATATTTAAAAATAAATCTCTCTAGAGATTTATTTATAATATATGTACCCATACATATCTGTGGATTTGTTTCTCCATTTCAGGACTCATTGCTACTATGAGTATTTTATAATTATTATTATTATTATTATTATTATTATTATTATTATTATTACTACTCCTATGTAATGCTGTGTAATTGTATTGTTTAGCAATACAATTTATATATAATTGTGGATTTTTATTACAAAATTGTTTTTCACGAGATTGTGATTTTCTTCTTCTTCTTCTTCTTCTTCTTCTTCTTCTTCTTCTTCTTCTTCTTCTTCTTCTTCTTCTTCGTCTTATTATTATTATTATTATTATTATTATTATTATTATTATTATTATTATTATTATTATTATTATTATTATTATTATTATTATTATTATTATTATTATTTAAGTTAACATGTATGCTGTTATAAGGACATCGATGGTTATTTTATCGTTTATTACTATTGTTCAAATTAAGGAAGTTATTTCCTAATACTCATTATTATTATTATTATTATTATTATTATTATTATTATTATTATTATTATTATTATTATTATTATTATTTCCTTTTACAGGTAAGGTACCTCACCATTGGCGAGCGATACAGGTGGGCTACAGACGTAAGTTGTTCATTATCTCGACCCTTATGAATAAGCATTTCTTAAGGCTCTTTGCAGGGTCCGTTCGGCCCCAGCTGCAACCCCTGTCGTTTCATGTACTGTACCTCCGTTCATATTCTCTTTTTTCCATCGTCCTTTCCACCCTCTACTAACAATTGATTCATAGTGCAACTGCGAGGTTTTCCTCCTGTTACACCTTTCAGACCTTTTAACTTTCAATTTCCTTTTCAGCGCTGAATGACCTCAGAAGTCCCAGCGCTTAGCCTTTGGCCTAAATTTGTATTCCAATTCCAATTCGACCCTCATGAATTGAAGAATGCAGTAAATTCAGTCAGTGATGTATTGCGAACTGGCGTCACAGTTATTATGGTTATCGATGCCGAAGATACGCTAATTGATGTGGTAATTATCGGGATCTAATGACGTCTGACACACCGGCCTCTCTTGGAAAACGTAGCCAGGGATAAGTACTTGAACACATGCCATGCCCAGAGCATTTTATTGAATGACGTTTCGCTACATTTGCGTGTAGCATTTTCAACCAAAAACGAAAAGGGGAAACGGGTGACAAAGGCAGAAATCTACAGTCCAGAGGTATACACAAGTACATTGAAAACACGTACGTTAATGTTCTTCTAATTATATAAATGCTACCAAATTCGGAACCATAAAATTCTGTATAAAAAAATTTATAATTAGATACTATAATAGTTGTTTCGGTTTATGTCCGAAAACGCTGAAAATATCGCAAATAAAGCAAAACTTGCAATGCAGTCAGTTTTTGGTTGTCTAGAACATCAGCGCAGCATAGCCAGGGATTGCATGTATCAGTGGCATAGAAAAGCGTAATTACATATGCTGCTAAGGGAGGAAATGCCCTGAGTTATATTTAACCTTAGGCGGTATAAATTGGCGACCATTGGTTTGAGGCAACTGCGTACACGTGGAAAAGTATATCTTAGTTTAACCAGACCACTGAGCTGATTAACAGCTCTCCTAGGGCTGGCCCGAAGGATTAGATTTGTTTTACGTGGCTAAGAATCAACTAGTTACCTACAGCGTATTGTGGAATCCGAACCACGTTATAGCGAGAAATGAATTTCTATCACCAGAAATAAATTCCTCTAATTCTTCATTGGCCGGCCGGAGACTTGAACTCGGGCCTAGCAGAGTGCTACCCGACAGCTCTACCGACTCGCCCAACGAGGAACTATGTGTAGGCTGTGACTAAATGTAATGCATTGAAGATTATTTCTAGAATCCTAGAAAATTTAAAAGAATTGCTCTCAATGTTTCTGGTTACTCTGTACAACGTGGAAGCTTGTCTTCGCATAGGCACATGTGCCTCCTCGCTGTCGAACTTTCAGTTCCAGAGGTCCGTTATTCCTCATGCCGTTGGACTCAAGGTCTAGACCTTGGTTGGACTGTGGAACAACAGCCTCCCAGAAGATATCGTGCAGTTGGAACTTCAGAAGTTCTAGCAAAGATGCAATGTATTGCTACCTTAATACTATTCTCCTGGCATTTTAATATTTTACATACATTTTTATTTATTTATTAATCTGTTAATTTATCTGCTTTTCTAATAATTTTCTGTATTCCCCATTACCTTCTGCTACTTCTTTGGCATGAACACGATACCCTTTAGAAGCATGAATTTCACGTCAGTGGCCCGTGTGGGCTTCTTCCATATGAAAAGGTTCATCTTCTGAACAATAATTTCAATAGTAATAGAATACAAGTAATGAAAAGGTTCCTCTTCTGAATAATAATTACAGTAGTATAATGGAATACAAGTAAGGGTGCGCTTAGATTGAAAGAAAGTAAAGGAATACGCCATCATATATATTTGATCAAGGATTTCAAAAGGGTAGGTGTAACATTTGTTAAATTCTTTCTTTCTCCGAACTCAGCCTCGATTTGCATGCGTTACAATACGAAATGAAATTCGTTTCGGTACAAAACTTATTCTTGGTTTAGTATTCTGTCCTGCGGTGATCTGATCTCCATTTCGGAGATTTTTTTTCTTTATTTATTTTTTTTTATTTTATTTTTATTTTTTTTATTTTATTTTTTGTTTATATATGTATTTTATTCCTATGTTAATTTGTTTATTTATATTTTTATTTATTGACATTTTTATTTATTCATTCATGTATTCATTCGTTAATTCATGTATTCACATTTTATTAATTTACTTTTTTAATTTATATATTTATTTGTGTATTTTATTTGTATATTTATATATATGTATTTTATTTGTATATTTATTTATTTATATTTTTATTTATTCATTCATACAGTCGTTCATTCACTCATTCATATATTCATTCTTTAATCAGTTATTATCATTTTATGTACTTATTTATCTAATTAATTGATTGATTAATTACTTTTTAAAGAAACGCCAGAAGATAGAAAGTTACAAGGATGCCGAAAGCGAGTGAAGACGAATGAAAAATATAATCCTTTTAATTTGTTCCACGTGGAAATGCCACTCAAATCAGAAAGGTGTTTTTGAGTTACTGTTATTCACACTATACAGAAATTTATGCAAAACAAACCGAAGAGAACATCAAAGTATGTGAGCTCCTGCGCATTAGAATGCTTCAAATGTGGAATAAACGAGACTAAGAATTCGAAGAAGGATGTCACGATAACGGAAGATAAATATATAAATAATTAAGGAGTAGATTTATTCATAAAAGAACACTTGGGAAATGGATCCCATTGGAATGTGATCGTTTCATTGAAGAATCCTCGAGGATTTAGTATTTTTATTTATTTCTTCTTAATTGCCGAATATATTTTGAAGTACGTTCATTTGCCATATCAGTCGCGTTTCATGCCGTGAATTGTTAGTTTAGTTTATTGGATTCTGTTACATTTCATTAATGACAGACAAATCCTGCTTTATGAAATGATAAGGATAATCTGCATAGTATTATTATTGTTATTATTATTATTATTATTTTTATTATTATTATTATTATTATGAAGAGGTAATAAGATGGGAGATCGATGAAACGTCTTTAACAAAATGAAACATTGTTAAAAATCACAAGAAAGATTCAGGACAATTAAAATATACGCTGTTAACACAAGAAAGATTCAGGGCAATTAAAATATACGCTGTTAACACAAGAAAGATTCAGGACAATTAAAATATACAACAGCGTAAATGAGGCGCGATAAAAATGATAGTGATGAAATGAGTCGACTTAGATGAAAATGATAACTGTGAATGCAAATGATTGATGAAACACAGAGGAAGATTGAGAAATCCGGAATTTGAAACCGGTTAACCTCGAATTCTGGACATTCGCTTATACTTAGCGAGTTAAATACATTACAATTATTTACACTTTTATATATCATGCTGATACTGACAAGATGGACAATTATGGTTGTTCCGGGTTGACCTTGGCCTTCAAATTAACAAGAAACAAAAAGAAGAGAGTGGGGGCGTCTTCAGAAATTGGATAGTTTTGCCTCTTTGAAAAAGGGAGTTTATAGGCATCGGGGGGTACCGATAGTAGGGGGTAGACTAGAGTTCCTCTTTGGAGAATAATCCAAAGAAATTTAAGACGGAGTTATGGGGATTTAACAATGGATGTATGGGCGTTTAACACTGATATAAATAGCAGTTTGTCATTCGAATGGTAGTGGGGAAATCTTTTCCAACTTGTAATTCGTCTCTCTCTCTCTTTGTGCGTGGCGTGGGTGGTTATAATTGTGTTGATGCCAATTCTTGGAAATCAGTCTGTCATTCTTTCTGTATCTTTATTTTCCCCCTTTTCGTTTTCATTTTTCGGTTATTTCATGTCATTTTCCTATTTCATTCTCATACATAATTTGTTGGACGGGGGATGAAAGATTCTTGTGCATTATTCATTGACTTGGCCTGACTAGTTTCTCTCTCTCTCTCTCTCTCTCTCTGCCTTTGTCTCCGCTCTTCAGTATTTCACTTTTCCGTTATGTCGGAACTGTCAGAAAGCGGTAGAGAGACTAAGAGGTAATATCTTAGAGGATTTTACTTCTTTTTTGTGATTATTTTGTAATTTGAATAAGGCTTTAAGCATTTAAGTAATATACACTTCACAAAGATACTTGATGTATATATATATATATATATATGTGTGTGTGTGTGTGTGTGTGTATATATACATATATACATTATACATATATATGTGTATATTCTTGTATATATTTATAAATACATAATACATACATATATACATACATACATATTTACCCCCAGGCCATGTAGGTAAAATGCACTCACAGATAAATTTATAAATATATATAAATACTGTATATACGTATGTGTATATATATATATATATATATATATATATATATATATATATATATATATATACACATACAGCCTTCTGTTCTTTCTGCAAGTCTTTTGGGGATGAGGTTGCCAGTCCAGAGCCCTTTTTCATGACTCCAGTAGTTGCCGGTATGCATTTCAAACAGGGTCGATTAGTCAGGGTTAGTTTCGGCACGAACTCGGTCCCAGAAGTCGTGCACTTTATTATTATTATTATTATTATTATTATTATTATTATTATTATTATTATTATTATTATTATTATCGGGTTTGCCCTGAAATGCATGGTGTAAACGGGAAGAAAACGAAATCGCAGAGGTTGCACAACGAAATGTGGAAAAGAGGATGTCGGAATAGATGAAAGGTAAAATGCAACACATTTTTATATTTTAATGTTTTACTTACATTTTTATTTATTTATTCATTTGTTAATTTATCTGTTTTTTTTTTTTTAAACTTCTATTCTTCCCGTATTTCCCATTACCTTCTGATACTTCTTTCGAATGAACACCATTTTCTTTGGAAGCTCGAATTTCGAGTCAATGGCCCCTTTGGTAGGCTTGTTCCATGTGAATAGGATTCATCTTCTGAATAATAATAATAATAATAATAATAATAATAATAATAATAATAATAATAATAATTCAGTGCCTAAAACTCCTGAAGTTCTTGGCGTATTTGACTCGTCAATTGTCCGCCAAGCGGAGAGACGGCAGCTTCATAATTTCAAAGGTAAGATTTTTGGTACCGTACTGAATTTGCTTAAAATTTTGAATCTGTTTAATTTTTTTTAAATCTCTTTGGGTAGAGATTATTTTATAGTTAAATAATTGTAAGAATATATATATATTATATATATATATTTACATAGTATATATATGTATGTATATTTACATACTACATATATCTGTGTATGTATGCATATATGTGTGTGTGTCTGTGTTTATCTGTGTCTGTTTACATATATATATATATATATATATATATATATATATATATATATATATATATATATATATATATATATATATACACGCATACACACATTCTATGTAAAGCAATTATTAACCGTATATGTCTTTTCAGTGTATAACATACAGTCGATAAGCAACGAACTCCACTTTCCACTGTCGCAAAACCTTAAACAAGAATATGCAGAGTTGCATAGTACTTGAAACATTATTAGTGCATTATATTATATATATATGTGTGTATTTATATATATATATATACATATACATGTGTATGTGTATGTATACATTTCGGAGAGGGCACCATCACTCATTTATTTACGGTATCATTCCCTCTCCTCTCTTGCGTCGTGTAAACGCCCGGTCAGATCTCCGTGAAACTGAAGAGTTTTGTCCGAGAACCGCAGAACGAGTTTACGAAAGCAACTGTTGTTTCTGCGGTCGGCTTTAGGGCCTATTAGAGTTATCTTTTTTATCTCCCTGCCTCCTACTCCGGCCGTAAGTGTCTGTCTGCCTGCTTGCTTTCCTGCCTGCGTGGTGTGCTTCTTTTTCCCGTGCGAGGCGCAAGCGCGCGTGCGCTTGTCGTTTCCACAGTTTATCGTGTGAGCGGAGTGTTATCGTCAGTTTTTATATATCATTCTCTCGTGGTATATATGAGGTTGATTTTAACATGCTTCGGTAATTATATATATATATATATTATACATATACATATATATATATATATATATATATATATATATATATATATATATATATATATATATATATTATACATATACATATACATACATATATATATATATATATATATATATATATATATATATATATATATATATATATATATATAGATATATAATTTTTTCCCGAAGTAGCTCGAATTGGATATCAAACGACATTTATAGCTTAATTTCTGCATATAAAATGTCACGGTGATGTGATAAAAAATTCATATATATATATTTATATATATATATATATATATATATATATATATATATATATATATATATATATATATATATATATATATATATATATATATGGAAAGCCTTTTCTCCAAACAAGGGATGGTCGAGAAGAAGACCGCATAACAAATACAGTACTGTTACATTCATTATTCACCTGCTGAATGTAGTTGTTCATATACTGTATATTTATGTGCACATAATATTTTACTACAGTTTGTTATTTTAATAGCTTTTGTCAAGACTAAATTGGCTATTTGTCAGTTTCTTATCTTTCTCTTTCAACAACTGATTTCTCTCTCTCTAAAAAAAAAAAGGTGCCAAATTCACTTTGAACAAAATATTACCAGAATTATATCTCGCTAATGAAGTTTTGTTTTTTACTTTGATTCTTTCCTTACAGATATTTTTTAATGTTACTGTTTCATCGAAACATTTATACGACATTTATTTATTCCATGAGGTTTTTGTGGCCAATGCCGTGGAAATTCAAATGCTGTCGCCATGTCTTTGGTCTTGGGAAAACATGCTTATATAATACCTTATATATGCCTATGTATGCATACTATTTTTTTAATGATTATGATGCCATTTGTTTAATAATCCTTCTAGTCATCCTGTATCAGGTATTCATTTCTTATGCTTGCGTGATAGGGACGATTGCTGAATGCATTTCAGTTTCCTTTCAGCGAACCTTTGCAGATGTATGGCCTTACACGCCCACAGTTCTATACAACAAATTGATTGATGTCTGATGTTATAGTTTTCAAGGCGCACAACAATTTTTTGGTCTTCAGTTATATCGTTACACCTCCTTCGAATATGCCAGCGTTTGAAACCGTATTGTTATTTCTGTTTATATTGTGTCTTCATGCCCACAGAGCGGACGAAAAAAGGAATTTGTAGAATGCATATGCACGATAAAATTGAATATCGTTCAAATGCATACATGCGATGTAGTTAAATAGCTAGAGTTCAAGGCATACATGCGATAAAATGAATGAGGTAAGGGTTAAATGTATATATGCAATATAGGTAAATAGCTAGGGTTAAATGCATATATGCGATAAGATTAAATATTTAGGGTACAGTGCATATATGCGATAAAATTACATAGCTAGGCTTAAATGCATTTGTGCGATGGGAGTTAAATAGCTAGGGTTAATTACGTAAATGCGATAAAATTTCATAGCTGGGGTTAAATGCATATGTGCGATGGGAATTAAATAACTAGGGTTAAATACATTAAATGCATGTATGCGATGCGAGTTAAACAGCCAGGGTTAAATACATATATGCGACGATAAAAGTAAATAGCAAGGGTTACATGCATGTATGCGGTAAAATGAAATAAATGCATATATGTGATAGATTTAAGTAACTAGGGTTAAATGCAAATATGCGATAAAATGGAATAGCTAGGGTTAAATGCATACATGAGATAGAGTTAATAGCTAGGGTTAAATGCACATATACGGTAAAATAAAATACGTGATAAGAGTTAAATGGGTAGGATTAAGTGCATATATGCGGTAAAATGAAATAGCTATGTTAAGTGCATTTTTTTGATAGAATTAAATAGCTAAGATTAAATGTATAAATGTGATGAAATTGAATAGCTAGGGCTAAATACATATATGCGGTAAAATGAAATAGGGTTAAGCGGCATTTATGCGATAGAGTTAAATTGCTAAGGTTAAATGTATAGATGCGAAAAAGTTAAATATCTAGTGTTAAAAAGGTAAATAACCCGAGTATCAGAATAATTAAAAAATTACCTCAAGTGGATAAATGGCCACAAAAACGCTTGGAAGCAGGAAAAGCCCCTAGCTGCAACCCCTTTCATTCCTTTTACTGTACCTCTGTTCATATTCTCTTCCCATCTCACTTTCCACCCTCTTCACGTCAGTTGTTTTATAGTGCAACGTGTTGCGATGTTTTCCTCCTGTTACGCCTTTTTAAAACCTGTTTACTCTGTTTCCCTTTCAGCGCAGAGTGACCTCGTAGGTTCCAGTGCTTGGTATTTGGCCTAAATTTTATGTTCCATTCCATTTCATTCGAAGCCAAGACCATGTGTCTGAGGCTGTGGTACACGACCATTTGAAAACATCGGTTATATGGCCATTTCCCGGCGTATGGCTATTATTGTAGTAGCTTGGAAAAACTGGCTTCCATAGTTCAGCCCAGCAAATAGTCGTTGTAGATTAACAAAAATGTAATGCAAAGGATTTTGAAAGTTTCAAGACTTGTAAATTGTTTATATATATATACATATACATATATATATATATATATATATATATATATATATATATATATATATATATATATATATATATATATATATGGGTGTTTGGTGGGTTTTGTCTCTATAGATTTAATTGTAAAGGCTTTTTTTTTCTTTTTTTTGAAAAGTACGATATCTTTTCGAATATCTCCGTACTACTCTCTTTGGCATGCACCATTTTGCGCATTATATATATATATATATATATATATATATATATATATATATATATATTTATAGTACATATATATATATAATGTTATATATATATATATATTTATATATATATATATATATATATATATATATATATATATATTATAGTTTTAAGAATCAGAATAAGTATGTAAATGATACAAGATTAATATTTACGTCATGTTTAAAATAAGTATTTCCTAATCGTCCATGAAAAATAATCAGAACAAACTCAGAGACTATTATACACACATGCATACACACAGCACGTACCGTGTGGATGTTCATGCTGTGTATGTATTTATACA
>JANJGK010000036.1:25539694-25569003 GCA_039081455.1 Macrobrachium rosenbergii
TTTTTATTAACCACTTAAAGTCTGGGCGTGGTAATTTGTTTTATTTTCTACCCCTTTAAATCTGGGCATAGTAATTTGTTTTATTTTCTGCCCCGTAAAATCTGGGCATAGTAATTTGTGTTATTTTCTATCCTTAAAATCTGGGCACAGTAATTTGTTTATTTTCTACCCCTTTAAATCTAGGCATAGGAATTTGTTTTATTGTGTACCCCTTTAAATCTTGGCATAGTAATTTGTTTTATTTTTATACCATTTAAACCTGGTCATAGTAATATGCCAGTTTCATAGCTAACTTGTTTCCAACTGTATTGAATGGATACAAATATACAGAATAGCGATTTCTATTGTTTTATGTATATTTGAATTAGCGGTCTTGACGCTCTTTTATGTTCGGTCTTAGCAAGCTTGAGATGAGCGAAAGTTTTTTTTCTTTTTTAAGTAAAACATGTGGGTGCGTGTCGACGCCCAAGCTCGCGCGCGCAAACACGCGCAAATGATGTTCATGGCAAAACCAAGTCCACAGTGTTAGTCATAATTACGCGTTAGAATACTGGATGTTGCCATTTGAGAGAGAGAGAGAGAGAGAGAGAGAGAGAGAGAGAGAGAGAGAGAGAGAGAGAGAGAGAGAGAGAGAGAGAGAGATAGGATACTCATAATAAAACTTCGTAATTCATGTCTGAATATTTCTGTTCCCCTTCTTTTAATTGTTATGTTAAACTTACCGCTTGTTTATTTTTAAAGATAAGCATGTGGTAGAGCATGTTTACATTAAGAGGTCATTCATGTGTTAAACAGGTCGCCTTTTCTGTTTTGGGCATCATATTTGTATTTTGTGAATTATAGAAATTTTTACGTGAAATATAAATAAAACACAATGAGAAATTACAAAAAAACTGCGTCACATATTCGTTAAAAGCAATCTGTTTGTAATTTTTAACAGCACATTGACCTTGACCTTTTAACCTTTAGATTTCTTTATTACTTTATGCCGTCTGTTTCTATTGAAAACCTTGAAACCGAAATAGGAAATTTTGAGCAAGCTTTCCCTTGCTGGATGGGATTCTCTCTCTCTCTCTCTTCTCTCTCTCTCTCTCTCTCTCTCTCTTCTCTCTCTCACACACACATGACCTAAAAAGAATGATTTTATGGCCAACTTATTACGCAACGAAGAGATGAGGTTTCCTGTAGTTCTAAGTATCCTAATGCTTACACAGAAAAGACTGCAGGTTAAGTTCTATATATCATGCATATTTCCATGGAAAAAGACTGCAGGTTAACTTCTATATATCCTGCATGTTTGCATGGAAAAGACTGCAGGTTAACTTCTATATATCCTGCATGTTTGCATGGAAAAGACTGCAGGTTAAGTTCTATATATCCTGCATGCTTGCATGGAAAGACTTCAGGTTAAGTTCTACACATCGTGCATGCTTGCATGGAAAAGACTGCAGTTTAAGTTCTATATACCCTGCATGCTTGCATGGAAAAGACTGCAGGTTAAGCTCGATACATCGTGCATGCTTGCACGTAAAAGACTGCAGGTTAATTTCTATATATCGTGCATGCTTGCATGGAAAGACTTCAGGTCAAGTTCTACAATATCGTGCATGGTTGCATGGAAAAGACTGCAGGTTAAGTTCTATATATCGTGCATGCTTACTTAGAAAAGACTGTAGGTCAATTTCTGTATATTCTGCATGCTTGCATGGAAAAGACTGCAGGTTAATTTCTATATATCCTGCATGCTTGCACGGAAAAGACTGCGGGTTAAGCTCGATATATCCCGCATGCTTGCATGGCAAGACCTGCAGGTAAATTTCTATATATTCCGGATGCTTGCATGGCAAAGACTGCAGATTAATTTCTATATATCCCGATGCTTGCATTGCAAAGACTGCAGGTTAAGTTCTATATATCCCGCAAGCTTGCATGGAAAAGGACTGCAGGTTAAGTTCTATATATCCTGCATGCTTGCATGAAAAAGACTGTAGTAATCCCTGCGTGCTTTCATTAAAAAAGACTGCAAGTTCATGGGAAGAGAGATGATATATATATATATATATATATATATATATATATATATATATATATATATATATATATATATATATATAAAATATATAAATATATATATATTTTAAGGATGATTTGTTCTTTTGAACGCCTCATTTATTCATTCATTGAGATGTTTATCTTGGAAATTATTTGTTACGTTTCGAAATACAGATTATTATTCGCCAATGTTTAAATGGATACATTTTGATCTAGGGCGTCCGAAATGTAATTTAAGACGGAAGTGTGCTTTCATTTTTGGGGAGTAAAATGGGTGATTTTGCCAATCACGACATGAAGTTTTGAAAATTGAGGTTTCCCCGAGAGAGAGAGAGGGAGAGAGAGAGAGAGAGAGAGAGAGAGAGAGCGAGAGAGAGAGAGAGAGAGAGGGGGGGGGTGATAATGAAATCGGCTGTGATATCATCAGGTTTCTGTTCATTCCTTGCCAATTTTTAGTTCTTAATCTTTTTTTTTTTTAATCCAGCACTTCATCTACCTCTTTATGGAAGGAGAGGGAATTCCATCCTATTTTTTTGTTTTTTTTGTTTTTACCTGTTTCAAAGGACTCTCAAAAGAATATTTCCGCATTTTAATTGAATGTTTTAGTTTTTACTTAAAGAAAAATGGTTCTAATGCAAGAATGCTTTTAACGAAAACGTGACGCAGTTTTTTTTCTCATTGTCTTGTATTTATATTCACGTAAAAATTTCTATAATTCATAAAACACAAATAATGTCGCCCAAAACAGAAAGCGTGACCTGTTCAACACATGCATAACTTCTTAATATAAACATGCCCTACCACATGCTTATCTTTAAAGTATTTTTTTCCAACTGAATATTTTCTCATCGCAAGAGATTTTTACTTCAAAAGCATTTTGTCTTGATTGAAGAAAATTAAATATATATATATATATATATTATATATATATATATATATATATATATATATATATATATATTTATTTATTTATATTTACATATATGTTTGTATGTATTGTATATTATATATATAAATGAAAGAGAAAATAAAGACTAAATCATATCATGAAATATCACAAATGAAATCGAACTCTTAAATCAACTTTTGTCAGTTGCAAGGCACACCCAACAAGAGGAACCAAAATTGGCAATATAAGTCGGTTAATGTGTTTGATAGAAAAAAGTATCCATGAATTGTTCAATGCTTTTTCTTTTGAAACTAAAATTTTCTTCCACAAGGACAAAATGCTTTTGAACAAAAATCCCTTGCGACGAGAAAATATTCATTTGGAAAAAAATTCTTTAAAACTAGTCGAAATTTACTTGCACTAAAACCCCATTTTTCTTGGGCGTACAAAGTAAAACCTTACATTAAAATAACGGTAATATTCTCTGAAAAGCCTCTTCAAGTCATTCAAAATTTCCTTGGAATAACAACAAATCTTCAATCAGATTATAAATTGTTCGAGAAACGAATAAAATTCTTTTGATTGATGGCAATATTCACTGAAAGAAAATAAAGCACACACACACGCATATATATATATATATATATATATATTTATATATATATATATATATAATATATATATATATATATATTATATATATATATATATGTGTGTGTGTAGTGTGTGTGTGTGTGTGTATGTGTATGTGTGTGCGCGTGTGTGTGTGCGCGTGTGTCTTCCGCTCAGAGGGAAGTACTCCAGAGTTTAACCTTCCTGTTTTCCGTATATCTTTAGGGATGAGATTGATAATCCCAGGCCTTATCCATCCTAGCTCCCACACACAGCAGTTGACTAAGTGCCAGGTATATAATTCACTGCCGCCATCAGTTAATGTTCAATACATTTTTCGGGAAACTATGCAGAGCCTTTAAACACCCTCCCCCTCCCCCATCCCCTGTCTTGGATTTAAGTTCTCTTGCTTAAGAGGTGAGTTGATCATTGGTGGCCCATATACTGTTACGTATGTGTGTGTGCGTGTGTGTGTGTGCGTGTATGGGCCAGCATTGATCAACCTCACCTCCATCAGCAAGAGAACTTAAATCCAAAACAGGTTAAACTCAGGAGTATATATATATATATATATTATATATATATAACTATATATATATATATATATATATATATATATATATATATATATATATGTGGTGTGTGTGTGTGTGTGTGTGTGTGTGTATTTACATATACACATGGAGGGAATAGCAATTTAAAAGAAACAATTGGAGAACGAAAGAACGTAAAAGGATGGAAATGCAATTCGAAATATAACGTTTTTTCCTTTCTCCCTTAGTGTTCATATATCGGGTGATCTCTTCCTTCATTTTAGCTCTTTTACTGTTCCAAGAAAATGTTAGTGAAGTGTTGTTAGTGACCTTTCTTTATGTTAGGAGGGAGTCAGTTTTAAGGTAAATGTCATGGAGTGTTCGTAACCTCGGGCTTGGATTACAAAAATGCTGACACTTCGACAACTGTGAAAGAAATCATTGTTAATATTCCATTGAGGATTATATGCAATGCATAATTTTTTTTATAGAATTGTATTAAATGCTCAGCAAAGAAAAAATAATTCATCGAATATCCCAACATTTGAGAATTTAAGTGAAGATCAGATTATGTCATCTTAGACTATAGATTTCAATGAAAAGTCAGATAAGTGTCATTAATAATTAGGCACTTTTTAATATGTTTTTACTAAAAAGTATACTTGAATTGAAGTCCGAAACTTCAAGTATGTATTTAAATAGTTAGCTGGAGTTTCATGTTCCATATTATAGTTATATGTAATAGAAAAGCGATTAGATAGATCGAACGCTTTAGAATTATGTTCAGAGCGTAGGCTCGGAGACTCCTATTTCGTTTAATGTACAGTCAGAACATAAGAAAAATATGAAAGAATTTGTATATCAAATGCCAAGAGGCCTTTTAAAAAATGCAGTCATTCAAATAGTATTTAAAAACAGGGTTTAAATGGGCCTTTGACGAATAGGTAAAAAATAAGATTGTACTGAAAACTAAGGAACAGGTAAAAATATGTGTAAATTTAAAATATACTGTTAAATACCACGGTTGATGTACTTTTAAATAACATGAGAAAGTATCAGCTTTCTACTCAAAGAAAGGATTTACATGCCAAAATTTAATTTAAAATCTCGGATTTGCATTCTAATAATACATTCTGATGACAAAATAACATTTAAAGAGCTGACGAAAAGCTGAGATTGTCTTTGAAGAATAGATTTATATGTCAAAGGTTAATGCAAAAAACTGCTATACAAACGTGAATTATCTTTATAAATTAAATGACGGTGTTATTTGTAAGGGATAAGTAAAAGCGTTAGAATTTATTTAAGAGGATTAAATATCAGGATTGCACTTATGCAGTATTCAATTCGTATGTAAAATTAGATTTAGAAGTTTATATTGCTCTAGTGGAACTGATGAAAAAACACCAAAGTATATTTGGATAATAGTTTAAAAGCCTATGTTGCATTTAGAGCACTGGTGAAAACATTAGATTTGGACGTAAGAAGTAGGTTCAAGTCAGCATTGTTTTCCGAATGCCGTCTGAATCTCAGAATTATATATTAAAAAAATATTTTAGAGATGACATCTTAAAGAACAAATTAAGCTGTCACGGTTGTATCTCGGTTATGCTTAAGGAATAGGTAGGGTTATCGAGTTTACAGTAAATACTGATCGTCAACAATTTGAAATATTTTTACGATAATTAATATTTGGTCAGACGAAAAGTAATTAAAGTAAATGCGGAATTGCTGACATCTTCAACAGTTTGCTCTTGTATGCTCTATGTATACTTACTTATTCATACATATTTATAATAAATATTGACTTGTTATGTGTCCGGAGGCAAACTGCACGATGTAATGGTGTATGCTGACAACACGTTTTCTCTTGGACATTACGGGAAGAACTTTTGGTAAACTTTTTCCTGGATCATTGATAAGGGATTCTTGTAGATGGCAGCTGAGGAACTTTGCGTTTTCCGTAGTAACCCTCGAGTTTGCGACACCAAGTGTTGCCATGAAAGCATTCCATCGGTCAATTCAGTCAGTGTTCAGAAGATGAAGTGGTGTGTGAGCTTTTCGAAATTTTCATATTATCCTATTCATCAGTTGAGATCATGCATTATATAACGTATGACGTCACGTAACACTCAAGTAATGGATTGTTGTCCGAGGAGTTTCTGTTTTCCCTGCTATTCTTCCCGTCCATAAGTCTTCTGTACTTGAGACCAAGGTCATTTCAGCGTCCGGAATACGCGTATGATACCTGTCAACGGCTTCAGTCCGACTGTAGTGGAGTTGTTCGCCTTTCAATAGGTTCTTGATTACACCTTCTTTCAGCATGTGATCTCGTCGGATCTCTTCTATACAAAAGCACGTCTGCCACAGAAATGGTTTCATGAGTAAAGGTTGATATTGCTTTTGCAAAGTTGCTATTGCAATTGCCAGGTTGGACACGCCTTCAATTAAGTGCTGTTGCTGGTTTATAGATGATGATGAGTTACCCATTGAAACTGAATTGCCGACTGAAGTTTGACCGTAACCCTTCTCCCCCCCCCCCCAATTCACTTCACTGATCCTTCCACAACCCCCCCCCCACCTATCTCTATCATGGTTACTTCTTTCACACACACACCAATCTTTCATACCTTCCAAACCATTGCCATCTGGTCTGCAAGGTATGCTTGTATTGAAGTATTATATATATATATATATATATATATATATATATATATATATATATATATATATATATATATAGAGAGAGAGAGAGAGAGAGAGAGAGAGAGAGAGAGAGAGAGAGAGAGAGATGTATATGTAGCAATTGCAGCGTTGTCATTAGAAATATTAAAGAAATAAAAAAATAAGTTATGAGAAATTTTCACATAAAAGTTTGAGATCCTGAGTTTTTTTTTATAATTATAAATGTCCATTTAATTTACTAAGTGTTATTTTGTGGTTGATTTTTTTCTACGTTGTGATTTACTCCTCCTCGTTTTGGGATTTATTTATTTATTTTTTATCAGCAAATGATTCCTCACGAGAGAGAGAGAGAGAGAGAGAGAGAGAGAGAGAGAGAGAGAGAGAGAGAGAGAGAGAGAGAGAGAGAGAGAGAGAGAGAGAAATTTCCGAAATGTGAGATTTGTTTATTTTTCATGAATGGTGTCGGATATTTCAAAGAAAGTTGGATTTTCCCCGGAAGTGATTTATTATCATTCGAAGATCGTCATCATTCTACATGTCTGGTAGAACCCCTTTTAATGATGCTCCCTCTTCTGTCAGTGAGAGTTAGCCTTTGAAGCAAGTGATTTATTCGGCTTCGTCGAGAGCTCTCTCTCTCTCTCTCGCTCTCGCTCTCTCTTTTCCGAAGAATTCCTTACTCTTTATTATTTATTCTTTATTGTGGCTGGATCCTTTCTGGTCGCTGAAGGATTTATTTCTTGCATCGAGGATGCGACTGCTTTCTCTTTCAAGCGAATGATTTATGTCTTTTTATCGAGCTGCGTATCTTTCGTAGCAATTAAGTTATGAAGTGGTGTATTCTGCAGAGGATTATTTATTTGTTTATTTATCGTTTCCTTCTTTCTTCCATCGATGGGTTTATTCATACGCATTGAATCATTTATTCTTTATAGGGGAGTGACGTCAGCGATATTATTAGTCTTCGTGAGAGATTTATTCCAACATTCTCAACTTTTTTATTTGATAAATAAAACTGGTACCGTAACTACCTTAGTGGTACTGTGTGACTGAAACTTTGTCTTTGTTATCTTTGCTAGTGAGTCCTTTTCGTATTAAATATTTGAATTATTTCTCATTAAAGGCCGCCACTAACGTTCAGTTATACTTGCGCAGTTACGCTTGCACAGTCGGCCTGTGCAGGCAAAACTGAACCCACTAACGTTCAGTTTTGCCTGCACAGGCATAACTGCGCAGGTGTAACTGAACCTTAGTGGGTTCAGTTATGTCTGCACAGGCATAACTGCCCAGGTGTAACTGAACGTTAGTGGGTTCAGTTATACTTGCACAGGCATAACTGCGCAGGTGTAACTGAACGTTAGTGGGTTCAGCTATGCTTGCACAGGCCGACTGTGCAGGCATAACTGCGCAGGTATGCATGAGCGTTAGTGGCGGCCTTAGATTGGTGTCGACACCAGACAGCTTAAATTTTGGTCACTGCGAAATTTTTGTTGCAGGGGCTAGACCTCGTTTTTGTTCATACTTTTTTTTTTTATCAACACTTTTCATGATGTTGATAATAATTATTTTCGGCGCCAGTGACCTTGCTGTTATGACGCCTGATAAATTTCAATCAATCAATCTCATTAAGATTTGTAGCTCAGCGATAATTAATTTCTTCTATGATGATTAAAGATGGCGAAGGTTTTAGTGATGCCGGTTTTATGTGTTTATGAAATGGTTTTGAATTCCTTGTCCCTTTTGAGTGTAGTTTTTTAATCTGTTTCATATTGCAGCCCTTTCCTTTTTTCATTGTTTATTGATAAACCTATTCATTTTTCTTCCAGGTGGCGCTTCAAACAGAATATTTAGCGTTTCGTGAAGGTAAGAAGATATTAAGTAAGATCATTTAGTGTCTATTTATTGCATGTTTAATTTGTGTGTATTTGATAAATCCTGTATATCTGTTGAATATGTACTGTATATTTCTGCTGTTTATTTTAGCCTCTGATCATGATGCACATTAAATTTAGCGGAAAACTCAGTTATTGGAAGAATACGTACTTTTACTTCATCATGTATTCGTGAGGCGGTAATGATGTATGTGTGTATGTAACTTGTTTGTTTGGAAGGTAGTTATGTAAATTTGTGTTTTTCCTGAAGTGAATAATGAATTCTTATTGTTAAGGAGGTGATTTATTCTGATTTTTACGGCACGTTGTTGATTGATAGGTTTTACGAAATAATTCGCTGCTTTTCTGGATAGTTATGCAAATTCTTCATATTATGATAAGTCTTAGCACATTGTTTACTTAAGTAAAAGTCTTGACACATTGTACACTTAAGTAAAAGTCTTGACACATTGTACACTTAAGTAAAAGTCTTGACACATTGCATACTTAAGTAATGATGTAATTCATCTTTATGTTCGGGGAAACTGTTTCAGAGCAAGTAGAAGGAAATGTCACATTAATTAGGATATGTGCAGTTTTTAATTTCATTTTAATTCGTTCATCATCGTATTGAATGACCTATTGGGTCCTAGTGCTTGGCCTCAGGTCTAGACCTGGTATTTTAATCTAATCCTTCGGGCCAGCCCTATGAGAGCTGAAAGTCAGCTCAGTGATCTGGTTAAACTACTTTAATAATAATAATAATAATAATAATAATAATAATAATAATAGTAATAATAATAATAATAATAATAATAATAATAATCTAAAAAAAAAAAGAGGTACAAACTTTTTTTTTGGGGGGTGGGGCCCCCGCGATTGTGAATTGTTTTTTTTTTTAAGGAAAAATGTTCAGGACTGTTTTCTGTAGCAAAAATTGAGACATTAAGTTTATAGAAAAGAGTCAGTACACAATGTCAAATGCCTCAAGATATGGTTAAAGAAAATTTTACAGGGTGTTTAGCGTATAATGACGGACGCTGGGCAATTTATACATAGGAAAAAATGACGCAGGGAATTTTGCATATACTCGAAAGTATCACATCTTCGGGAAGAATGAATACAGTGCTTGAAGTATAATTAAATATTTGTGTGATGAACATCTAGGGACACATATATTTAAGACACAATACATCAGCATTATGGAAACTACTGAGTTTGCTTTTATCATTCACAGTGGGCAATATATGGATACCGTGAGATTTTTGTTCCCTTTAGACTCGTGAGCATGGAAAAAGTAACTTGACAATGATGTGGTAAAAGAAAGTAATTCGGGTTGACTGTTGACAGGAGGATATAAAACTATCTTCGAAATGGCCGAAAATATTTATAGAAACGGAGCCAAAGACCAATCCCGGCCAAGTCATGGCGCAATGATAGAAGTTAAGTTAGGTTAAGATATATTAAGTTTTTTTTGGCAATTTTTAGAAAAAAACGCGCTTGTACCCCCCGGTCTGCAGTCGCTCCTGTAATTCTAGTTAGTTTTGTTCACTGGCTGAGATTTTAGTTTTTTTTTTTTTTATCTTTCTCTTCTTTGTCATAATAAGATAGTTTTTAAGCGACGTGTTCTGTTACTGATTCTCACAAGACGCCAGTTTTAGTTTTCTGTAAAAGAAAACTATTGAGATGGCTATTTTTCTGTCCGTCCGCCCTCAGATTTTAAAATCTACTGAGGCTAGAGGGCTGTAAACTGGTATGTTGGTCATCCACCCCTCAATCATCAAACATATCAAGTTGCAACCCTCTATAACCTCAGTAGTTTTTATTTTATTTAAGGTTAAAGTTAGCCATGATCGTGCGTCTGGCACCGCTATAGGTGCCAGCAACTCAGGCCATCACCGGGCCGTGGGTGAAAGTTTTATGGGCCGCGGCTGAGAGTTTCATACAGTATTATACGGCGTACAGAAAACTCAATTGCGCCTAAGAAACTTCGGCGTATGTTTTACGTGTTTGTAACGTAATTAGTCGTAAAGGCTGAATTTTCGGAGAAGTCGAAAATGATTGTATTGAAAATTTTGCGAGAGTTAGTTTTCGTTGTTCTGGAGGTCACGTAAGGTTGATAGCACCATCTGAATAGGCGTTATTGTACATTGGATCTCTTGGGACAGTTTTGAGAGCAATTCTTTTAAAGATAAGATTATTTTCTAGCAGTCAAGATTTATCCTCTCAAGAGACTGGTTCTGTAATATTAGGGAATGAGCGCTTTAGAAACTGATTTAGCAAAAATGATTTTGTTGCGAACTTTTTTGGGTGTGTCGGTAGTTTCTGTGGGCAGTTGATTTGTTTGATAATAGCATAGTTTCACTAAAATTGACCATGAGGAATCTTTCATTCTTCCTTTTTCACGTTGTAGATAAGCAGTGTTTGACATTTGTGGCATTTCTATGTTTGTCTTTTTATCTGTCGCAGGAATAGGCAGAGCTTAACTAAATGCATTTTTGTTTTCCAGGCTTAAATAGACAAGTCTTCCATGCATTTTGCCTTCTTATGTAATTAATTCTGTTATCTTCCCTTCTCTTTTACAACTGTTCTGTTCTATCCTGATTCTGTTATTTTTTTCTCATACACAGACAGGCTATTTTTACCTAATAGGGGTAGGTTTAAATAAAAGCAAGACAGCAATATATTCTCACTTTACATTTTGATCTCGAAGCAAGGGAAAAACACCTCTATAGAAAAATACAGAAAGCTCATCAATATCACGTTGATCCTCTACACCTAACGCGCAAGTCATTTCATCTATGACACACTTGTTCTTTCTGGGTATTAAAGCTCTTCGGAATTTCTCCCGTGCCATCCCGTCACATTGCAATCGTTAGGCCTTTGACTTAAACACATCAAGGTCTGTTCTCTTAAGATGAAACTCTGCTACTCTCATCTCATGCTATTATGATAAGAGTGACCAGATCACTGTTATTGTTTTCGTGTCACAGTGGGAAATAATTATCATCATTTGCTACTATTCTCTTGATCATCATCATCATCATCATCATCATCATCATCGCCCGCACGGTCTGACAGGAACTTCGGAATGGAGCGGAATTGGCAGCTATGTGGCCCCTCCAAGAAACCACCGTGGACGGGGGAAGAAAGAAGACCGAAAGGAAGAAGAGAGAAAAGGCGGAGGTTGGGCTGTGAGAAGACCGCCAATGAACAAGTTTGATTAACTTGCGGGATATTAAGTGTGTATGTGTGTGTGTGTGTGTGTATAGGGACGGATGGCTGCCCTTCAATCATACATCCCCTGGTCAAAAATGGGTTAAAAGATATACCATGCACATGACAGCGGGACCTCCCTCTCATACCCTCTATCTCTCTCTCTCTCTCACCTTTTCATTCCTGGATATCGGACCATTGGCGTCTGATTGTGCTTCCGTTAAAAATGGACAATCAATGTCAAAACCACAATCTGTTCATGACGGCGGTTTTGCTATTGGGAGGAGAGAAAAAAGAGAAAGAAAAAAGTAGCCGATGAGTGTGAAACCCACATCGGAGAATAGAGAGGGAGGGGCACGGCTCCCCCGCTCACCGCCACCCACCCCGACGACCTCGGCCAAAAGCTCTGCATTTCTAGATGGACGAGAGAAAGCGAGACTTGAGAAAGAAAGAAGAGCCAGAGAGAGAGAGAGAGAGAGAGAGAGAAAGAGAGACAGGAGGATCTGTACCTCTCCCTCCTCTTCCTTCCCTTCACCCCTTCGGCCGCCCTCCTCTCATCCTCCTCGAATGGGCGTGTGGGCACAGGAGGAGGGCATGGGCTATTATATGATCCGACCAATATTCGAACCGGAATACTGCGAATAAAAAATGTTGACTCAGCGCCATGCAGGGTTTTAAACAGACGTTTTCGGAAGGCTCTTGCCTTGCGAGAGACCGACCGCGGTCAGTAATAATAATAATAATAATGATAATAATAATAATAATATAATGCCTGACTCAAAAAAGGTGCCGATGCCACCGCCTCCTTTCACCCCCCTCCTCCCCTTCACCCGAAAAAAGGAAAGAGATACACATATATACAGATATAGAGTTGGCCCCTATCCAGTGTTGAGGTTACGGGCCAAACAAAAGAGTCGCAGCTTTCGGCAGTTCCCCATACATAATGAACTCCCCTCCATCGTCGAGGTGGGTAAATCATGACCGTATTATTATTATTATTATTCCGTTTCCGAAAAGGACACAAGAGAGAGAGAGAGAGAGAGAGAGAGAGAGAGAGAGAGAGAGAGAGAGAGAGAGAGAGAGAGAGAGACAAATACGTACAAAAAAATGTATATGTTGGAAAAGCGCATTCATTCTCTTATGGAGAAAGAGAAAAGAAAATGCTTTGAAAGCCCAGTTCCTCCCCTTGTTCTTCTTCTTGCATCCCATGCATGAGAATGCAAACATATGTTTATGCATGGATGGGCAGCCGTTGGAGGGGCGAGGCGCATCTCTTTCTTAGAACGCAACTATAGAAAGAAAGAGAGACGTCTGAGAATTCGCACTATAGATAAAAAAAAAAAAGAATACTGTATTCGGGTCTCGCTATACATAGGAAAAAAAAACTGTTATTCTTATAGAGGGGAAAACGATGTAAAACCGAAACATGTCTAACCGGTCTCCAGCGAGTTTAGAATGCTTTGATGTGACATGATCAAATATTGCGACAGATATATGACGAGATCACTCACTTGAAAAGATGCCGTGGAAAACATTCAACATGATGAGATACTAACTTTTAATATACACGTAATTATTATTATTATTATTATTATTATTATTATTATTATTATTATTATTATTATTATTATTATTATTAAATTACAAAATCCACATTTATGTAAATTACTGTATTTACAAATAAAATAAATTCCAGGAGCTTTCGAGAGCCTGCTCAGCTCCCTTCTTCTAGCTGAAGAAGGGAGCTGAGCAGGCTCTCGAAAGCTCCTGGAATTTATTTTATTTGTAAATACAGTAATTTACATAAATGTGGATTTTGTATTTTATAAACATATTCACTGGATTGTGAAGAAGATTTGCATTATTATTATTATTATTATTATTATTATTATTATTATTATTATTATTATTATTATTATTATTATTATTATTATTATTATTATTATTATTCAGAAGATGAACCCTATTCATATGAACAAGCGTTCAGAGAATATTTAAAACAGGTAACAGGAAATACAGAAAGGAGAGATCATTTATTAGAAAAAAATAAATTGACAAATTAATAAATAAACAGAAACAGGAAATACAGAAAGAAGAGATCATTCAGTAGAGAAAAAAATAAATAAATTGACCAATTCATAGATAAATAGATAAAGATGTAAGAATATTATTACATTCTTAAGTACCCTGTTATACCTGCACGTAAATCAGTAACACAACCAGTAGCGCTGAGGTACTTTCGCACATTCAGCGCTTCAGACTGTGAAGAGAGGGAGTTAGAGTGGTTGGACAGCTGAATAAAGAGATCCAGGAAATAAAGGAGATGAAGTACAAGTTGAACTGAGGAAACCCCTCAGTTGCACTCAGAAATAACAATTAGGTCGGACGACAAGATTGGAGAAAGAAAGGTGTAAATGAGGTAAAGTAAAAGGGTAAGAAGTGGGCGCAGCTAGTGGCCGGAGGGACGTTGCAAAATCCGTTTAGTAATGCCTACAGTGCATCTCGTGAGCCAAACTGACGGCACTACTCCCTAATGGAGTAGTCATGGGTAAGGACATGGTTTTCTATGTTGTTCTAAATAAAGCCTTAAACAGGTAAAATGCTCAGATGGAGAGAGAGAGAGAGAGAGAGAGAGAGAGAGAGAGAGAGAGAGAGAGAGAGAGAGAGAGAGAGAGAGAGAGAGAGAGAGAGAGGACTTGTACAAATTTGAGATGAAAATTACTCAAAACAGTCTTGGTATGCATTCAGATCGTTCTATTTCCTTATTGAAGCTATACCCTATATTACATTACCATGATGGTAATGTAAGATAAGGTCAAGATTTCAGGTCCAGACTCTGTGGACACAACGTACCAAGGCGATGCTTGGACAAGGTACCTTCATTCGGCATATTTATAAAGCGGCCATTAGTGAGAGAGGCTGACCCCGGGTTGGACAACGGCAGGTCTAAACGTGGAGTTCGTCTTCCTATGTTTATTATTGTTACACACGGAAAACGTAGATATACTGTACATTGTTTATTAGGCAATAATAATAATGTGCGATTTTGCCAATGGAGAACAAACATGCATCCGCACCAAATAAAGTTATACCCATTGCAAAATCCAACTGCAGTTACTTAAATTACAGTTATCACGTAAAATTACTTCATTTACGTACAGCACTAATGAAATTACATTAAATCACTTCTGCATTTAGATAAATAATAGCTGTTGATTCGTCAAAGCACAATGCATTTATTTAATACCGATATTTACAATTGTAGTGACCAAATCACCACTGATTTTGTGTGAATAACAGATACAATAACAAAATGAATTTTTGAAGGATGTAGACGAGAAAATTATTATTATTATTATTATTATTATTATTATTATTATTATTATTATTGCGTTAGCACTGATGAGGAACACCGCTCAACTGTTCGAAAGTCTGTTTATTTTACATAGTTGCCTAATGTACTATATAATTGTGAATTTTTACTACACAGATTGTTTTTCACGAAATTGTGAATCTCTTAGCATTATTATTATTATTACTATTATTAATACTATGATTATGGAACTGGTGAAAATACCAACTGATTATTAGGCACAGCTAGAAACGTAATCCCCTAATTGTGGAGGAAGGAGTAAAAGATTAGAAAAAAATAAAAAAGATATTGATAAATACAAGTAAATAGATAGAACATAACATATATGAGGCCAAGAAGTAATGATTTAAGCAGCAATTTTCAATTTCTTTGAAGACATTTACTGAGGAAGAATGTCAATTTTTGTGTTCACTCGGCCTGGTAATTCAGTTAGGCTCAAACTGGTAGCCGTGGCACCCTGGGGTGCCACAGACAATGCCAAGGGGTGCCGCAAGATTGTTATATGAATTTTGTCTTGGCTAGATCGTCTCAGTGAACGTTTGTAAAAAAATTAAGTTTGCAGAAGTCTTCATATAATTAGTATCAGTGTACCTAATGTAATTATGTTTATGTAATTCTTCTAATATGCTTTGTTTGTACATTATATTTCTGCATTTACGGTATGCTGATTTTGGTTTGAGTATGGATAATAATTGTATTCATTAAATAAGAAGTTAATTCATGCGATACGGTGGGATGGTGAAGAAGGGGTGCCGTTGTAATGACTACATCAGTTAGGGTAAGATTGAGAACCACTGAATTAGACTGTCGAAAAAATGAGATAGCTAAATTAACCCATTAATATGTTAACAGTAACAACTGCAAAAATAGTAACGATAAGAAAGGCAGTATTAGGTAGCCTATAAAGGCCGTTATTTCCGGCATTTGTGTTAAGAACGGCGGTCGCTGCTGCCGTAAATTTGTTAAAATGCGATTTATTTTTTATTCTCGTTTTAATGGTTTCCGAATGCAAACTTGTAATTTTACAAACTGCTGTAGTTTTATACAAATAGTTTTATTTGTATAAATGGAACTATTTATACAGTAGTTCTATACAAACTATTGTGACGGCTTTGTCTGTCCGTCCTCAATTTTTCTGTCCGCCCTCATATCTTAAAAACTGCTGAGGGCAGAGGGCTGCAAATTGGTATGTTGATCATCCACCCTCCAGTCATCAAACATATCAAATTGCAGCCCTCTAGCCTCCGTAGTTTTTATTTTATTTAAGGTTAAAGTAGCCACAATCTTGACTCTGGCAACGATATAGGACATGCCACCACCGGGCCGTGGTTCAAGTTTCATGGACCGTGGCCCATACGGCATTATACCGAGACTACCGAAAGATAGATCTATTTTCGGTGGCCTTGTTTATAGGCTGTACAGAAAATTCGATTGCGCCGAAGAAACTTCGGGGCAATTTTTACTTGTTTATTCTTACCTGTACTCTGTCCTTGATTAACATGACATCTTACAAGACAGTTCTTCGAATTTAGCTCTATAGAACCAACGCTGTATGAACGAAAGTTCCAAGGTTCTACCTCCGCGATACGGCCGGGAAATCGGTTAGCACCACCTCTCAATCTTATCTTACCAGTAAAAGCAAATAATATAAACAGAAAAAATGAAGAAATGGGGATGCAAGAATCACTGATATTGTTTTTAATTTTAATGTTAGTATATATATCACGTTTTGTTCTAATAGTATATATATCACGTGTTGTTCTAATAGTATATTATCACGTTTTGTTCTAATTCACCTGGGTCAGGATATTTCCCTGCAGTCCAGTTATCAGTATTAAAAACGGTAAAAAATTAAAGTATGCCGAAAGCTTTGTTAATGTGTATGGCTATTTATTTATTAGATTTATGTCAGCAACTCTCATATTTACTGTAGGTGACTCAAGAGTTTTAGGCATGATAGTAGTAGGTGTAATTCGTTTAAAAGAAGTCTGTGACTCAAATAATAAAACTTCCAAATAAAATTTCCACTTTTCAATTTAGGAAATAGTTGCTTTTTTTTCGGAAATTCCCGTTGAGATTCGGGGAAGCTGCTCAAAGAGCATTTATGCTTGGTCTTCAAGACCTAAATTTCATAATCAGTCATAATCAATCATTTATAGTTTTCAGTACCTTTTTTTATAGATGGAATTTGCGTGTACGATTTAAAGCAAGACGCAGATGCGTTGGAGAATCTCTCTCTCTCTCTCTCTCTCTCTCTCTCTCTCTCTCTCTCTCTCTCTCTCTCTCTCTCTCTCTCTCTCTCTCTCTCTCGTAATGAACTGATGCGGGTGAAAACCATATGGGGAAATCAAAGGTCGAAAACAGTCGGCTTTAAATGATATAAAATTTTCCAACTGGGTGTCAGAATTGAAAGAATTTTTAAAGATGGATGTCAATAATGTTGTCCAGTGCCAAGCGTAGAATGTTACCTTATGTCTTCATCTTATAAACAACGCCTTGCATAACGATATGAAACTGTAAGTAGTTTCACAAAGAAAGGCGGGTGGGGGGAAGAGAATTTAATTGACATTCCATACAGTACTGCGCTTGAAACCCAAAAACAAAGTGGCGTTCAGTGCAGTCATCAAAGGCCGTGAGGCAGACTTTCTCAGAATCAAAGAAAGCGTAATTCCAGAATTACTGCCAAGTTCCTTAAAATAAGGGACATTTACTCAGTGAGTCATTAATCGCAGATTTACATATTTGATTGGATGTTTTACTGTGAAGGTGCATGATCAACGCTAGATTGAGTTAAATGCCTCTCTCTCAGCTGATAAATGTATTTATTATTATTATTATTATTATTATTATTATTATTATTATTATTATTATTATTATTATTCATCAGGGTTTAATAGTGTAGACTATTATACATTTAATATCTCTCTCTCTCTCTCTCTCTCTCTCTCTCTCTCTCTCTCTCTTCTCTCTCTCTTCTCTCTCTCTCTCTCTCTCTCTCTTATAGGTGAAACTATCTAAACTTCAAACGTTCTTGAAGTGAAAACTATTAAACTGCTGATACCGGGCGTGGTAACACGCACAATCTAACATTCGGAATGCGCCCCCCGCCCCCTTCCCTCGCCCCCAGCGCGCATAAAGCATTACAACTCAACCGGAATACAAATACAGAGCGAAATTAGGCAATTCATGAATCTCGGTCTCGATGAACCACGATGTGACGCTACCGGTCAGTTCGGCGGTCTTAACGCCGAACGCCATTCAAACGCGATCTGGCACATTCAAATCAAACCCAATTCCGACGTCAGGGCTCTGGCATCCTGACTTTCAATGACAAGTTTAAATAATGAACCTATCTCCCATCCCCCCCCTCCCCCCCGAGGGGGGGGGGGGAGGGGGTAGGGAGGGAAGGCCTTTTCGGCGAGGTAATCCCATCGCCCGGCAGAGTGGAACCTTTGTACAGGTAATTTTCAGGTATCTCTCTCTCTCTCTCTCTCTCTCTCTCTCTTCTCTCTCCTCTCTCTCTTCTCTCTCTCTCTCTCTCTCTCTCTCCTCAGCGCATGTATTATTCTTTTCGCTTGGCAGCTCTGAGGTTTTACCATTTCCATACAAATGCTTATTTTTTGTAGTAAAAATCACACAACTGTTTTACTTTCTAGAATCTCTCTCTCTCTCTCTCCTCTCTCTCTCTCTCTCTCTCTCTCTCTCTCTCTCTCTCTCTCTCTCTCTCTCTCTCTCTCTCCAGCGCATATATTAGTTTTTTCGCTTGGCAGCTCTGAGGTTTTAACATTTCCATACAAATGCTTATTTTTCTAGTAAAAATCTTACAACTATTTTACTCTCTCTCTCTCTCTCTCTCTCACTCTCTCTCTCGTAAAACTATCTGGAATTTGCAACGTTCTTGTAATGAAAAATATTAGCCTGTGTGGGACTGTTGTTTTATGTACACAAATATCACTTGTTGTAGATTTAAATTTACTGAGTTATATTGAGCATTGATCTTTATTATTATTATTATTATTATTATTATTATTATTATTATTATTATTATTATTATTATTATTATTATTATTATTATTTATTCGGATGTAAATTGAAAATGAATAAAGAAAGATGGACAAATAGGCGTTAAATGGAATCCCATATATATATATATATATATATATATATATATATATATATATATATATATATATATATATATATATATATATATATATATATATATAGTGACAGAAAGAAACTTTTCAAACTGGTATAGGCTCAGATAACAGAAAAAAGATTCTTCGTAATTCAGGTCTCAAGATGATAAAATACGGAGCTAGCACATTGGCTAGTTGTAGTCAAGTAATTAATCAGACTATTTGCATTTTTCGTTAGTTTTTCTATAAGTTAGAGGTATGAAACATACCTTATATGCATGAGAACAACAGCAGCTACTACTGCTATTACTCCTACTGCTGCTGCTGTAATAATAATAATAATAATAATAATAATAATAATAATAATAAAACGGTTATGGCATACTAAAGTTTAGTCACATTTTCAATTATATTATTATTATTATTATTATTATTATTATTATTACTTCTACTACTACTACTACTACTACTACTACTACTAGAATATATGCATACATAATATATATACATATATATATATATATATATATATATATATATATATATATATATATATATATATATATATGTATATATGTATATATAGAAAATTAACACTCCATTTTAATTCAACATGAGTACACGTTGACATGGATCTTGCCAAAGTTGCCAGGTACTTGTTCAATTAGAATGCATAAATTTGCATCAGCGAAAAACAGGAAATAGAAGTACTGTAAAATAAGGATGATAGCTTTGTATTCGTATGTGCGTTGAACTTTTAAGTTATGAGTTCATAATGTAAACATAAGATACCATCGTGAAGTGATAATCACAATGATATAGTTTTGAACCGGATTGGGAACCAAATTGCAAAGTAA
This sequence comes from Macrobrachium rosenbergii, assembly GCA_039081455.1. Classification (NCBI taxonomy): domain Eukaryota; kingdom Metazoa; phylum Arthropoda; class Malacostraca; order Decapoda; family Palaemonidae; genus Macrobrachium; species Macrobrachium rosenbergii. Next base: position 25,559,919 of record JANJGK010000036.1, read on the forward strand.
TAAGATAATTTATTTTCTTGAGGATTAAAAATGCGGTGTGAATTACGTAGAGTTTTTTTTTGGCTTAAAAGTTTCTTAGGTTTACAGTAATACATATAGGAAAATAATCACGTAGAGTTTTTTTTTGCTTATAAGTTTCTTAGGTTTACAGCAATACATAGGAAAATAAATATGTAGTTTTTTTTGCTTAAAAGTTTCTTAGGTTTAGAGTAGTTCATAGGAAAATACTTACGTAGAGTTTTTTTGCTTAAAAGTTTCTTAGGTTTACAGTAATACGTAGGAAATTAAATACATAGAGTTTTTTTTCTTAAAAGTTTCTTGGGTTTACAGTAGTACATAGGAAAGTACATACGTAGAGTTTTTTTTTTTGCTTAAAAGTCTCTTAGGTTTATAGTAATACATAGGAAATTAAATACATAGAGTTTTTTTTTGCTTAAAATTTTCTTAGGTTTACAATAGTACATAGGAAAATGCATACGTAGAGTTTTTTTTTTTGCTTAAAAGTTTCTCAGGTTTACAGTAGTACATAGCAAAATACATACGTAGAGGTTTTTTTTTTTTTATTTTTGCTTAAACGTTCCTTAGGTTTACAGTACTACACAGGAAATTAAATACATAGAGTTTTTTTTTTGCTTAAAATTTTCTTAGGTTTACAATAGTACATAGGAAAATACATACGTAGAGGTTTTTCTTTTGGCTTAAAAGTTTCTCAGGTTTACAGTAGTACATAGCAAAATACATACGTAGAGTTTTTTTTTTTTTTTTTTTGCTTACACGTTCCTTAGGTTTACGGTACTACACAGGAAAATAAATACGTAGTTTTTTGCTTAAAAGTTCCTTAGTTTTACAGTAATACATAGGAAAATAAATATGCTGAGTTTTTTTTATTAAAAGTTTCTTAGGTTTAGAGTAGTACATAGGAAAATACATACGTAGAGTTTTTTTCTTTCTTAAAAGTTTCTTAAGTTTACAGTAATACATAGGAAATTAAATACATAAAGAGTTTTCTTGCCTAAAAGTTTCTTAGGTTTACAGCAGTACATAGGAAAATACATACGTAGAGTTTTCTTTTTTGCTTAAAAGTTTCCTAGGTTTACAGTAATACATGGGAAAATAAATACATAATTTTTTTTTTCCTTAAAAGTTTCTTAGGTTTACAGTATTACATGGGAAAGTACATACGTAAAATTTTTTTTTTGCTTAAAAGTTTCTTAGTTTTACAGTAGTACATAGGCAAATACATACATAGAGTTTTTTTTTTCTTAAAAGTTTCTTAGGTTTACAGTAGTACATAGGAAAATACATACGTAGAGTTTTTTTTGCTTAAAAGTTTCCTAGGTTTACAGTAGTACATAGGAAAATACATACGTAGAGTTTTATTTTTGCTTAATAGTTTCTAAGGTTTACAGTAGTACAGTACATAGGAAAATGCATATGTAGAGTTTTTTTTTGTTTTTTTTTTTTGCTTAAAAGTTTCTTAGGTTTACAGCAGTACATAAGAAAATAAATACGTAGTTTTTTTTTTGCTTAAAGGTTTCTTAGGTTTACAGTTGTACACAGGAAAACAAATCCGTAGTTTTTTTGCTTAAAAATTTCTTAGGTTTACTGTAGTACACAGGAAAATAAATAAATAAAGGCATATCGTTCAACAAAACGTAAATGTGAGAATAAAAGTTAACTTATAAATGTCAGAAGAGGTAAAAGCACTGAACCAGTGTTTCTTATATCTTTAATAATATATATATATATATATATATATATATATATATATATATATATATATATATATATATATATATATATATATATTGTAACTATATTTTTAACAAAGATGTAAATAGGTCTGGGACTGAGGGACACATGGATTTGAAACTTTATAATTTTATTAAATATATTTTGTGAAAATTACTCTCCCACATATTTGTTCTAATTACACATTTTAAAGTATTATCATGAAACAGGGAGTGCATATTATCTATGTCTTGAGTGTATGTAATTTTAGTACCAAGTGTACTGTACATTAATATGTTTTATTTCCGAATAAAATTTTTCCTGCCTTACGTGCACCTTAAATCAGCGCACGAAGTTTTAAATGTTCTTTATCGTTTTTTATTTAATTTGGAGATAATTAATATATTTCAAAAGCATTTTCAAATGCAAGCACTTCTAAACAGCACTCTTGAACGTGTGGGGGAATAAAAGAGCCAGTGGAAATCCTCCCACACACTGATGCCTTCTTTTCCTCTTATTTATTTCCCGTAAACACATAAGGAAATGCCCAGATTCCCCTTCCGTCCTCCGCCCTATCCTCCCCCTTTTGATGGGTGGGTGGCAGGTGGTGTGTTATTGTTGGGCTAGAATAGGGAGAGAGAGTGTGTGTGTAAGGGTGCCACCCATTCCATGGGCGTTCCCACGGCGTTCCCGAGATTCCTGGCTGCAAGGTGTTTTCGTCCATAACCCCTACCCCCCCCCCCTAATAAATAGACCCAGCTAAACCTCTTTCCCCCTCCCCCTCCCCTCAACAGGAACAACAACGTCCTACCCTACACCCTGTGTTAGTCATACCCACTCCCCGGGCAATCTCGCAGTCTTCTCCCTGTGAGTAATTCTTCCCTTCTTTAACCCCCTGTATTCTTCCTTGACTCATATTTCTCTTCCTTTCTTCCTCTTCCCTAAGATCCTCCTGTCGTTGGTTCCTTATGTTTGTCTGCCCTCCTTTGGTGGCGGTAAATCTGGCTCATTAAGAGTTTATGGGGGGGGGGGGGGGCTTCGTGATCTCGGGCGTTTCGTGCGCCTTCTGTTTATTATTTTTCTTATTATTTGAGGGGGATGTATCTTGGTATTTACTATGAAAATACTTATGTATATAATGTATGCGTTTGAGTTGTACATATATTAGTACAGTAATGCATACATACACACACATATGTATATGTATACAGGCTATATATATATATATATATATATATATATATATATATATATGTGTGTGTGTGTGTGTGTGTGTGTGTGTGTGTGTGTGTGTGTATGTATGTGTGTATGTATGTATGTATATTATGTGTGTGTGTGTATGTATGTATGTATATATATATAAATATACATATATATATTAATATATATGTATATATATATATATATATATATATATATATATATATATATATATATATATATATATATATATACCGTTTGTACTGTATATATTATTTATATATTTACACTAATGCAATTGATATTATATAAATACTTAATACATAGTTATGTATAAAATTATGCTGGTCTACTTGAGTAAGCGCCCATATTTTATACTACACATTAAATGACTGTTAGACTAAAAAATTATCGAGAATAAAATTATGATAGCAATAGTGGCAGTCTCATGGTAATAGTTGTATGATGACGGTAGTTATGATGCCAGTAACGATAGTATATTTTTGTAATATTAGCAGCAGTGAGTTATAGTTTGTAATATTAATAAAGCAAGCAATTTTATATATTCTTTTTGCAGTATTTCAGATTATATATATATATATAATATATATATATATATATATATATATATATATATATATATATATATATATATATATATATATATATATATATACACATACGTACACATATAAAAATATAAGTATATACTCGTATATATATTTAAATAAATTATATGTGTATATGCATATATATAAGGTATGTGTGTCTGTGTGTGTGTTTGAATGTATAATATTTTGTTTTATGCCTTGGACGAAGAGGTCGCGTTGTTCTTTTTATTTCTTTTTTAATTTTTATCCTCAACATATTTGCCCCTGATTTCCATTGAAGAGCAAAATCAACACAACTTATTTTATTTTGAGAAGATGTTTATCATTAAATTTTCATTCATTTTGAAATGCCACCAGCCAAAATTTATGACATGTAGTGAACTGAATCTAGAAAATGCTTAACTTCATTTGGTTTTCTTGTCATGTGGCGCCTTTTGATTAGTTTGTGAATAACCAGAGTAGAGTTACCTGTTGATGTAAAGGTTTTTCTTTCTGATAATACCGACAAAGTAGTTTTGATAGTCGCAGAAATTCAAGTTTTGATATGAATTCTTACGCGAAAAACTTATTTCAGACATTTCATATATCATGCCAGACCTCGCTGTGAGAGAGAGAGAGAGAGAGAGAGAGAGAGAGAGAGAGAGAGAGAGAGAGAGAGAGAGAGAGAGAGAAGAAAAGAAATTGAATTGATCATTTCTTATCATTGTTGTTGAAATGACGTGTCCTGAATATTTTTATCGAAAAATGATATCGACAAAGTAATCCGAAGTCAATATCAAACGAATCCCTTCGAGAGTGAAAAGACGTGCAATTATATTTATAGAGCCAAGGGAAGACCTCTTAGCACATGCTGCGCATTCCCACGATTGCCTAGCGGGCGGGGACGGGCATTGGAGGGGGTACCGGAGGGGTATCCCCCCAATACCCCAGCTGGGGCGCCTTTTCCTCAACACGTGGTGAAGGAATGTGCGCGTTTCCCCCCCTCCCCCTCCCTCTTTCCATCTGCGACGCCTCTCCTGTGGGATAGAAAAGGGAAGGAAGCTCTGGGCTTGGGCGCGGATGAAAGGAGGAAGAGAGAAGAGGAGAGATAATTAGGCGAAGAATAAGGGAATGCAGCTAAGAATGATGTAATTAGGCGAGAGGATAAGGGGATATAAGAAGGAATGATATGGGTTCATTAAAGAGAGGGAACTATAATGAGGAATACTGACGAAAAAAAGAGGGATGGTGAGGAGAAAGACGTGGAATAAGGAGATTAATGAGGAATGAGGAAATAGGAAAAAGGGTGAGAAGAGTCGGGAAGAAGAGAAGAGAGACATGGAGTAAAGATACCGAGTGAATGATGATGAGTAGAGAAAGTAAATAAGCTGCTGTATATTTAGGCGGCAAATAAAAGGACATAATAAATAACGCATAATGTAGGTTCCAAAGAAGGGAATGAAGATAAGAAGAGTAACGTAGGGAAAAGAAAAGTAATGAGACGGGAGTGAAGGAAGGAGAGAAGTAGGTAATGTTATATTTAGGCTACGAATAAGGTGACACGATAAGGAAGTAGAAAAAAAGAAAAAAAAGAATTCTGAAACACTTATGGCTTGTGCCGATGAAAAGGAAAGATGGAATGAGAGAGAGAGAGAGAGAGTGAGAGAGAGAGAGAGAGAGAGAGAGAGAGAGAGAGAGAGAGAGAGAGAGAGAGAGAGAAATTCAATGGGTTAGATGTTAGAACAAAGAAAGAAAAGGTGTACGTAGGCTACGTAAAAGTGAACACATTGAAAAAATGTGTCAAAATAGAACGAATAACGATTAGGAAATATACGCGTGAATAGGAGGAGTAAAATAGGAAGGAATGAAGAAATAAGAGAAAAGATTCTTAGACTACGAATAAGGACATTTCATAAAAGTCGAGGGATACAGAAACACGGATGAATAACGTTGCCGTAATAAACGAGAAAAGTAAAGAATGAGGGCATAGAATGAATTTAAGAAAGAAGACACAAAACACACACACATGTATATATATAAAATACATATATACATACTAACATACATACACACATATATGTATGTGTGTATATATATAATATATATATACATACATACATACATACATACATACATACATACATACACACACACACACACACACACACACACACATATATATATATATATATATATATATATATATATATATATATATATATATATATATATATATATATATATATATATACTCGTATATGTCAGGCAACGAATATATACATATATATATATATATATATATATATATATATATATATATATATATATATATATATATATATATATTTAGGTCGAAAAAGAGAGAAGACAGGGTAGGAATGAAAACTCAGAACTCAGGGCCATAGAAGAAAGAAAGAACTTAGAAAAAAAGACTTCAGTTAGTAAGGAAACACATAGACTAATGTAGGTTAAATAGCAAAAAAAAAAAAAAAAAAAAAAAAGTTTCAGCGCTGAAGAATAGTGTACATGTACAAAAGACAGTGCCCAAAGATGAGGAAAGATGTAGTAGGATGAAAATAAGGGCGAGGAAGGAAAGGATAAAGATTCGTAAGTGATTGAGTGAGGAAACGGATCAAAGTGATGAAAGAGGTTAAGCAAAAAATGAAATGCGTAGAGGGAAAAATAAGAAAGGAGGGCAAGAGATAGAACGGAATAAGGACTTACGGGAAAAAAAGCTTCGTGTGGAGCTGGCCATTTTCATTCCATTAACAAATGAAGAACTGTACCGTACAAGAGACATTCAACTTTATGGATGCAAAATGTCAATGTTTCAGTTACATAGTAGAAGGCCATGGATTATGGATTTTTATTTTAATGGATTTCGAAGAGTACATAATGTTTAATTCGTATTTAATTAAATTTATTATTATTATTATTATTATTATTATTATTATTATTATTATTATTATTATTATTATTATTATTATTATTATTACAGGAGACAAAGAGTTCCTCGAATAGATATTTTCATATCATTACGGACCATGTGAGAAGATCAGCAGTGTAGTAAAAGTATTAATGACACTGGCTTTCCGTCTTTTCATGTAGCCAGCTGCTGCTGCTCGCCCCGGACCGCTAAGATTTGTAGGAAATTTGTGTAAAGTTTCTGTAATTCAACCCTTGTGCGCAATCCTCTCGATTATTCGTCCATAGGCCCAGGCACGAGTCATGATTAGTGTCATGGCAGTGTGAAAGTGAGTGAACGGAACTGACTCGACAGGATTTTAAATTCTGGGGTGTTTTAAGTGGCCAGGTACCTGTCAGTTGGTTTTGTTAGTTGTCTTTCACGCATTGTTAGTATTTACACGCTTGGGATGTTTTAGAATGTTCCCTCATTATTAGAGCAATATTGGGGGTTTCTTTTTTATGGCTGTCTTGTTAATGATATTTTAGTCTTCCATATAAGTGACCTCATGTTTTGTATATAATAATAATAATAGATGAAAAGCTCTATGATCGGACGGCGTGGAGGGATGGGTTGGATATTGGCTGAAGAACTTCAAGTCCATTCTTGGAATGTAAGATTGGACAACAACAAGCAGAAGGTCACTGGTACAAAAAGACCGAGAAGAGGGCAGTGCAGTTAGTAACTTCCAACCTATCACAAACCGTCCATTCATGTGGAAATTACCAACAGCATCCACGAGTTCGGAGCTGTGCAGCTCAAGAACAGAGGAGCAACTAAGAATGTTGCAGGGAATGAAGACATTGAAGAGCCTGGTTTCCTTTGCTTGTACAGTCCGGATTACAAATGGAGATATGAAAATGGAGTTCGAACTAGAAATTTGGAATTCAGTTCTCAGATGAGAGAATCATCAAGGATATAGAGTAAATATCATGAGGGAGTACTTTTCCATGATTATTAGGGCGGTAGCACAGTCTATACTTAATGATGGAAACCTTGTGAAGGCAGTCATTATATAAGCCAGTAGCAAGATGGGTGAAGGTGCAGAAGAGTTGCACGCTCTGCTTTCAGGTTAAAGGCAGATCAGAGAATTTTAACTGCGATACAAACTAAGTTAATGTAACCTTAACCTATTGGGCTATGCCCTGACCTGGCCGGGAATAGCTTTGCACCCCTTCCCCTCCCCTCCCCTCCCCTCCCCCACCCCAAAATAATATCGCGCAATACAAAATGACGTGTTAGCAACTATTTTGAAGTATTACTGTGAGATAAACTCATGACCATCAATAAAGCACTGTGTCCAAGAGCAAGTGTGGCAAGGTTCTACATAGCAAGAAGAAAAGTAGGAAGGAGAATGCAAAGCTTGGAGGACTGTATCGTCATCGAGAAAAGAACACTTAGACAGTACCCTAAACACAGTAATACCTGGTAGGCATAAGGAAAGGACCACAAACCAAAGAAATTGGGAAGACAGGCAATTGCATGGCTGGTACTAGTGGCAGACTCGGGTTGTAACCGGAGGTGGCGGTTGGCAAAGACAGATTAAGGAAGAACTCAAGGAGGAGACTGGAGGCAGGCTCATGGCAGTATAAGACTAAGCAGTACGTACAATTTCTATACAGAATGAAATAGAGGCTAAATATCAACGCCACTTACGGGCTGCAAATGTGAACAAAGTATTGAGATCATCAACCACATCGTAAATGCATGACCAGCATTAGCTCAAAATGAACACAAGAGGGGGCGTGTACCCAGAAAAGTTTCTAAAAAAAAAAAAAAAAGCCAGGGTACTCTGGGACAGTGTTGTAACGATTGTGCACGTGATACAGGCCTCGAAAGCCAGATCTTAATCCTGGTAAATATGGAAACCCAAGGGGTATCTAGGGTAGGTGTATCCATACCATGGGACGCGAGAGGTGAGGATGAAGGCAAAGATAGAACAGTGCCAATCAAGGTCTAAAGAGGAACTAAGGAGAGTATGGCAAGCTGAAGTTGGAGTAGTTCTAGTCCAAGAAGACCTCAGGAGGAACATGATACCCTTGAAATGATGATAATTTAGTTCAGCATCAGAATATGAATTTATGAATTAATGCCTTTTCATTCCGTGAGGTGATACAGTGTTCTCATTAACATTGATCCTGTGTTGAGGGCGACATGCTTCTCTCTTTGTAATATCTCTTCGTTACTCGAAACCAGCATTTGTTTATTTTTATAAAAGTTCCTGTTAATTCCATAAGAATGATGGCACTTCTCATAAAATAGCCATGTGAGTTGTGAGGCCATTTTCTGCTCTCATAAGAATTCATGTAAGTTGTTCGAGACCATCAGCTGTTCTCTTAAATTGTTACTGCTGTAAATTGTTCGTGATCATTCAGTGTTCTCATAACATTTCTTGTAAAGTAGCTGAAACCATTCATGTCTTTTTCATTCAGATTCATGTAAAGCAAATGAGACCATTTAATGTTTTCATGAAATTCTTCTAAACCATTTTAGGCCATTTGCTGATGCGGTGAAATTTCATGCAAATTAAGGGACCATCTGCTGTTCTCTTCAGCATACCTGTAAGCTGAGAGGCCATTCAATGCTCTCATAAATATTC
>JANJGK010000036.1:25571603-25586603 GCA_039081455.1 Macrobrachium rosenbergii
TTATATATACAGTATATATATACATATATATATTATATTACGTGTATGTGTGTGTGTAATCTACATCAGTAAAACTTTCATTGTCTTTGTGCGCATTGATCTGTGTGCATTGAAACAGATGCGCGCTCTCTCAGGGCATTTAACCAATATATATGCAAGGAGTCGTTTTCTGCATGAGCTTCCGTTAAAAAAAGAAGCCCGAGACCGTGTCCCTTCGAACGGGTAGAAAGGTTACCGAAGAAACAGAATTTTTTCGTTGCATAATTTATCCAAGTGTTTTAAGAGCGTGTATTTTCGTCAGTTGCGTAAATAAACTTTGTGCGTGTGTTTGATTATGTTTAACTAAATAGACGAGGGGATGGTTTGATAGGTAGGTAGGTATAGATAACAGCAGAAATGACGAGGTAATAATGTGCAGAATGGTTTTGAATCGAGTGACGAAATATGGAGTACGAACGCGTTGAGAAATTGCTTTGATAATTAAGATAGAACGAGTGTGTTGTAAGATACTAAATAAAACTATTTTATTTACATTTAATGCTTCGCCACACAAATATATATATATATATATATATATATATATATATATATATATATATATATATATATATATATACACATACAAATATATATATGAGAGAGAGAGAGAGGAAACTTCAGTTAAGAATCGTCTAGGAAAATTACATTTTAAAAGCAGGCTTTGGCTAGCCACCGCTAACTTTATCGTTTTGCTACGGCTAGCAGTGGTTAGCAAGCTCACTTTTTGAATGTTTACACTTTTTCTAGACAGTTCATATTATTATGGAGTTTCCTTTCGTATATCTGCGTACGACACTGTACTTTTATAATTTAACTGGAAATGTAATTACAGAATAAATCTCTTTTGGATCATCAAGAATAACGGACAGTCAGAGGCCAGAATCTGATAGCACAGGTAAATCATGGAAAATGGCGTCATTATGCTTCATTAAAAGGTAAATAAAAAAATTTATTTATCAGACTTCATAAGGAAGGAAATAGAAATTCAGCCATTACATAGCATTTCATTTCTGGTAATGCCACGTATGATTGGATAGTCTAGTATTTCCTGGATACACGTCGTTTTGTGGTGTACATTCTGTAATGTTTGGCAAGGGAGGGTCGCCCGGGGTTGGTGGGTGGGGGGGAGATGGGTAAGAAATGGATGTGTGTATGTGTGTGTGATATTTGGATGGGGTGTTGTGGATGGAAGGGGAACAAAGTTTTATGCTGATTGTGGAAGGCGGAACATTCATCCTCAAGGCCTTTTTTCCCCCTCCTCTTCGTGACCAACCTTCGTACTCTCCTCTCTCTCTCTCTCTCTCTCTCTCTCTCTCGTGAGTTGTTGAAATATCAGGAGTGCCAAGGGTATTATCCCAGTTCGAATAGGAGCTGCTCTGGAAGTCTTTACCGTAAGGGACCTGTGCCCTGTGCCCTGTAGTTCGTGTCGTGTGAAACTATGTGATGGGTTTCATCAGTGTGCCATATTGTTTTAATTTCTTCTAACATGACAATTAATAAAATACTCTTCTTCATGTTATTTCCTCTAAGGTTGAAGGAGAAACCGTGGAGTATCATGAGGCTATTAATGAGAAACGATATTATAAAAGTCGTGATTCCAGTCATGATTGCCAAACCAGCTCTTTTATGAAAGAAACAGCAAAATGACCTTTGAGATGATGGTGGTTTTAGGTGGTTAGATTTAGAAAGGAGATTGAATTGAAAATGAAATCGTCAAACGCTTTCGAATCCCTTTAAATTGGGGTGATGGGGTACCTAGATTTTAAATGGGCTTGAATTGGACTATGTAGTTGATAGAAGATCTCGATTGCATTTGAATTGGGAAAGAAATTTTTAAGATTTCTGTGGTAATTAAAGAAGAGAATATTACTGGTAAGAAAACACTGAAAGTTTTTCAAATATTAAATGGGTCTGGGAAGTAGTTTTTTCATGGTAATGAAAAAATGAATTTGGATGTGGGTCTGGTAAGAAAATTTTGAAATGGTTGAAGCAACGGATGCAACCGGCAAAAACGCTTGATAGAGGTTATGTAATACCTGGAGTTTGTATTAATTTTTTTGTGGGGGTTGGATTGTTATGAGAACACTTCTGATTGTTTTTGGATGGTGATTAAAGTATTTAAAATTAATGAAACAAGTCACTCAAGCTACAGGATACTTAAAATAAAGAGTAAATTGGTAAGAAGAGTAAAAATTTGTTAGATATTTTGGCTTTTGGACTGACTTATTCAATTATACCTTGGTCTGAACGCGTAGCTGAAAACGTTAGAGAATTCCGTAGATGTTAGAATTGCAGCATGATACTCTGAAATTCTCTTAAGTGACCTTTAAAACGAGATTGAATACGGTCAAGTTTTCAGAATCGGCGGGAGTCATGCCAAGATGGCGGACGGCTGTTGAAAAGTTAAACCTGTCTCCCTTCGCCCATTTAATTACCCAGTCGGTTCTATTTTTCCGCCAAATGGAATTTAATGAGGAGATACGTATGTGCTCATGGGGCGTGGGATAGCGGTAAAGCCATTTTGAAGGTAGGGTTGGTAAACATAATGGCACTCACTCCCAAAGTCATGTGTTATTGCCACTCGTGACGGACAGCGCTTGGCTATTGTGGCCACTTTGTGAATACTTCACAACGTTCCGAATGTCAGGGGACCTGATCGCTCACTTGCTGATGTCTCAGGGCTTGGTCATTTCAATCATGTTTCTTTTAATCATGCATCGGTTAGTGCACGGTCTGATTGCCCTATCGCACACTTGGCGTGAGTACTATAGTCGCAAGCACACGTGCGCTCTTCTTTCGACTTCCCTATAGGGTTTATTTTATGAGCTAGATGCAGGGGATTTTGAGATGGCGTGTTTTCCGGTAAAGCCATTTTTTTTTAGCAATTTTTTTTCTTTTTTCTTTTTGTAAGTTTAGTTGAAATATTGTTCTTGTTGTTCGTGGAGATGGAAAATACTGTGATATATTTGATGGAATTTTTATAAATTAGTTAAATTTTTTGTTTTCATGTTAGTTTGGACTCAAACATGTGTAAAATTAGATACTTCTAATAGCAAATTAACGATTATTATCTTGTGACTAACATACTATTACATGACCATTTACTGGCAAACTTAAGAGCCATGTTGTATATTAATGTATTTTTTTGATAGCTAAGTTATAACGTACCATTTTACTATAAAAGATTCGAAGTATACTTATTCTTGTTTTTCATGTTTACCAATTCCGCAGCAGGATTTCAGTAATTTTCGATGTTTTAACCAAGTAAAATTAAGAGCACTAAGATAAGAATACCTTTGATTACTTTATCTTCTTAAATTGAGAAAAAGAATATAAGAAACCTTTTTCTTGCAGCATTGACTTATAGAGGTACTCTTATTTCTGAAAGTTGGTTTATTTATAATCTGGAGTTATATGTCAGTACTTGTAGAATTATTTATTCAGTGTTTCTTTTCCTGATAATGGTGTTTTCATTACACATGGGTTTTATTCCCAGTTATTAAAATTGATCTCATTCATATTCTTATTGAATGTTATTGCCATTTTTATTCTGTTTTATTTCCTTCGCAATGGAGGTTCCTTAAATTTATTACTGGGTGTTGCTTACGTTTGATATATCATTTTTTTTTTTTTTATTCTTATGAATGATTGTTGACATTGTTATCATTTACATTTCCGTTGAGTTATCATCATATGTCACATTACTGAAGGGTTTAGTATGGTCTTGAGTATTACTTCTGTACTTGTGTATTTTAAGGGTTGCATTACTGTGCAACCCCTCCCCCCTCCCGAATTCATACATATGCCTCCTCCGTCTTGCAACCTCACCTTCACAGAAACCTCCCCCCTCCCCTCCTCCCCCCTCCCCCTCCCCCGTAATATTCTCGTCTTTCACCCTTTCACCATTTTTGCCGCTCCCGCGCGCTCTTTATCTATAATGGCGGTATTAAGAAGTTGAATTACACCACATTAAAGCAAACGTACGGGTTTATTGTAGTGGGGTTGTGAAGTGGTAGAGGGAGGTAGGATTATTTTCGCCAATTTATACATTTAATGAAACTAATATTCCGTTTCTCGCGTCTCGCCTTTGTGATGATGTAAAACGGCTGCGGACACACTCGGCGAAGGTTGCTACTTGCTAGATGGTTTTGGAGGGGAGGGGGGCCGGGTATAGAAAACTCTCTCTCTCTCTCTCTCTCTCCTCTGTCTCTATCTCTCTCTCTCTCTCTCTCTCTCTCTCAGACACGCACACACACACACACACACACACACACACACAGAGTAGAGTGTTAGTTAATATCTCTGCAAAATTTCAGTCTACTAATTTTAGAGAATGTTAATGTACGATTTTCAGAGAATACGTCCTCTCTCTCTCTCTCTCTCTATCTCTCTCGTCTCTCTCTCTCTCTTCTCTCGTCTCTCTCTCTCTCTCTCTCTCTCTCTCTCTCTTCCGGATGTGGCTGTGGATCTTGGTTTTTGACGTTGCGGTGATGTTACGGGTAGAATTCGAAAGGGGGCGAGGGTGAGGGGGTGATGAGGGTTCAAGACTGTTGTTGCGGCTGAATAGTGGTTGATGGGAGGTATCGACCCCCGCCCCCCTTCAACTCTGTGACCTCGAAGAGGCGACCTTTAACCCTGGGTCAAGTAGACCACTTTCACTCCCTTCGTGTCTCTGCAACGCGTGTGGATGGGGCTTGAGGTGTTTGTTGGGGGTGGGGGGAGGGGTGTTGGCATAGGTAGGTACATAGAGCCCCAGCCTTGAATCTCTGTCTCGGCGGGGGGGGGTGGGGGGGGCGGTTAGTTTGCGGCCGCCATTGTGGATGATCCGATGTAAGAATTAAACACTCTGTGAATTCAGCTTTCCTGTTTTGTTTTTTATTGCAAATACAAAAGTTTAGCAACAAAACCTTTTGATAGAGTTACGAAAATTGCGAATAAATTGTAAAGTTTACCAACAAAACTGTTTGGCTGAGTTTGAAAAAGGCTGCTTGTTGTTTGAAATTTTGAATATGGAATTATGTCGTGGATTTAAAATGGCGCCTGTTGTTTGGAATTTCAAATGAAGAATATTATTTCGGAATTAACTGGCGGCCTTTGCTTGGAATATAAAGTGAGGCATATTATCTGGAATTTGAGGTAGCAAATGGCATAATTTCCAGAAGTTTAACATTGCGAATATTGTTTGGATCTTGAAGTGTGAATGGTTTTTCGTTTAAGATCAGTAATTTGTATGTATAATATACAGTATATATATATATATATATATAGTATATATATATATATATATATATATATATATATTATTGCTTCTTTTTCTTCATGTTACTCAAATGTTCTGAGGTAAATAGCGAGCTGTCCCATTGCTTGGCATATGTTACATCGATATTAAAGCTGTTAGTACTGACAACGGTACAAATGTATAGATTATATATCAACAATATAATATTATATTCACATATATATCTTATATATTAAATATATGTGTGTTTGTTTGCAAATACATACATACGCATATACACAAAATTGTGCTTTTCTTAAGGACAGTTCGTAATCATTCTTTGCTGTGCCAAATAGTGCATACAGGTCAGTACCCTCTTATATACTAAACCTCCAAATTCTGATTTATTTCTACAAGGCAGCAAATCATTCCTCCAGTAGCTCGTTATTCCTTAGCTACTGAAGGTAAGTATTCTTTATTTAATAAGGAGATACAGCATTTGTTCTCTGGAAATGTACACGACATTTCTTCCTCTGCGTGATGGCTTTAATTATTATTCTTCCTTAAGTGGATTTTGTATTTTCATTTATGCGACGATTTTACCCCCCCCCCCCTCTCTCTCTCTCTCTCTCTCTCTCTCTCTCTCTCGTCTCTCTCTCTCTCTCTCTCTCTCTCTCTCTCTCTCTCTCGGGGTTCCCAACTCCGCCCCCCCTTGCATTTAAGGCCATCGGGAGACGATTTGGCTGGCTTGCTGGAGGCATCACCGCCCGGGCGTCCGTGACCCACTATTAAACTTCTGATTTAATACGAAGACAATTGCAGCTGATCGTTACCTTCTTGAGATGTCGAAAGAACTAAGACTACGTGCGTTCGTGCGTTGTTGCGCATGCGCGCTCCATACAATCTGTACCTGTGGAATGTCGCTGAAAATGATTTTTGATGAGTTCAGACTTTTCATTTTTTAGAAATTGTTTTCTGAGAGGTTAGGTCATTTTTTTTTTATAAAATGAGAATTAGAATAATCTCTGAATAGGCTGATATAATTTTTTTTTATTTTGTTTTTAAACGCTCAGACAATCTAGAAGGAATTTAATTAATTAAACTGTTTAGTGAACGTGTCGACATTTTTTGCGAGGGTTTTCGAAGAGTTTGAATCGATTTTCATTATGCAGAAAATGTTTTAAGGCTTAAAATGGTATCAAACGTTTAGCGTTTAAACCAGCCTGAGATGAACGGAATTTCGTGATAACTGTTGGAATAAATAATCACCAAAAACGGTTCGGAAATAATTTTAAAACGTCTCTTCAAAATGCTGCGAAATCTGAACGGTGAGATCGACTTTTGAAAAAGGGAATTGTGTTGGAAAGTGTATCCAAACTTTTTAGGGGATCGTGCATGGCCCCCCAAGGTGATGTTTAAGAGCGCTTAAGGTCTGAAGTTTCTACTAGAGGTTGGGGACGTGAGAGACACACGGGAAGGAGAATAACAATTATCTAAACACATACCTTTTTTTTTTTCCTCCTCCCCCGTTTTTACTTGTCTGTGTTGCGGCGCTTAAATAATTTGACGGTAATTATTCAGCTTTCGGGGTCCAATTGAAAACTCGCCACACGCACACAATCACACGACTTATTTATCTTTTTGCCAGCCGTGATTTTGTCAGATCTTAACCGTAGTCTTCACGTCATTAAAGTGATTACGAGAGTTTTTACGGTCTCTTATTTCCCTTTTATTTTTGTATAGATTCTTGCCGTCGCGTTTCTGCCGGGCCGTCCCTCGGGCGAGAAATGAACGCGCGTCGGCGGAGCGTCTTTTCTTGTCTGTCATTTCTCCGTAATCAGGTGTCAGCATTACACTTGGGTGAATAATGCTGCCGTTTGTATATTTGGCGTTTTCTTCGTGAAAGTATTGCTGACTTATTGTGACATTATCCGGTCTAAGTCCATGTTCGAGAGCTGTTGTGACACTGGTTTTTTTCCACCGCTTGAAAGGGAATGATTAAGAAAATAAAAGTAAAAACTGACGTTTTATTGCAGCTTGCGTTTGCCCTCTTGTTTACTGTTTCGTGTTTCGCTCTGCCTTTCTGTGTTCTCGTGACTTTTTTCTCGTCTTTGTGGTTTCTTTTTTCGCCCCAGTGATCTGTCACTGCCTTGGAAGTCGTTTTGACACCAGTTCTATAGGTGACCCGTGATGTTCTGTTGCTTCTTCGTCGGCATCAAACGTTGTTGGCTAATGGTAGAAACAACATTTCGAATTATGATGAAAATGTATTCGATTTTGTATGTAGAATTGATGTCATATAAATCCTTGTTTGGTAACAGTTTATTTCAGTGTAAAGTTCGATAAATGAAAATCATCACGTTGTGATAACTCTCTCTCTCTCTCTCTCTCTCTCTCTCGTCTCTCTCTCTCTCTCTCTCTCTCTCTCTCTCTTGCAGTCACGAAAGCACACGCCATCTTCGGATTTTCAAGAAACCCATCTCCACCATTTCTTCGTGTGTTGGAGCCATTTTTTGTTCCCCTTCCATGCCTTCTTGGCGAACGGGGGAAGGGGGGAAGTGGGAGACCGGTGGGTAGGGGGGAGGGGAAGGGTTGACTAGCCAGTGGCACCTCCCATTCATCAGGCTTCCCTGAGCGCATCGTCTGCGTCACCGTCATAATCATCATCCTTATCACTATCATTACCGACATCGCCATCACTCGGAGAGATTCTCGACGATATAGCCCTCCGCCATTTTGGAGGTTTCTGATCTGACTTGGCTAAATGGTTCTCTCTCTCTCTCTCTCTCTCTCTCTCTCTCTCTCTCTGTATATATATATATATATATATATATATATATATATATATATATATATATATATATATATATATATATATATATATATATATAATTCATATCTTTCCACTCTCTCTCTCTCTCTCTCTCTCTCTCTCTCTCTCTCTCTCTCTCTCTCTCTTGATCGGAATGCGTCATTATCTCGTTGGGACAGTCCGTGGTTGATAGAAGGGTTGAAAGAGGAAGGGAAAGTTCGCGACGAACAATCAACCCCTTTTGCAAACTCATAACCGCTGATCACTCGGTGCGCTCGAACGCGCGCGTGCACGCACTTCTTAAGCTTCTTTTTTCTTTCAACCAATTCCCTATCCATTCCTTATTCCCCGTTTCCTATCCCTTGTCCCGTCCTTCCCCCTCATGTTTTATCCATATATTTCATATTGTGGAGTGTGACTGACAAAAATTCTTTATCCTTCATTCACATGCTATGTAAGGTTTTGGCTAAGGGAAATCAAAATTCCTCTCTCTCTCTCTCTCTCTCTCTCTCTCTCTCTCTCTCTCTTCCTTATGTATTCGTGTTATCTTAAGAATTTTATTTTTCTTCGCTGTTCGTATTCCTAATCGCCATTTAAGTTTAAGGTGTTGTAATTAAATGTGTAGTTTATATATACATTACATATGTGTGTGTATGTGTAGAGAGAGAGAGAGAGAGGGAGAGATGGAAAGTAATTTAAAAATTGCTTTTTTTTTTTGGTTACAAAATACGGTAAGAGTCATTTCGTGATCAGCAAATATTTTTCTTCATTTCCTGTTGACTTTTTGTGTTTCGAATGTGAGAGGAAGAATTTATTTATTTTTTTTTTTTTAGGCATTTAGAAGCAGTATCGTTTTTATGTTCTGATACGTTTATTAATAAATAATTAAAGGAAAAAATGAAAAACAAATTTTTCATAAATCCATTAATCGTGAGTTTTTATCATTGCTGGAGTTTCTTTTATCAGATTCTTAGTTTAGAGTTTTACTGGGACGAATGTCGGTCCACTTCTGTGTATAGATAATTAAGAACGGTTACATAATTATTTATCAGTACTAGATAGTAAGTATTTTAACCAAACCACTGAATCACGTTCCGTGACACCAAAGGAGCCTGTTAAGCTTATGGTCATTACTATGTACCATATATTTATATGATACTTAAAATCTTTTGTCAAATATTTGTTTTCTCTGGAAGCCATATTGTTGACATACATATGTCTTAAAATCACGTGTATTTGACTGTGAGATAAATAGTTTTTGGTCATTACCGTTTGACAATATTTGATAAATTGCATTTGTGTTTAACCATATACAAGTTGGTTACCATCAGGTGTCTGAGAAATGCCCAATAGATTTCGACCATCACTATTTGACAAGTACTTGATTATCTTGAGGTGTTAACTGTTTCACTACAGTTTGAATAGTATTTGACACGTGTGTGGGTAGCTTTTAGGTTTTATTTGACACATGCGTACATAATTACAATTGTGGTCTTGATAATTCACGATTTATATATCTTAGGGTGTTGACATCTAAAAAACATGTCCTCAGTAGCCCATGGTCATTTTATGTGATTTATCAGCAGGTAATTGTTATTTGACCAGTACTTTAGTGACTTCAGTTCATTAATATTGGACAATGTAATACATTTATTATTAGCATTGACATAGTGAAAAATCTCGATGATGATTGAGTTTATGAGATTCATTATTTTTTAATAAGTATTCATTATCTCTCGATCAGTATCATTAGGCGAATACTTCATTGCTGTAGTTGCTTCATCTTAATTTACATCCTTTACTTCTTGTCATATACTTATATTCAACCAGAAGATGGGTTTACGGTGAATGAATAGCTCCCGGAAGTTTGAAAAACGTTGAAATCACTATAGGAGAATAATTTTCTTTTATGAAATGGGATTTTGCTGCTCATGGGCCTTCGAGTGATGTTCGAAAACTATTATAAATGGCGTTTGATGCCTTTTGGAGGAAAGGCGGGGGGGGGGGGTGTTTGGAAGGTAAAGGGTCGTGTGAGGTTTGTCGTTGCATATGAGGACATCGGGACGGAGCGCCGTTGCAAAAACGCCGTGGGGGCGTGTATGATTGAGCCGTGTTGCGCCGTGATTGGCCGTTGTTAATTGCGCGCTTATCACGCGTTCGCTAGGCCCCTAAGGGCTTATGCACGCCGGGGAACCGTGACGGACGCTTAGCCATCCGTACCTTCATTCCAGCGATTAGGGTCTTAGTCCAAATCCGTGTTCTTGCTCCGACGCCCTCAGTCGCTCATGTACTGTTCTCTGTACGTCTCTCTCCTGCTTCTGCTAAGACTTCGAGACAATATGGCTTTACTCTTACTAATGCTCTCGATGCTGCGTCTTTCTCCTCATTGCTGCGATTAATTTGGACACTGTTTTTCTAGTAATATTGTTCCGACGCCCTCAGTTGCTCATGTACTGTTCTATATACGTCCCTCTCCTCCTGCCACCACTACCAAGACTTGGATATAATATGGCTGATACCATTTCTAATATAACTAATGATGCGTCTTTCTCCTCATTGCTAAGACAAATTTGGATATATTGCCCCGACGCCCTCAGTTGCCCATGTAGGCTACTGTACGGTCTTACTGAGACTTCAGATAGTATGGAAGTTGCTTCTACTAATACCACTGCTACTAATGTTGCGTCTTTCTCCTTATTGCTACGACTGATTTCGCTACTACTTCTACTGCTGTTGATTTGATCCCCTCAGCCGTACATATCCCGTGTGCTTCCTCTGTACTACTAATAGTAAGTAGTATTGAGTCCTTATTCACTTCCAGTGGCCTTTAAATGAAATACACTAATACGGTTCTTACGCTTACTTTTACTGCTTATACTTCTACTTTTGTTTTAAGTATTCGTTTTTATTTCTCATAATTTTGTACGCCAATAGTTATTATAAAACTCTCTCTCTCTCTCTCTCTCTCTTCTCTCTCTCTCTCTCTCTCTCTCTCTCTCGTTGTTTTTAGGAGTGTATTTTTGGCCCTGCCGAAATCGGATTGAAGAAGTCCATTTTCCACGCTCGGTAACACAGGCACACAAAACCCTCGTAGGATTCTTATAACAATGAAGCCACAGTGACGTGTTCGTGTGTGCAGAGTGATCTCTCTATGAAGTGGATGCGTTTGTTTGTGGATCTGCTAAGCGTTTGCGTGTTTTGTTTGTGTATTTCTTTGACACTGTTGCATCTTTGATACCCTCTGTATTTTCTCGCAGCGATGTCGTTTAGACTTTATTACACATTTATTACACAGTCTGTAATATGGTCGACTAATCAGTTATACTGTTACACTTAATCTCTCTCTCTCTCCCTAACCTAACGTAACGGAACCTCTCTCTCTCTCTCTCTCTCTCTCTCTCTCTCTCTCTCTCTCTCTCTCTCTCTCTCCTCTCTCTCTCTCTCTCTCTGATGAACGAATGCAAACCATGTTTTATATATATATATATATATATATATATATATATATATATATATATATATATAATATACTGTATATATGTATGTATGTATATATTGACAGGTCTACAGGGGTCATTGTCTTAATATTCATTATATATATATATATATATATATATATATATATATATATATATATATATATATATATATATATATATATATATGTGTGTGTGTGTACATTTGTGTTTATATGTATGTATGTATATGTATATATTATTTATATATATATATATATATACATACATATATATATATATATATATATATATATATATATATATATTATATATATAATATATATAAAAAAAGATTGCGTATGTTTGAGAAAAATATCTTTTCTTACCGGACCGCAATTAAGTAGGCTACTCACTTACCTTGGAAAAAAGTGCTCTTTAATTGCGCCATCTGTAGCGGTCGCTGTAACCCTAGTTTTGACACTTGAATTTCTTTGATAATTAGCATTAACAGTGGTTAAGAGCGTCTTTATAAAATTTCTGGTTGTAAGGTTTACAAGTTAAAAATCTTAAAAATCATCAAACCTTTGTGATTTTCGTTGCAAGCCTCTAGTCTGGTTTGCTCAAGTGTAAAAAAAAATATGAACGCGTCTTTTTCTTCAAGAATATAAAAATGGTTGTAAAGTTTGATCATATTGAAGGAAAACTATGTGTACCATGAGAGTGCTCCAATGTGTGTCATACATAGCATTGCATTACGCACTGGGTTATGACCAGTTTTAAAAGTTGCTTTCATGGAATTTAAGTACACAACTCTTCAACCACTCCTATAGTTGTTATCGTGGCATTGTTGTACGTAACTTTTAAACAAAAGGGCGTTATTATGTTGGCGCTATTACAACACGCAGCGCATCTTTTATGGCCATGCTGCGCAGGGGGGAAACTTTCTATCTGTCAGTTTTTTCATCCTTGTATGTGTGCGAGTTTTTTTTTTTTTTTTTCTCTCTCTCTCTCTCTCTCTTGAACGTAAAAATTCATATCAATTTTCAACCGCATATGCACAACTGTACCCTCACATTGAATTATGTCTTGTGAATTAGAGTAAAATATATAAATTATAATATATATGTGTGTGCATGTGTGTATATATATACATACATACATACATATATATATATATATATATATATATATATATATATATATATATATATGTATATATATATATATATATATATATATATATATATATATATATATATATATATATATATATATATATATATATATATATATATACATGCCTATAGATTGCATAGGATGAACCATTTGTGTATTTTGTCAGGGTGTATAAGCACTTTGTGTTTATTTGTGCACACGAGCGTGTATTTGCAACTGTACTCATGTACCAAAGGCTCGAGAGGTACAAGGATAAAGAAATTTCAGTTGGGGGAACTTTTGGAGCCATTTTCTTTTCTAGGTGACCTTCTACTTGTGTTCGTGACATCAGAGGTACGGTGTTCGTGACGTCATAATTATAATGACAGTGACCTCACACGTATTGTAGTGTCTTGTTCGTGCCTTACAGTGACTATAGTGACTGCATTTCTTTCAGTTCCAAGGACAGTTTGTCAGTTCTGTTCAGCCTTCACAACTGCTACTTTGTTTCAGCACGCGTTCGCTGAGTGCGGAGTCGAGAAGACTTCGTTTCATACATGGACATACATTCTCCCGCTCCCGTTGCCGAAATTCATGGAAACCTCTTTTAATTAAAGAGAAGTTACTCGTCACCTATATCATTTTACCCATCCCGGTCCCGTCGCCAAAGAGAAACAAACAATTCCTTATTTGTTTTTTTACCTTCACCTGATCATTATTATTGTCATTATCAGCTGCGTCGGTTTGTTCAGCGTCCTTTATCATCCGTTATGTGATTGCTCCATTGTCTTCTCGGATTTGTTTTGTCATTGACATTTGACGTAGCGAACGCGGAGTCTATACGAGGGCGAACGGTAATGTCGGGTGTTCGTTAAACGGCGTGTGTAATACTATTTCATACTTCGAGTCTCTTTTGAACACTTCTCGTTCAAGTATCTTTATGATCTAAGGGTGTCAAACTTGAATTATATGTAAAGTTATATCTGTTGAACACTGGTTATCCAAGTACCGCGTCAGTTACCGCATACTTTTAATCTGTGTAAAATCAGTTCTGTGGAGACAGTTGTAAGTTCCGCAGCAAATTTACGCCAGACTTTTTAGCGCTCGTGAAGTTACAGCTAACATACACGGAGGAACTCAAAAGATGTTTTCAAAATGAACTGTCGATAGTGAGTGTATGACGGACGAGTACAAATGTTAAAACTTTGATTAGATGTAAAATTAAATAATGGAAAAGTTAGGTTTAGAGGGAAACCCTTAAGTGAGTTGTCGAGAGAGAGAGAGAGAGAGAGAGAGAGAGAGAGAGAGAGTCTAGCAAAGCGTCGTCGTTAACCGTGCTAGGGTACTCGTATCTCACCTTGGGACTTATCCAAACCCTTGCGTGCATTACGGTTTCTTATATGGCGTTTTCCTCTCTTCCGCTAGTTTCTTTTCCTTATCTCTCTCCTCCTCCTCCTCCGCTTCCTCTCCCCCCGCCCCCCCTTCCATGTAAAATATTTCCTGTGAATGATATTTTCAAACGTTCCCCGTCACGGTGTCGATATATTTTTGCTTGTCATGAAATACGAAAGTTTTGGCTTATTATTGTTTGGATTGCTCCGTATTTATAATATTTGCCGAGAGGCAGAAGAAGTGTCGCAACTTATCGTCGCAACTTTCCTTCCTAAACCAGCCCCCCCCCCCACCCCACTCCCTTCGCTCACTCCCCCATCCTTCTTGCGCCCCCACCCCTCCCCTTCTTCCGTTTGGCCAAGTCTCCGTGCTCTCAACTTCAAGTTTCGTGTCTAAAGTTTTTGCGAATTATGCCCCGTTGAATTTCACGGCGACTTGAGCTTGAACTGTGTTTAGTACGTATAAGGGATCGTGAAATATGGAAACTCTCTCTCTCTCTCTCTCTCTCTCTCTCTCTCTCTCTCTCTCTCTCTCTCTCTCTCTCTCTCTCAGTTTTAATTTTAATTTTGTCTTTTTTTCCAAGTATGGTTGAATCATACTACGTTAGGTCATTCTTTCATATATGATACTGACGAAGTACCTGATTTACCGAGTGCTCGGAAGAGCAGTAACCCATGCTGGCAAAAGGCCTTCTCAAGCTAATGGTAATATAATTTAGTAGCATCGAAATAGTTGGGAGCATTTTAAAGACGAGCTTTTGCTGATGTTCGTTACTGTGTATATGTATATATATATATATATATATATATATATATATATATATATATATGTATGTATGTATGTATGTATAGATGTCCCTATCAGTAAAAGCGGAGAAAGAGAGAGAGAGAGAGAGAGGGAGGGAGAGAGAAAGAGAGAAAATGTCC
>JANJGK010000036.1:25594103-25599103 GCA_039081455.1 Macrobrachium rosenbergii
CCACCCCATTAGGGATAG
Organism: Macrobrachium rosenbergii; assembly: GCA_039081455.1. Lineage (NCBI taxonomy): Eukaryota > Metazoa > Arthropoda > Malacostraca > Decapoda > Palaemonidae > Macrobrachium > Macrobrachium rosenbergii. The sequence goes on from JANJGK010000036.1 coordinate 25,594,122, forward strand.
ATTCTTCGGTTTGGTTTTCACTCCGGCATGGAATCATGGGGTGTCCTTTTTTTTTTATTGAGTTCCTTCTTTTGTGTATTAATTTTTATATATTTGGTAATTATTTGTTTCACGATAATGCGACTTCTCATTATCCGTTTCTCATTTTCCGTCTGTTTGTTTATTCATCTTATATTCAGTTTCATCATGGCCTCTGCTCTTGACAAATTTATACATTATATTAACTATGGCTCTAGTCCTGTCAGTGTAATAAGTGAAAGTGCTTATGGACAGATAACAACAGCCACGAGTTATGGGTCAGTTATCAGTACGTTAGGTCTTATTCAGTGAAGAATCTCTCACGTCATCGGAAGCGAATCTTTTAAATCAAATATATCCGTACAGAATTACTAGTCGGGAACATAACCAGCATCACAACAACAAAGGTCATTGACGTACTGATATGCCAAAACAGGCCCGAAAGCAAATGTCTAGCCAGAACGGATTATTGCGTCATGGTGTACGGTCAACGAGTTTCTGTGAACTGCCGTTTATACCTCATACAGTCCTCTCATTCTGCTAAAAAGAAAATAAAAATAAAATAAAATCAGCATAGTGAACGCTTCCTCGTAAACAAACATCACGTCACCTGAGGAAGTGAACGAGCCCTTGTAAACAGTACTGATACTCCGAAAGAAGTTGATGGGTTCGGTCGGCGGCTGTTTGGTAAGAGTCATTACTAGGCCTAGTGATGCAGAAAGGAGGAAAAAAAAAAAAAGAGAGAGACCTACGAAGCTGTATTGATCAGCCATCCTTCCTGTATGGTATAGATTTCTTCATCATTTATTTTAGTAATCAGTATTATTATTATATTATTGCTTTTATTGTTGGCGAGAATGTTATTATGATTCATACAAAAATTTTGAACTATTTTTATCGTTGTTCCTGTCATGTGATTCTGTATTGCTTCTTTCTTGTGGTGTAGGAGGCAGTAGTGTGGAATTAGGGTATCCAGACATAAGATGACTTTTATCTTCATACTTTTACTTTCATCATAGACATCTCTATTCTCGTGAAAGGGTACAGAGAATTTCCTTATCGTTTGGTCTTTGGTGACTGAAGGTATAGGACTTAGTATGAGAAATCTGTTAGCTCGCTCTCTCTCTCTCTGTCTCTCTCTCTCACTTACGGCCCCATTGACGCTTTCCCCACCCCTCCCCCCTTATAAAACATCGCCAATTGATTTCATCCTCTAGACGGAAATCCTTGGAAAATTCTATAAATAAGTGATTAGGAGAAGAGAGGGAGTCACGCTCATGGCGGGGCCTCGGTGGTCTAGCTTGGTCGGCAAGGGAGGTATCGACTGCGGCCCCGGAGCGAGGATAACAGGCGAGGCACTGTAACGTGGGAATATTTGGGAACTGGACAGGTGTTGGTAGATAATAGTGGCGTTCCGAGCCAGAGTGGCACGGGCTCTGCAGCGAGGTCGTTCGACGTTGCGTCCTTGTTACGCGGAGGGTCCAGCAAGCCCCGACAAGAAGGGCACGCGCCACGTTGGGGTTAAACCGTTGCTGGAAGATGTGTCGTTGTTTCGTTTGTTAGATCTGGAACGCTGCCACGGCTTTTAGAGCAGGTTACGTCATACTTTATACACCCGCTCCTACACTCACGTCTCTTACTACCACACGGCATTGCCCCTTTGAAGGAGTCCTTCGGCATCCTACGAGGAATCCTTCGCCTGATGTGAAATAGACTGTGAGTACTGTGCGGTAGGAGTCTTATCATGCCTTCGTTTTGTTGTGTCCTTTTGGAGGAGCCAGAAATATTGGGTGTTTGGAGAGAGAGAGAGAGAGAGAGAGAGAGAGAGAGAGAGAGAGAGAGAGAGAGAGAGAGAGAACGAGGGGGCGGGGCTGGAAGGGAGAGAGAGATGGCCGCTCGCTGGTCGGGATGGCGGGAGAGAGTTATACTATTGGGAGTGAGAGAGAGGGGAGTGTGAGAGAGAGAGAGAGAAAGAAACACACACACGCCGAGAAACAGATAGCCTTTCATTCCCCTCAGTGTGTGGACATCCACGGACACCGACGGACACGCACACGCCCACACAGCCAACCACCAGCACCTTATCCTCATGCCCTGGTGCAGTCGGGCGAACCCTGTTCTCCCCTTCCCTGCCAACTCGACCCTCGCTCAACAGAAGCCTTCAATCGCGAAGAGGGGAAACATGACACGGAAGCACTCCTGCCCGTCGGAGGGTTTTCCGCACTCCCTCAGGAGGAGAAAATGAGAAACGGAAGAAAGCTTTCCGCTTCCCCTCGGAACAAATGCCATTGCCTGATCGGCACTAAGAGTTCCTAGTGTTACGCAGTCTTATTCTTTTCCCCTCTTTGCTTGCGTCATACTGGTGTGGATGTGATTGCTTCGTGCTGGTTTTAGGGGGATGCCCCTTGCCCATGTTTTCCAAAGACTCCTAGTGTCGTACGTTGGTGCCGTTTGATAACGCTTGCAGCTCCGTTTGCCAAATGTGTCTAGGTAACCAAAGACATAAAAAAACTTCAATTGGAAGGAAATGATGGGAAACTGAACATTTTGTTCGAGAATGTGAATGACGATTGCGTTCATGGGCTGTAGAAACGAAAAAACCAAGAGCGTCTTTCAGATCTAAACTGATTGGTTTTTGTTGATCTCTGTCGGTGTGCTTTGTCGCTGTACATGACTGCTTTGCCGTTTTATGAGTTTTCCTATTCTTACACCTGAATATTACATTCCCCCTCCTTTCTGCTACTAGCACTAATTATTGTTACGTAACACTGACCGCAACGCATCTATATAGTTCCTTTTAACACAAACCTGGGAGCGGACGGCCACCTCATCTCGCGCCTCGCAAAGATGAAATCAGACATCAGGAAGTCGCAGGCCTCTTCAAGTGATGTGTAAACAACGCCGTCGGAGTCGCGGTAGTCGTAGTAGTTGTTGTTGTTGTCGGTGTTCCTGCCAGCGTTCAGCGACTGTCAGCAGCGGGTGTCAGTTGAATTTTAATGTGGCGGGTGTGAGGTGGCTGCAGGGTGTCGAGAGAGAACTGTCCCCCATCGCCTGGTATCGAGCGTGACCAGGTGAGCGTGACATGCCTCTGAAGGGATGGTGACTGCACGTGCACGCGCGCCTCTTCGTGGAGTGATGGTGAGCCCCCCACGTGCCATCGCGCCTCCGGAGTGATGGTGAAGAAACGTCAGCTCCTGGTCACTATTACTCCTACTGCAGTTTCGGCCACTTATCTTATCGCCGCCTCCTGTCGCTTTCCGAGTTCCAGACGCCACCGGCAGCATCACCGGCGCCGTCGTCTTCACCCTCGGCCCCTGGGAATTCGTGAGGGCCCTTCGTCGCATCGACCTCCTTGGAATCCTCTGGAGTCCTGCCAACAGAAAGGAACTGTCTGAGGGAGAGGAGTCCCTTTGGATGGAGAGGGCATTATTCACCTAGACACTTTCGCCCGAATGAGCTGAAGAAAATCCCAGGTGTTTATGGGAGTGCTTTCAGCGACCAGAAACGGACCATCGGAGGATGTCCGAGGGAATGCTTGGTGGAGGAGGCCATCACCATCACCACCACCACCACCATCACCACCACCATCCTCACTATCCCTCCGAGGCCTCGCTCAGTATGGAGGACCTGACCACCGCCGTACCTCTCTGGGATCAACACTTGCACCACAACATCCATCACAACCTTCACTTCACCTCCAACTACATCGCTGCTAACGGTAAGCCTTAATTGGAAAAGGACACGAGTGCCTTCCTTAAGCAAATCAGGCCTCACTCAGTCAAAGGATAAGTAAATAAATAAATAAATAAATACATGCCTGTCTTCGTCAAAGCAGACAACGGAAGCGGTCTTCTTCCGATCAGAAAAACACATCCTGACCTCGAGTTCCGAAGAAACAATTAGCCTAAAGTGCCCCGCGTTTCCCTTTCCTTGCAGTCATTTTGGTTCGTCTTTGACGATGTGCACGCTTTTATGTGCATTAAATGACTGAAGTCCTTGTAATAATGTGTATGCGTATACGCATATGTATGTTTTTTTTTTGACATCATTGTAGTAATATATATCTATGTGTGTGTGTGTGTGTGTGTTTGTGTGTGTGTGAGTGTGCGTGCGTTTTGTAATGATTCCTCAAACAGGGTGTGACGCCAGAGAAAGAAAAATACAATTGTCACTGCCACTTTCATACTTTAACTACTTGATTTCGGATGAAACATCAGAACTGAAACCTTTACTATTTGACGTTTCACATACAAACATTATATACATATACGTACTGGGTGTGTGTGTGTGTGTGTATATATATATATATATATATATATATATATATATATATATATATATATATATATAATATATATATATATATATATATATATATATATATATATATGTATGTATGTATGTATGTATGTATGTATGTATGTATATATATATGATCATAATCTGACAAGTTTGAAATAGATTTATGTGACCAAAGTAGAGTTTTCCATTTAGCGGCAAAATGTTAGCGTATGATGCTTATTTAGTTTGGGTAATATGTGGCCAGTAAAAAGCTTTCAGGATCACATAGTTAATTGATGGTGTTACACAGCTTTTCTATAGTTAGGGCTATAAGCTGAGTTTGTTATATGTTAATACTGTAATCATGATGTTATTAATTTTTATATAGAATTTTATAAATAGATGTCGATAATGGCATATATATTTGATAGACTTAGGTAATACCCTCTAAGTATAATCTTCTAGAGAAAAGTTATGGATGCTGTAGTTTAAATAAATGTGACGTAGAAGATACAATAACTTTATTTGTGCCTAAAAAAAATAAACTTCAAATGAATTTCATATATACAGCATTTAAAAGATTCATTATTTTTTTATGTATATAATGGTATACCGGGATTAATGCTTTTTAATACAAGTAAAGAATTATATACTTTTTTACATGCCAAAGAAATGTCTGTAGG
>JANJGK010000036.1:25604103-25607572 GCA_039081455.1 Macrobrachium rosenbergii
GAGAGAGAGAGAGAGAGAGAGAGAGAGAGAGAGAGAGAGAGAGAGAGAGAGAGAGAGATAATTTTGAACATAGCCTTGCAAGAGGAGATAAAAAGACATATAATTTTGGTCCTAGCCTTGTGCAGGGAAAGAATAAGTTCTGCTTCGAAGCCTTGGTGTAGATAGACAGACAGATAGAGAGAGAAAAGATCCATAGATGTAACAGATCGACCTTGTAAGCCGATGTGTACGCCGTGACATCACCAACCCTTTGTCCCCTGAGGTAAACAAAGCGAAACGTGGAGCCTGTCGTAATATTTCACAGTGTTCTCCCCCCAAGGGGGATTTCATTCACCTTTTATTTTTCACCTCCAGCGTAAGATAGATCCTGATTACTTTGCATAAAAGCCATTATGATGGTGTCCTCATCTCCGCCGCAGATCACAACGTCTTTGGACACTGATGATGATCACTGTAGTGAATGATGATCACTGTAATGATCAGAGTCTTCAGAAAGCAGCCAATTAAAACGCTGCATCCGGTTGCCGGTACGTAAAGAACGCGAGATCGTAAAAGCAGCCAAGGCGTATAATTAGGATGGTTGGCCATTTTTCTACCGTACGATTATGAGGATGTCGCTCTGGAGGAAAAGCGGCGACTGTAAAAGCAGTACCAGCATTAATTTCACCTGGAAAAGCAGCACTGCTAGACGTTATATTAGGAAAAACATTACTATTATTGGTAGAGGTTGCATTAAATCAACACCGATCAAAACAAGACCGAAATTGGAGCCTAGAATTCTTCGATAATGGTAAAAAAAAATGCCTTTCTTCTTCCTCTCTTGAGGATAAATAAATGAGATGCTGTTTCCTGTTATAACGAACAATTGCGGAGTTGTTACGGAGAGCGTGATCTCGTGCCTCCATTGTCCTTGTAACTGTTTTGTTATCAATACAACACGATTTGGAAAGCTGTGAAATATTCTGTCCTTTCTGGAATATATATATATATATATATATATATATATATATATATATATATATATATATATATATATATATATATATATATGTGTGTGTGTGTGTGTGTGTGTGTGTGTGTGTGTGTATACAATGCAGTTGTACACTTACACTTTCCGAGCTTCTGTGTACCTCAGCTCCCTCTCTTGTCCTTTAGTTCTTTGGCATTAGCCTTTGTCTGCATTACCACTACACCCTTCATTAATTGCGCTTTAACGCTTAATTAGGGTGTATATACCCGTGTACAAGATACGTCGGTGCATGACTTCACTTAATGCAGTCAGTTGGTCTTATACATCCTCTCTGTGACGCCATTGCACGGACAAAATCAGTTAATTCTAATACTTGTGTGTGTTTTGTTGAAATGAAGTTGGGCAGAGGTTATTAATTAATTGATTAAATAATAATTTATTTGTTTGTTTGTTTATCCCTTGAAACCGCGAACCGAGTAACATTTATCAGCGGAAAGGGGTCATTTTATATATTGTCAGTTTCAAATAATTTCAAATTTTGCAATATTTTAGCCGAAGAAAGGTACTTTTGGAGAGTCCATTACTATGAATAACAGGATGGAAATAGAATGAGGTTAACCACGAGGAAGGATTAGGCCTAGCATCCAAATACCATATCCTACTTCAAAGGAATGACTTGCTTTTGTGCGTATTTTGAGCACTTTCTCAGCGATTACTATTTTATTTCCTTTTTAGAAAAAACTCAGGCCCCATACAGCGTTTCGGATACAACCAGGTCAAGGTCGAATGATGCAGCAAATCATTGTACCATTCATGCTGAAGTACAAGTCCCAGAAAAGGAAGAAAAAAAAGTAGATTCAATTTCCTCTCTTATATTTAATGCTTATGTTGCATATACTTTACGAGGGAATGAGAGGGTTCTTGTATATGGTGAAAAAAGGCTCTGATGTTTATATGTTTTCATTTGCTTTGTTTGCGAGCTGGGCGTGGGTGGGTGATTTTGCGACGAATTCAGCGAGAAAGATGATGATTTTTAGATGTTGATGCCGGTGCTTATCAAACCATGAATGAACTTGGGGGGCGGGGGGGCGGGTGGCGGGCAAGGCGATGGGGCCGACCGCTACAGAAACGAACGAAGCAGACACCAAAGATACGGTAGTCCTGGAGGGGGTGTCAATTTGCGTGCTGAGGACGGGGGCGGACGGGCGGTGTGTTGGAGAGTGTATGGGTGAGGGGGCTGAGGGAGAGACGGTTTAATCGAGTCACGATGCAGGGATTTTTGGGGAGGCCCCTGGGGGAAGTGGCAGTAGGTGGAAAGGAAACCTGCGATGCCTGACGGTGACAAGGATAATAAAAACCTTCTGCTTGTTGCACAGCCACCGGACCACGGTTTTTCACGGTTTTTGCTTGGTTTTTCTCTGCGCTGATTTTAAGCTTCGTGGTACGACAACAACCCTTCCCCCCCCCCTCCCCTCCCAAAGATCCTCCTCCCACCCTCCTCTACGCAATGCTGCGGGAGAATTTAGGTTAATGTCAAATGGAAACGAAAGTTGATTGACTGATGAAATAGCATTCCTCTGGCGGTGCAGCCTTGGGACGCGAAAGCGGCGATGAGTGTGGGGATGTTATAAAACGTGCTGCCAATTATGTCAACCGGGATAACAGGTTAACCATGGAGGTCTCTCTCTCTCTCTCTCTCTCTCTCTCTCTCTCTCTCTCTCTCTCTCTCTCTCTCTCTCTCTCTCGCTGTATATTTTATTATGTGTGTGTGTGTGTGTGTGTGTGTGTGTGTGTGTATATGCTTAGACAGATAATGAATTGATAACGCCGTTTTTATTTGGTAAGCTTCGGGTCTGAGTAGCTTGCGTGAGGGCATGTACTCACGCATTGACCTCACTTATAATCTAGGGTATTCCTCCCTTACCAATCCAGCCATGGCCACGGTTCCTCGTTCTACCCTTTTGTCTAGTGAAAAGTCTGGTTTTATAGGGAAGTGATTACTTTGGTTTATATGGCGAAGACATTTATTATCTCTTGAATAATGGCGTAGCGCTAGAAAAGTTTTCATGTTCGTGTAAATCCGCCGTACAATATTATATATATATATTATATATATATATATATATATATATTAGTTCATGCAAATTACATGATGGAATAAATATGTATGTGTATGCCGTTTAATACACCCATGTTGTTGGACAGTCAGATGAAGTGTGTATGTTTGCGCATACTCCGTAAAATTCCCCACATAAATCGCTCATACTAGATTGAACCAAACCCACTGGGATATAAGTTTTACAGTGTTGCTTGGAGATATTTTCGTTTCTCTTATTTTTTGCCTCTTGTTTTCATGCAAAGCAACATGGCCGGTGTTGCCGAGTAAGAGAGCGCCAGGTGCGAGGATTCCCTCTTGGAATATTGATGGGAATGTTGACGCTTCTGTGTTTTTCTTTTTTCACCACATGCCGTCAGAAGGTTCTCTCTCTCTCTCTCTCT
>JANJGK010000036.1:25612672-25682672 GCA_039081455.1 Macrobrachium rosenbergii
ACTGGATAACGGCTTCATTGTTATTGAGTAAATATCGTTTTATTTCAGCATTACGTGTATTTTCCAAATATAATTGGATACCTTTATGGATACATTTTTGTTTTCAATTTCTGCACAAAAGAGGAAAACTGTATAGTTTAAAATTTTAGTGTTATTGTTATATCGCTCTTTCAATCACAGATCCTGGATCGGCGATGTTGGCGGGTTCTCTGACGCCCCCGGACAAGTTGAATGGGGAGGGGCATCAGGGCCCTCCCCACAACCACCACCACCACCCCCATGCCCTCATGCCAGTGATGCCCACGCTTCATACCCCGCCTTCGCCACTGCCTACTCCCTCGCCCCCAGTCTATGACAGATATGCGTAAGTGCAGAATGAGTCTGTATGACGATATTGTTACATTTTCAGAAAGGGTCTTCATTTTTAGATAACTAGATGACTTTTCAGTTTTTTCTTAATCAGCTGGGTTATCATACGGTGTCAGTTCTGAAATTGTTTCCTAAAAGAAGAGAATTGCCAAAAATGTAGCTTATCTTTCATTCGCTTATTATTTTTGTGGTTTCTCAAGTCGATCGTTTCACTTCTAAAGCTTCAGGATTTCACTTAATTCTGCTGGTCTCGTTTGCGTCCATTGCCGGAAGACTAGGCGCCCCAGTGTTTTGTACAATAAGTAAAGCCTTTGCTTGATAGGGGCCCCTATTTAGCCACTTGTTAGTTAGTACAGTCACATGATAAATGATGAGAAAATCTGCATTCCGTGAGGTGGTCAAGATTGTAAGTTCTGAATGTGAGAAGTGTGCCACGGTTCAGAATAGAACAGTGTGTTAATGCGAGAATTAGTGCATCCCGCGTTATTCTTTTAGAATTCACCAATATGCTCTGGTGAATTACCGTCTGTTTGCCCACACCTTTTATTTCCTCGAGCAACGTCCTCACACAGGGCGAAGAACGCCACAGCTGGCGGTACTGATATTTAATGACTCATGCATCTGCAGAACAAGGTCACGACAGGTTTTGGTAACAAAAGAGATCTCCTGAACCCCATGCTGGGCCCTCAATTGACCCTCTCTTTGTATGTGGGTTTGTTGATGTCCGTTGGGTCACGCAGGGTCATCCAACACCTGTATGGTTACATATAATCTTTTCTCTCTCAGGTGGGAAGAGAAAGGACTGTATGCTGTAATTATTTGTCCAGCGAAGATTAGGAATTCGTGTGCACGTATTGTCTCTTCTTGCCTGGATATTTGGGGTGGGATAGGAATTAGGAATCGTGGGCGAAACTGGGATTTCTCACGGAATATGGGACTGTGGGAAGAATTTATTATTTGGAGAGAATGGGGCATGAGAGACTGGCCACTGGTAGTAGTTATCTGTTTTAGAATGGCCATATAGGACCATCGGAGAAGGGTGGCCTAGAATGAATAGGAAGCACGAATTGCGTTATGTTTAATTATGGTAATTAGTTTTTGGGGCCTTTTTCATTATAAGTGAAATGAAGGTTTTCTTCCTTTGGTCATTTGTATATTCTGTATTTTCCCGTTTTAGAAACAGGTTCATTTTTTTATTTGTGTTTATAAACCACATCTTTGATTTTCTTCAGGCCAAAAGACCAGCGTTTGACGCGAGAGGCCATGCAGCGATACCTGAGGGAGCGAGGTGACCAGATATTGGTCATCCTTCATGCCAAGGTTGCTCAGAAAAGCTACGGCAATGAAAAAAGGTACGTCGGTCTCTTTCTAATATTACATACATATATATATTATATTATATATATACTTATACTTTTACATATATATACATGTATACTTTTATATTTGTATATACGAATATATATATATATATATATATATATATATATATATATATATATATATATATATATATATATACACACATACATATATATATATATTTATATATACATATACATACATACATATATATATATATATATATATATATATATATATATATATATATATATATAAACTATCAATAACTTTATTGTCAGCCAACCAACACCCCGCCATCCATCTATGATACACTACATCTCTCTTCCTCTCTCCGCCCTTAGGTTTTTTTGCCCTCCCCCGTGTATCTACCTGTACGGCGACGGTTGGCAGCGGAAGCGCCACGAGATGCAGAGGGCGGGCGCCTCCGAACAGGACTCCCAGCTATGTGCCTTCATAGGGATCGGAAACTCCGATCAAGATATGCAGCAGCTTGACCTCAACGGGAAGGTGAGAGAGAAGGCGCGCTTATTATTATTATTATTATTATTATTATTATTATTATTATTATTATTATTATTATTCAGCAGTAAGTCGTTGTATACACAGATATATACATAACACACAAACATATATATACATATATATAATATATTTATAAATACTGTATATGTACATGTATATATATGTGTGTGTGCGCGTGTGTATAATATACACACACATGAATATATATATATATATATATATATATATATATATATATATATATATATATATATATATATATATATATACACATACATACATATACATATAAATAATATATATATATATATATATATATATATATATATATATATATACATACATATTCATATATATGTATGTAACCCTACAAATTTACCTTACCTAAAGAATATGAAACATATATATGTATGTAACCTTACAAAATTACCTTACCTAAAGAATATGAAACCCTCTAACCATACAGTAATTTTCATAGCAATCCGGAACACGACCCTTATTTTATACAACTCGTATGATTATTCATTCGCTTCTTCCCCCTTTCTCCCGACAGCACTATTGCGCGGCCAAGACGCTCTTCATCAGCGACTCGGACAAGCGGAAACACTTCATGCTGACCGTCAAGAAGTTCTGGGGCTCCGGGGCGGACATCGGCGTCTTCCACTCCCGCAGAATCAAAGTCATTTCGAAACCGTCCAAAAAGAAGCAGAGCCTCAAAAATGCCGACCGTGAGTCACTGTGGAAATGATGCTGAATTGCTTGGGCATTCCCCGTTCTCTTCTGGTTTCCCCCCTGGTGTTTTGTAGCTTTTGTTCTATAAAGATGCAAATTTCATATTTTCTAGCTACGGGGTGCAGATCGTTCCTTAAAAAAAAAAAAAAAGAAAACTGGTATTTCCTCATTCTTCTGCTTTTCCTCCAAGCTTGTAGCCTCCTTCTGTAAGAAGACATATCAAGTGTTAGTTGTTATCAGGTACCATTTCTTTTTCACTTCCTCCAGAATGAAAACAAAAATAATTTGGTCTCCTCTTCCGTTTCCTCTTTGAAGGAACGAATCCTTGCTTCCTATCAAGTAGGACCAACTGTTCTTAAATCTAGGCCGGTCTCCAGATAAGAGCGGTGGGTTACCTATGTTGCTGGCTGAATGAAATAGAAATGTATATATATATTTCCTTTTTGTCATTTCAGTATGTATGGGGTAGTTTGTATGTATTGTGAAAGAAACTGTTTCTACAGTAATAGATGGGGTGCATGTATTTAGAATATGTATGTCTTATACATGTATAGGGTTGTGTTTTGCGTATAAATACAACGATGTTAACGTACATAATTGAATAATAATAGTATTATTGTAGATGGCCGTAAATTAATGATTTATATTTTCTGTAATGTGTGGATCTGACAATCGAGCTTTGGGATGCTTCGTAGCCAAGAGATTATGTAAACAAAATGCACTGGAGAGCAAAAGAAGTAAACAGCATTGTAGTACTGTAGTAAGCGTGTGGCTTGAGACTTGTGGTTTAAGAGAGATAATGACGGGAAGGTGTATGTGTGTGTGTGTGCGTGTGTCTGTCTGTGTGTGCGTGTGTGTTTTATTGAGGGGCGAGGGGGGGGAAGGGAGACCGGAGTGTACTGTTTTCCGCACCACAACAGTCTTTACAGCGAAAGATTTTTCGGAGGACTGATTGACAAAGGTCAGGACTTGAGCAGGTGTGGGAAGACAGTGCTAGTGATTCTCTTGCGATTTTGTTCATCTTCGCAGGTTTTTTCTTTCAGTAACATGAAGAGGCTTCATAGTTTATATCATGGTTGGTGTGTTCTCCGTGCTAAACACAATTATAGTTTAAAGTATAGTTGTTGAAATGTGGGTCCAAATATGCTTTTGTTTCTCGAAGCCAAGTGAGGGTTTTCTGTGTTAAATTAAGGCAACCTGTTCGATTTCTTCTGGAGGGTAAATGGTGTATTTGTAACGTTGAAACGAGGCAAATTTTTAAGGTGAAAAAGTTCATTTAAATATTAAACATTTTGATTTTTGTAGTATCAGTCGAATATTACAAAGGTTGAAACTTTTAATGTATACTAAAAATCATAATTTTAAAACAATGATTTTATTATTGTTAACATTGTAAAAGTATGAAGTTTTCATTTTTTTTTTTTTGAAGAAAATTGCAAATATTTTGCAAGTGATTTTTTATTCTTGTGAGAACTAAAGAGGATTTTATATGTTGAGCATTTACGGGTTGTTATGAAACCTCCCCTCCCAAGCGAACTCTTTTGAATGGAAGCTGCAGGACCAACATGCGTGCGTGCGGGCACGCCTGTACGTGTGTGCGCCCTCTCCTCCTCCACCTCCTCCTGGAGCAATGCTCGGCGCCCTTGAATTATTATTACCAGTGTGTGTCGTTCGTGTGGTCAATTTGATCACTGCGGTTAACAGTGTGGTTCCTGCTTCATCCGCCTCCCACCCCCTCGCCCCCAACCCCCGTCCTTCTCCACGGGTACTGTCCATCCCGTCGATATGACGGAGATTCAAGATGGTGGTGGTTGCTATAGACTGTCTGTTGTTGCTGGCGCTTCACTTGCTCGCATCATTGCACCCGGTTGGGCCTGCGGAAGTCAGCAGCAAGATGCTCATGATGTCGCTCGCTGCTAGACTGCATCCTTTACTAACTTTTATTTTTAATGTTATGTTTTTATTGCCGTTATCTTTTGGCACCTAGCTCATTCTTTACGCCTTGGTTTTTCAGGTAATGTTTTGTTATTCCGACGTACATTGCATTTCGACTTTTGTTGATATGTCGTTCTTTCAGCCTCTCTTACGCTGCCAGGTTTAGGCCTACAGAATATTCTTCTGAAAACCGGTTTCATTTCATAAGCCGCGGCTTCATATACGTCACCTCCAAAGTTCCTGAGGGATTTCAGTCTTTTTAAGATTTTATTCAGTTTTCTCTGTGTTACCTTTGAACGTTCCTTCATTTCCATCTTTTTCAGCAGGATCAACTCTTTTCGTGTCTTCCCACCTATTTAGTTATTACTTATGTAAATTTTCCCCCCCACAAGAGAGTGTTTGAATAGCTAGTTTTTTCCTCTGCCAATATTACGTTTCTTCTCAGTATCCTCTGATTTTTCCAACTTAATTTTTCCTACAACAACTTTCTGCCCGACTTCAGGTTCATTCAGCCTCTGATTTTTTTTTTTTCTGCCAACTTCACTATATTTATTAGGATTTCGTCTCTGAAGATTCTTTTACATCTTGTGTTTTCTTATCTATTTCCTTCCATCCTTTTTATTTTCAGTTCCGAATTCCAAATTCCCCCCCCCCCCACATACATACAGTATATATATATATATATATATATATATATATATATATATATATATATATATATATATATATATATATATATATTGTGTGTGTACTCATCTGCAGAAGGCACAGAAGTTCCGTTTGTGCTAGTCACCGCAGGTGTACAAACTTCGATTTCCCTATAGTTCTTTCATTGTGTTTTGGAACTCTTTGTCATTCTTGTGTGTCGCATTTGAGTGGATGTATATTATCCCTTTCCTGTGTGTGCGCCGAGGCTCTCTCTCTCTCTCTCTCTCTCTCTCTCTCTCTCTCTCTCTCTCTCTCTCTCTCTCTCTCTCTCTTGAAGACAGATCTGACACTTTGTTCTTACTTAGCTTTCGTTGGCTACGGCGAAGTGCAGCCATTTTTCAGAGCATTGTGGGTTTTCTTAATACTTGTAGGTTTGATGTAGTAGCGTTTTCGGCATGTCCTTGCGACGTTAGTGGAGGAAACCGTAAGTCCTTGAAAATAAACATGACTTCCTATAAGTACTCCTTAAATTACATGGCTACAACTTACCTCTACCACCCACACAGCCAGTTTTGTTGACTGTTGCTTAAGATTCACTTAAAGAGCCGATGACGTTGGCAAACCATTTCGTTTGGCGTTCTATTTTTTGCATCGGCTAAACGGTGTGATTTCGTTCCTGTAATGTACGCGATCAACTTTCATTACTAGGTTTTATCGTGCGACTGGTCTAACCCCACCCATAATTTATCCTGATGAAAAACAGTGTTGTCCATTGCCTCCGAGAATGTCTCCTGTCGCCCCTCCCCCCTGCCCCCACCCTCCCTTTCCCCTTTATTTCAAGGAGAGGGACTCGACGGCACTGATTTCAGTTACAGTTGCTTACTAAAATGACTTCAATGGAGTCAATTTGTGAATAGTTTTTGTTGCTGTTAGATTACGCTGGCCTTGTATATGATTGCAAATTCAACAATATTTGCGTCAATTCGTTGAACTGCTGATTACTAAATCCCGTGGGGTCCGAGGCGCGTGTCTTCACGCGCACTCGCGCGTGCAGACTAATTCAGGTATATGCGTTTCGTCGTCTGTATGTGTCTCGTTTTTGAAGTAAAAAGGATCTCATAGTTAAACTTACAGGACGATTTATTGCTGGAAAGTGTTTCTTCAGCAGTTCCCCCCCACCCCCCACCCATCCCCTCCTTCAAGAGGCAGGCAACCGCTGACTTCACCACCCTGTAATTTTTCCTCTACAATTTTCTAGTAGTAATGTTTTTGTATATACTACGTCACTCAGCACTCATCTATTTATAGCACGTTCATTTTCCTGCAGCCATTCGCTAGATGAAATACGAGGTGATAGAGAGTGTTATAAGATAAGGAAAAAATAGGAATTCCTTCTTCATCTTCACATCTGTTGTTGTCGTAAAATTTTGGGTGCTCATTTCGGGCTCATTTGAGCTTGCGTCATGGTTTCGTTATGTTCTTAGTGGTATATGGGTATATTGCAAAGTCACTGAACTTCAAAGGTTTTTATTATTATTTTATTTTACTGTGAGGAAGCTATAACAACCGAAATAGCCTAATATTCAGAGTAAAAAGAGAGAAAACGCTGATTTAAATAGTGTGAATGGACTTCTGATTCAGGTAGATTAATATGTGCGGTTCTCTAGCTTCATTTTTTCCCCGTGACTAAAGACTAGAGACGATTGATTTGCGCAGCCATATCTCAGCTCAATGAGAGCGACCTTATTCGCGAAATTGTTTCCGAGAGAAATATTTGAGAAAAGTGGAACTGAGATTTTTGTTTACGAGATGGCCACCGCAAAGTCATCTAAATATCCGCATCTGACTCCGACAGATGGATTAGAGCTTCCCCTTTGAAAAAAAAAGGAAGCTACATAAAAAGAAAACAGAAATAGGTAGAGCGTTCCAGAACTTAATGTCAGAATTACGAAACTGATATCACTGATATTTTTCCTTCTGCTAAGCTCTTAAGAGTGATTTTATTGTTGAAATGGTTTTGTGATTGTGGCCATCCTTGTAAGCAGAGCATCGTTGTCGTTTACAACTAGATCCCCGACAGTAAAAGATAACAAAGCCATTCGTTCCCCGTTGATTCATCAAATCTCAAAGTGTTGACTTGCACTTTAATAAAACAACAATGAAGAAGCATTCCTGAAATGTACCGGACCACCAGACTCGGGTATCCTTAACTGGATAACGGCCGAGGAACATTGAAATCTGGACTTTTAACATCACACAGTCCAGTTATTCCCAAGAAGACGTTCTGACTGTGAAGAGAAATTTATTATCCATCTTGAATGAATCCTTAGTCGTGTTCTCTCATTTATTGTATTGGCAGGAGTCATCAGCTTTGGTAACCGCTCGCCCACCTCTGTATCTTTGGCTCAAATAATGGAATAGGGTGTGAAGAAATTCAGTTGGAATTCTTGGTGCCTTCAGAAACACTCACTTTGTTTGGCAAGACCGTACAATTAAAAAAAATGCCATGC
The DNA here is from genome assembly GCA_039081455.1 of Macrobrachium rosenbergii. NCBI lineage: Eukaryota > Metazoa > Arthropoda > Malacostraca > Decapoda > Palaemonidae > Macrobrachium > Macrobrachium rosenbergii. The sequence goes on from JANJGK010000036.1 coordinate 25,620,754, forward strand.
TTTAAAAAAATCGATAACTCTTTGAGCCAATAAATCGCCCAAAGTAAGGTTGTGAAAGTTGTTAACAGTGTTATGAAACGAGTTGTATCCTACTCAAATAAAAAGAAAAACCCAGCAAGAGGAAGCTATGGTTGCTATAGGAGAAAACGTGAGGTACTTCGGAGTCATTTTTGTTTCTTTCTTTTTTTGATGGTGTGTGGGTGTTTAGTTGCACCTGCGGCTGCCTTTTTTTTTTATATTAGCGATTAAGCGAAATTACGTTTCCTTCCCCTTCAAAATCTGGAAGGATTGAACTGGTAGCGGAGGAGCGGAAATGGGTATGCGATGCAAAAGTGATCTTTGCGGCGTAGTGTAATAAGGCTACTTTCTGCTCGACCACCTCCATCCAGTGTGTGGTGGAGTGCGTTCGTTAGCCTGTTAGGGTAGCAGGATGATGGAAGTGCACGTTACTGTGATAATGTCAGTAGATTGCGAGGTTAGGAAACTGAAAGTGGGGTGACAGTCAACCTCTTTCCCCCTTTTTGTGAGAATGTATATGTAAGAGAGAAAGAGAGAGAGATTGTGTGTAGGTGTTTTCTGGGGGTAAAGAGAAGGTTATTGATGTTTAGTTACGTTGAATTATTCGTCGCCGGAGGGAAGGATCGTTATAGCATTAACATGATGGTGATTTGAGCACTGTTTGATCCTTTTCATGATCTAAATTCTCGCTTGGTTTTATATTTGATGTAGTATAATTTTGGGTTTTAAGAAGTAATTTCTTGTGTAATTTTGAATCTGATATATTACTGATACTATTAAATAACCGGGATGTAAAAACTAAAGTACCATCCCTACTACCTCTTACTGTTAACCTGATTGTGTTAACTACTAAAACCGAAATAATATTTCCATTGTTTCATCCACAGTGTGCATAGCGTCCGGTACAAAGGTGGCTCTCTTCAACAGACTGCGATCGCAGACGGTGTCCACCAGATACCTGCACGTCGAAAATGGCAACTTCCACGCCTCCTCCACGCAGTGGGGAGCTTTCACTATACACCTGCGTAAGTAGAAGAAAAACTGCTCCTTCCTTTTTCGGTTCTCTAGATAAAATCATTCGGCGCACCTGCTCTAAGCATAAGAGAAGCCATTTTTATCCTCTCTTGTTTTCGTCAGAACAAAGCCTTTCCTATACACCTGCATAAATATGAAGGAAGTCCCTTTTTCATTACGCTTTTATTAACTTTAATTTTTAAATTTCTGTCTAATTTGTAAGAGCCAGTCCTTGAGAGATTTCCCAAGAAAAACCTTGGTATTTGCAGCTTTCTTTAGTTGTGCAAGATACTTTTTGTGAAAAGGTTTGCTTTATGAAAACCTTGGTATTTTCACACTTAGATGTACTTTTTTTACCCGAAGATTTCTCGGGGAAATAATGTTTCTAGATTTTTCGGTATACGAGAGCTTCTCTGTCTCTGCTAGTATTATAAAGAAATTCTTGGCACAAACTGTTAACTTTTGAACATCATTAAAGTATATAAGAGATTCCGATGGACCACCGGAAGTCATAATTGATTGATTGAAGAGCGGGATATAATTTTCACACCAATTCATTCCTTTTACGCATAGTAATTTGAGGTTTATTTCCAAGCATTGTTTGAAGAGAGAAAGATAGAAATAGGGAAGTTTAAATTGTTTAAATCAAGAGAGGGAGAGAAAACTAGCGATTTAGTTATAATTCCAGATTGTTAGAGATAGAGAAAGTGCGAAAGTGTACTACAACTAACTCCAAAGTTGACAGATCGAGAGAGAGAGAGAGAGAGAGAGACTGTGAATCTAGCTCTTAAATATTTATACAAGAGAGAAAGAGAGAGACGTATAACTAAATGGCGGTAGATACGACGCAGATGTGTGTTCATTATGCAGGCGGCACTTATGTTTCTCGCTCCGATCTCTTGTATTTTTGAGGTGCCTCGCTTTGATTGACGTGCTTTATTTAAGAGGTACACTCCACTCGGCCACTTTTCTCATTGTACCTGGGACGTGGAAAATGAAAGAGATTAGTTGCTCATCGCCTAATTTTTATTTAATTTTTTTTAATCCGATCATAGTTATAATTACAATGTGGTTTACGTTAATCGTGAAGCGAGCATGGTTGTGCTCAGTCTTTAAAGGGACATGTTTTAGCTGGAAATAATGATAATGATATTAGTAATGTTTGCCTGACTAAAAATGATTGGAAAGGCGCTAATGGTTTTAGAGTATCGTTTTTAATGTTTGCCTATTTTTCTGTCTTGTACATATCACGAAAATAGTATGGTATATTGCAGCAAGACTGATGTATCAGTTACTGAAGAAGTGTTATAAAGCACAGGCAACAAATTCAATTTATTCTTATTTGTAAATGTGATGCATTTACAAATACATTTTTATGAATAAATTTTCATTGGCTTAATTTTATTTATAAAATATATATTTAATTGATTTTTATTGATACATTTTGATTAGCTACTATACTTTGTCACTACCACACTTTCATTAATAACCATCCATTGATTGCTTTTAATTAATAGATATTTATTCGCTACTCTTTGTCCATAAATCCTTCACCGACTGATTCCCGACCTTCGTTTGCAGTTGACGACAACGAGAGCGAGAGCGAGGAATTCAACGTGCGAGACGGCTACATCCACTACGGGTCGACGGTGAAGCTGGTCTGTGCCGTGACGGGCATGGCCCTGCCCCGGCTCATCATCCGGAAGGTAGACAAACAGACTGCCCTCTTGGACGCCGACGATCCCGTCTCCCAGTTGCACAAGTGCGCCTTCTACATGAAAGACACCGAACGCATGTACCTTTGCCTCAGCCAAGAACGCATCATTCAGTTCCAGGTGAGGCAGCGTGAAAAATTAAATGGGTGTATTTACATTGCAAAGGGGGATGTGGGTTCTTCAGAATCAGGGGAAACATATTACACTGAACATTTTCAGGCAGAGAATTGTGGAAAAAATTATTTTATATTTATAGCCAGAGTTTAAAAGGAGAGGTCACACACGAATCTGTCAAAATTTAACAAAATTTCCAGTTTCAGGTAATCAATATATGTAAAAAAGTTCATAATTAGACTTGAAAAGGCGAGGTCACATAAATCGAGGATAATAAGATAGACCAAGCAATTCCAAATAAAAAAAATGAAAATATAATATTTATTTTTAAAGGAATTTCTCAACTAGTAGTAGAAAGAAAAAATTGTAATTTAAAAATGGTGGGCAAGAGCTTTCAGGAAAAACATCAGAAATAGATAATGGTTATAGTTCACTTATTTTTAGCCTTATTTTTACCAGTTTGCAATGAAAAGAACTGAAATAGTTTTGTAATGCATCTTTTCATTTTATAGTAATTGAAAGAAATTTCTGTTATGGAATCTTCAGCAGTTTCTCTTTGAATCGCTACTACTTATTTTTGATAGCAAGAAAGCAATGGTCTTCGAGTTAGTGCCTGTGTGTGCTCTTTAATTGTATCGTGTGATAAGGGAAGGGAAACAGTCTTTTAATAATGTTTAATTTTCCCCCAGGCAACACCGTGCCCAAAAGAGCCCAATAAAGAAATGATAAACGACGGAGCCTCGTGGACCATCATCAGTACTGATAAGGCCGAGTATCAGTTTTACGAAGGCATGGGTCCTGTCCGCGCTCCTGTCACTCCAGTACCTATTGTCAACTCTCTGCATGTGAGTGGTGGAAGTTTTAGAATGTTCCTATAGCTCTTGATTTTTAATACAAATTGTGTTCCGACTAAATGTAAGTGTAGTGCTTGAGAAAGGTTTATTATTACAGTCCTTATTTTATTAATACTTCTTATAAAATATTTACACGAAATTACAGTGTAGTCATTGATGGAAGGTCAAAAATAGCCACTCTTAGGGGCAGATATCAATTGTTAATTCATGATTTCAAGTATATATATCAGTGAAAGACCCAGGATGTCCGTGCAGTCCTTAATATTTAGCATAAGACCTATTGTGAGCTCATCTCATATAATATTTTGTGATATAAGGTCTTAAGGAATCTCTACACTTGGTGTTTGGTTAATCTTTGTAAAAGTAAATTTTATTCTAGGTGTCTAGCTCTTTGCACAAACAAAGAAGTACTGTAATGTATTATTTTGATGTTCTAGCTCTTTGCACAAAAAAGGAGATACTGTAATGTATTTTGATGTTTCGGTACTTTTAGATACAGTAGGGATACTGTTTTTGTTTTATTTTTGAAATCACTAAAGGTGAGAACAATAGTTCACGGTCAAATGTTCAAAGACGTTGACCAAAATCTCGAGATTTTTTATGACCTCATTCGGCTTGTTTTACGGTGGATTGTAATCCTTGTCCTGTATTTCAGCTTAACGGTGGAGGCGATGTGGCAATGCTTGAATTGACTGGAGAATCCTTTACCCCTAATCTACGCGTGTGGTTTGGTGACGTAGAAGCAGAGACGATGTACCGATGTCAGGAATCCATGCTCTGTGTTGTGCCTGATATTTCTGCCTTCCGCAGAGGTTGGCAGTGGGTCCGTCAGCCAACACAGGTCAGTCACAGATCCGTAATCTTTCTTTTTAATACTGTATTTAGATTCCACCTGTGGGTAATTTTGTTTCTGCAGACGATCACTGTTAGTTATATGAATCGATGTCAGTGATTTTAAAAACTTTCACTAAAAAGGTCTGTCTTAGAAAGTTAATGATACAGTATACTGTGATTGTAGCTCTTCATATTCTTTACGGTCTTAGAATAACTAATGAATGTTTGCCAGCTGTGAGTTTCCACAGTGAAATCAGAAGTGTTCATGATCAGCAAACTTGATGACGTCGCGGATTTGATTTCCTGTTTTATAAGTAACTCCTCTCAGCTCCTGCGTCATGGCTGTGTGCTATCTGTAATAACTCCCGGATTTTTCGTGAATAAATGATATTTAATATCTAGTAAAAGTCTATATTTATTGGCGAATAAATGACAAAGACAATATTTGATATATTAAATACCTCTTTTCGTTTAAAACTAAATGGCAGAAAGTTATTAAATCCCGTATTCAAAGAAAGTACCATCAATTTCTGTAGCCATTGCAGTCTTAATGACAAAGAAGGTATGCAAATAAGCAGTTTTTTGTAATTACTATAAGCAGTTTTTTGTAATTACTATTCCAGTGATTTCATATCTTTATGCGCTGGATGTGACATCATTTTCCTTAATATTAAGATGAGGTTGTCATTGATGTTCGAAGTATGGTAATGTTAGGACATCAATGACAATTGCTGTACACTGACCTCTGTACAATTATGAGCGCTTTTATATTGCCAAGGAATATGTGTAATTAGTGTGACTATTATTTGATAGGACCGAGGTTATTAATTTTATGTTATTCAGTATCGATTAAAATATTAGAACAGGATTTTTCATGTGTTAGAGAATATTTAACAAAATGTTATTCGGACATATTTTTGTATACAGTGTTACAGGCTGTTATTGTAAGATAGGGAAGGCTATGCAGTATTTTGATTCCGTGTGGGTATCTTTTAGTAATCTCTTACCATCATGACTAGACTTTTAATTTGCTTTCTGTACAATTCTCCAGTAAATATATAGAGTGATAGTAACTTGGCAGCAGGGGAGTCAAAAATAAGTTTTTTTTCTGAGGATTCCTGAAGGGTTTACAAGAGTGTTGTGAGCACCCCCAACGGAATTAAAAACATACTTTTAATTTGCAGGTACCAGTCTCACTAGTTCGGCACGATGGCATCATATATGCAACAAATCTGACCTTCACCTACACACCGGAACCAGGACCTCGACAGCATTGTCCTCAGGCCGACGACATCATGAGACCTCCGGCACATCGCTTACCTCCAGCGGCCTTGCAAGAGGTTCCTACCTCAGCCCATCATCATCACGCATCTCCTCCAGCCAACCCTCTTATTCCATTACAGTTTGAACCATCACAACCAATTCATACATCGACACAACAACAGCAGCAGCAACAGCAGCAGCAGCAGCAACAACAACAACAGCAGCAGCAGCAACAACAGCAGCAGCAGCAACAGCACCTCTAGGGCATTCTTTTGTCTTCCTGTATAATTGTAGCTGGCAAGCACCCTCAGGAACTACATTACAGCTGCCCAATCATACTGGGGTAAGGTAGGGAAGGAATCGATGGGCAGGCAGGCAGGCAGGCAGGCGTGTGTGTACGGTGGTGGGAAAAGCATAGTGTGTCACACTGGTGCATATATTGGATGAAGTGGACAGTAGTCATACACACTATAGACTGTGAAATTCCCAGTTATATTTACTGAGCATTATCATTGGAGTTTAATGCCCTCCCCCTCCCCCAGTGTGTTGTGAATTGTGATATGCAAAAAAAAAAGTGTGGCCAACCGCGTGTGCCAAAATGGACACAGTTTTGAAAGGTTTGGCTCACATTACAAGAGATGACAGTTTGAAAGACAGACACTTGGAAAAGTGTTGTTGTGAATGCACTGGAAAGTGTTCGTTAGTGATTATTGTGATGCGTACAACATTTTTTTCTTTGGTTATTAAAAGTGTTTATCTTCACGTCTATATGACATTCCATTTTTCTATTAATGACCACACAATGTACAAAGTGACTAGTATTTAGGAGATTTTTAAAATATTATTGTTTATGAAAAGGGAAAATTTTATCCATAGATAAAAAAAAATCAAACTCGAAAGGTTTTGGCAACAGTTAATGATAATGATGATAAATTCATAGAGGTTCCTTCAAACTGTTTGTGATATTTTTGTACGGTATGAAAGTGAATGCAAAATATTTTTAGATCTCAATGATAGGTATTCAGAACTTTTGAGTGAATCTTTGTATTGTTTTATTTTTGTAAATATGTGCTAGATATCTTCAGCTGTTTTCATTACACAAGTATAAAGGCCAACAAAGTAATTAGTACTCACAGATTGTCACACTTGAAAGGTTGTCTATGTACTGTTAGGCTAGTATGACTGGATGTGGAGCCTGACCTTCCCAATTCTGATGTTTTCGTCATTGCCAGACAGAGCCTTATTCATCAACCAAAACTTGAACTTGCTGCAGACAGATGATATCATGATTTTGTGTATATAGATGCCTGATTTACCGGTGTAGCGTTGTAAGTAGAAATTTTGTACATCTTTGTATACAAGTATAATTTTGACACTTTGTGAAAAACGAGACAAGCAGTTATTGATAGAGCCTAATTGAGTTAAGGTGAGCTGATTAGCCACACTCTTCAGACCTGGTTTTGAATTTGGGGAGAAATAGCAGTGTCCACTTCACAGTCATAGTTGAGGTTCACAGATTCCAAGAAGGTCACATTTTCAAGTACTGTAGTTGAGCGAGCATACTTTTTGGTCACAAAAAGAAATGTGCCTCTGGTACTTGGCACATGAAGAAAATGTGGCTTGTACAGCAGTCAGTTATTGTACAGTATTTAATATGCAATAAAAATTTCAGTTTGTTTTTTCAACTTTTTCTGCCCTGTTTTTGAAAGTTACGGAGTTTTTATCTGTCCAAGTCTTGTGGAATTGGTGTTACAGAAAATCATTTATAATGGAGAAGTTCGGGCTATTTTCGTATTTATTAATAGCTATGTTGATGGAAATTTAGCTAGCATAAAATATGTGTATGGTAATAATGATTTTGACAACAAGACTTAAAGGCATCATCTAAAGAAGCCCAAGAAAAAGCAAAAATTGCCCTATATCATCAGTGAATTTTGGAATAAGTAATCAGAATAAAAATAATAATGAAAAAATGTAGGCAATAGACAAATGTTCAAAAGTAATGACAAAAGAGGTGCACAACCATTTACTGGCAATTACAGTATAAGGTGGTATTCAACCTTCAGTGATTGAGTGATTTTGGCCATAAATAAAAAATGCATCTGTATTCCTCAGTGATACTAGTATGACTTGGTCCAAATGGTTTTCAGTTTCAATACAGTCACTCAGTGTACGAGATGATAAAGACGTGTGTAGATGAAAGTGGACAGTTAATATGAAGAAAATGAGATTACATTCCCTCCTCAAAACTTCAAGATTCATCAAAAGCTCAAGTCGCATTGCAAGACTTGGATTTTTCCCTTTCTAAGCAACGAAGAGAAGAGATTTTTGTATGCATCCTGTAACCTCACTGTCATTTGTATAGTCAGAAAAACTCAATATTTTTTATCTGAGTTTTATTGAACATCATTTCAATGTAAAAGTCTTTTCCTCATTAAAGCTTGCTAGGTTAAATTTCTGCAGGATGAGTTGCCAGGTGGATAAGTGCAGCACAAAACATGTCTCTAACCATGTTGGTTGGGTAAGTGAAGGTGGTGGTGTGCTTTTCATTATTAGGTGTGGATAGATATCTTCGATTCATCAAAATGGGACAACCCACTCGCTGAGCAAGTCTTTTTAAGTCTTATTGTGACTAACTGGAACAACAACACCTTGTAACAGTTCCTTATGTGCCCCTACACAGCTAAACATGAAAAATTCTGCCCAAAATTGGTAGTTTTCTCATTTTTTTTATAATTAATCATTAGGAGTCAAATTATCACTTCTTTTACTTTCTGTTTCATATAAAATATCCGTCAAACTTATACTTCCTAAAAATTAAGCGTAAGCTTAACTACCATTACGAAAGGTATGAATAAAATATGTTTTACAGGCTGCGACAATGTTGGTAGAACATCACATTGCATTTACAAGCTTTCATGATTTAGAAGACGTTAAAATTGGAAATTTAATGTAAAGCTTAATGTGGCTCCAGTTTTCCATTGACATAGACTGTAGTTGGAATTGCGCGTTTCTTTGTATGAATGCGCGCACATTTGCAGAATATTTCCATTTGCTAGCGGTCCAATAGTACTGCAGATACTACAAAAGCCAACAAAACACCAAGAAAATTCTTGCATTAATGTGGTTCACACCTTATGTTTTGAGATATTTATAACCTCTGTTAAGGGCTCAGTTTCAGCTGATGGTGAGAGTATGGACCGGTCTAGTAGCATTGCTGGGGGCACCTATAATCCTTTATCATAAGGTAAACTTACATATTCTTCAAGCTAACATGCACTGCCCTGTACATTCACATCACCTATATCGTGCTCCTTTAATTATAGGGGGCAAAAGTATAAAAAAAAAAGACTGACAACCATTGTTGTAAGTACTGTATGGTAAAATGCCTGCTTTTAAGGCTACTAGCCAGTTAGATGAAAAAGTGTGACACCAAGATGGTATGCTTTTGTAATAATCTGAAAATAGCCGGATGAATGTGAAATGTCCTTGCGTCTTCGTGTGTCCATATATTTTGGCGTTTATTTGGCTCAGAATTTACTTGGATTCGAAGCAACTAATAAGTTTCCAAGAAGTTCATTTCAAATCTTCGTGTAACAAGGATATATACTGCAATTGGTTTACAACAGAAAGAAATTGCGTTAATTTCATATTGAATCAGTCGAATAAGGTGTATTAGTTTTAAAAGTGAAGAATTATAACGAACCTGTACACAGTTGCACGTGTAATCATTTTTCTTAATTATTTCCCTCGTTAACGAGCATGACAGTAGTTCTTTAACATCCCCAACCATAGCCCATTAATCCACCAATTGCCTTGGATCTCTCCCCCACCCACCCCCCTTTCCTTCCATAGTTAGCCATGTCAGGATATAGTATATTGAAATCCTACTAAAAATACAAACTCTAACGTAACCTAAGTCTTGTTGAATAATCGCAGGTCTATGTAGGTCAAATCGATATCAGAATGTTAAAATTACTGTTACTAAAACAACGAACAAGAAAAAAAGTAATTAAAAGAGATGGGTTGAAATTTTGGGTGCAGAGTTGGAACCCATGGTGGTTTCGAACTTTCGAGTCGATATTCGTGCATTTGCTTTCGTTGGGTGAACGTCTTTCGAACTTCCGTGAAAGAGGGTAAGGTATTTGTCTTAATATTATGGTATCACTGTTGGAAAACTCGATGCTTTTTCCTCAAAGAGTGAGCCACAGTACTCAAAACTTTTTTTCTGTTTTTAATGGAGTGTTGCGACTAGAATTTGTTTTGCATAGAACCGGTTATGCGGAACTTTTTTTTATGTCCGTCTCCGAAAAATTGTCAAAAAAATCATTGTGAAATTAAAAGTGGGAGCTAGGGGTGTCGTTATTTGTAGGATTACAGTTTTTGCTTAAGTTTGTACTTAAGCTTTGCTCGTGTTTTTGTAATTATTTGTCATTTAACTGTCCTTTTGCAGAAAGCCTTAAGTGAAGCAGTAGTGTAGGTTCATTTTCGTGTCCCTGTGTTGAAGCTCTGAAAGGCTGTTTTTAACGGAGTAGGGCCGGATTTACACTAGTTTCTTCGAAACTGTATCAAATTAGCACATTAAAAATATCAAAATTCCAGCTGCATTATTTTATTTGAAGCAATTTGGCAATCAGTTATTCGATCATGTAAAGCCATTTCGGCTATAGTATTTGAGGTTCGAACTGTAGAAGTCCAGCACAGATGTAATGTCAGGTTTCCAAACTCGCTCACTGAGTGGGTTCCCATAAGGAAGCAATACCAGTTCCATCATATTTGTTGCAGGTGTTTAGTGGGCTTCATTTAATCCACCAGAAGGGTCCACTTTTGTTTTTAATTTCTAGTTCCCTAGAATGATATTTAATATTCCATAGTTTAACTGAATATATTATTAATTTTTTTTTTACACATAACTTGACAACAATGTACTTTAGGTCACACATAATTTGTTACGTAATGGTTCCCTTAGTGAGGACTAAAATTTAATGAGACTTCAGGAATTTGGCCATAGGGCAACAAATTGTAGAAATGACCAAGCTTGCCTTAGATGTGGTGAAAATCACAAATCAAATGAATGTGCTAGCAGCATTTACAAGTGTAAAAATTGTGTAAAAGGCCATAGTGATACTAAACATAAAACATATGATGGCAATAAGTGCACAGTATATAAATAATGTGTCAGAGGTGAAAAACAATACGGACCATGGCTTTGATTAATAATCTTCTATGGAATTTAATAAACTTACAGTCCGTAGGAAATAAAACCAGCATACAAGAAGAAAGCAAATTTAAAAAAGAACGAAAGACTCTCCTATTCTGTAGGAGCTACGATATTGACGAGAAAACACTGAAAGAAAATTATAAAACATAGGAAGCACCTTATTTTGAAAACGTACAAGAGCCCGCCAGAGAGAGAATTATCCCTGTGGAGGGCTGTACATAAAACCAAACAAAGTGAGCAAAGTAGTAGGTTTCTAAACTGGTTCCAGTCCGCCCAAAGCGACCTGCGGGAACCGCCCGCAACACCCACTCCGCCCTCTTTTTTTTTTTTTGTATGAACGTGTATGCAAGAGCATTAAAATACTCATATGACGTACACCCTATGGTCAAATCCATACTAGAGCTCTCACAAAATCTTGACTATTTTTGTGATATATGGTGTTATTTTATTAAGTCGCTAAATGTATTTATAGTTTATTTTTCAAACCGAGTTCACTCCTTGTAAATGACTGGCTGGTTCTCTCACCGGGGCATATCGGAGCGTGATGTCATCCTCGAAGTTGTCCCCTAACAAACTCGGTCCTCATTGTACATATCCCATGCCCTATTAGATTAATACATAATGTAAGTATTATGAAATAGTGTCATGTTCACCAAAGTCTAAGCTACTTTCCAGTACAGCACCATACACTCGAGTATGCTGGAAACATTTTATTAACTAACATAAATCTTAACAACATTGCAAGCAGTAATAATACGCCGAAGTGGTGTGCTAGCTGTTATAAATGCTAGGTTCTTGCGAGCTGGCTAATTCATTGTTGTGGCATTTGTCCCAGGTGTGTTGCACTGTGGCAATGATCATGATGCAAGAACCAATAAAGACTAATATTGATTACTGCTAAGGGTATAAGAGTAGTTAAATATGAGCATTCGTTAGCGGGAACAATCCTTGCCTGGAAATTGCCGTGGGGATTTGCTAATGATACGCAAATGTTTAAATACAAGGTTAAATATGAATATTTTTTCATTTAAGTTATATAAGTTTTAACATCTGTTGGCTAAATCGGCCAGTGGTGGCACTGACTTCATGTGGAACTAAGTTTTTTTTTTTTTTTTGGGGGGGGGGGGTGCATAACCTCGCTGGGGGCCGACGTGACTGTAAAGTGTATGCAAGATCACAATTTCTCCTGGTATCGTATAGTGGAAAAGAATCCAGAGATCTACGTCGGTCCTCACCCTCTCTTTGACAACTGAACACTCTCATGGGCCGCTTTCTTTTGAGCGAGTCAAATCAATCGGCGCTATTTCGAAAGATAGGATTTTGCAATTTCCATTTTTACGATTTTAATCTTTACTTTATATTTATTTTCTACCACTTTCTACTATAATCTGCATAGCTTTTACTGCCAAATATTGTCATATCGAGAAGGGATTAAATTTCAAAATCGATAATTTTTGGCAACTGTGCTGATCACCATATAACGAAAGAATGTATTTTTGAGTTTGTCAAATGTATCGGCTGTCTGAGAAAAACGTTAAGTTGCACGCTATGGATGTCAAGGCAGAGTAGCCGCAGTTATTGATCATGGAGAAAGGTTTTAATGTCTTAAAATGTCAGTCGGAGAGAGAACACTGAAAATTAAAGCAGATAAATAAAGAAGTATTTAGATTTCAGTATTCTGTGAGGTATTGGTAACTTAGAATTAATTGCTAACTGTATTGATTGTCTTATGGCTATTAACAGTATTCTTGTCGAATATTATGATGTTTAGGGTTTGGCAAGTTATGTTATTTCCAGTGCCATGAGTTTAATGTTACAAATGTGGACGTGAAAATAAGAGGGTTTTAGAAAGCCCCTTCGGTGAAGACGGGACCTGGTAAAGAAATCTGAAAAGTAAACGATTACAAGGTCCTTCGTTAACCCAAAGTGAGGAATAAACCTTATTAGAAAGTTTATTTAGAAAGGTCAGGTAAAACACATCTCTCCTTTACAATTTTATTTACTTTTATAACGCCTGATTTTAAAAACTAACATAACCAAGAATTTCATCAAGTCTTGAGGTTTGCTCTTCTGAAATTGGTTTTGGAGGGAGAATTTTAGTCAACATTTATTTAGAATTATAAATTCGTCCATAATTGAATGCTATTCGGGTTTTTGGCGTAATTTTAGGCGATTTAGAAGCAAGTAACATTCCATGCAGCTGAAAGACAGGCAGGCATTTGATGTTCATCATAGTTATGTCAAAATAATCTTAAGGAATAAATGAGCTATTAAACTCGGTGTCCATTTCATTATCGAGGAAGCCAACCTCAAGGAATTAACAAAAAAAAAAAAAAAATTAGGTTCATTTTGAATTTAACTTCAAACGTATGTTTTTCCGTTGTCCGTGCTAAGTATATTGATTTGAAAATATCTTGGACTATTGATATGGTACTTTTTATGTAAAAATAATTGGTTTTTGTCAAAAGAAATGAGTAAGATGAGTTGCCCTGATGGTGACCATGAGTCACGGTGTGATAACAATGAGTCCTGGCCAAGTTGTCAAGATACCAGGAAGGAGGATGAGTTAATAGTAAAGCATATGCCTTGATAAACAAAAATTCAGTCTTGTAGCATACGTTGAAAACTGAGTTATAAAGACGTTATCCCAAGGCTCTGTTTTAACTGCTTATTTTATTGCTGGGAAAATCTTTCCTATCTTAAGTCAAGGAAGCGACTGGGTTTGAGGGGGACAAGAGGTCACCGACAATAGTGTGTTTACGAGTATTGGGACTAGTTTTGGTAGAATATGTGGGTTCAGATTGTGGCCCTTTGAAAGAGATTTTGTGGACAAAACAGTAAGTAGACTAGGGATTGTCTCTCTTCATAATATTTGTAGGGCTGGGATGGGGGGAGAGGGAGGGGAAGAGTGATCTCCCGTCGTCTCCTTGCAGAGGTATCCCAGTCTGTAGCCGAATTAGGACAGCTACAGGTATTTTCTCTTAAATCCAATCTTCAGAAAGTCATAAAATATTCAAATTTGTAGGTAGTTTTTGTTGAGGTATGTTTAGTCTTGACAAATAAAATTTTATTTGTTCTTGAAAATGAAGACTATATACTTTCACTGCCAGTTAACAAGAATTCGCCATTAGTTGCCTCTATTTCTTAACGGCCGATTTAAAGCCTAGATCTTCATACATCCAAATATTAAAAATATCCTTGACATAGGAAAAAATCATCCCAAAATTACGATAATTTTGTATATTATTCGTCGACTTTTTAGCCTTGCCTAAAGCTTTCCATTGTTTCTGTTAACTGTAAGTTGACTGGTCAAGTTACAAGGTTTATTCAAAAAGTTCTTGGTCTCTCTTAGAAAGCGTCACTAGAGAAGAGACAGCTCTTCATTCATTTTCAAATGTCTGCTCTGACTTCAGTGCACCTGATCCACCGATGATCAAGCATTGCTACCCGGCATTATGGACCTTCAAATACTCGTCTACAACTTAGATATATGGTTACTACGCACGTGCTATATGAGCTTAGGGAATAATGTAGAAGTTGCATTGCCCGGGCATGAGGCAACATTTCAGTAACAATTGACCTTCTCAGCCACCTCAAAAGATGCTGTGTTGACAAAAGCATTGACTAAGACCAACAGCAAGCCTGCTTGCAGCTTTCCGGTTACACGTTGATAATAGTTTCAGGTAACTCAGGTGCGTCATATTCCGTCAAATGGTTTCGCCCCTTTCCAGCTGCTGTAGACCAACGCCGCTCTTAGAATCCTAGAGCCAACAGCTACCATGGTGCAGGTTGCTACCACGTGAATTTTTGGAGAGGTAGAGAACCAGGATGATTTAATGGCGTGCTTTGAATCTTTCATCAAATCCAAGGTGGGGAACCCTTGCCTCCTTATGGGTTGTAAGATGTAGAAAATTTCCACTTTGGCCAGCTTCGATGCTGGTGTCAACATTTGTGGTACCCTTTCTGTAGACAGCTTCTCATTTCCCCCTCTGTGGGTCTAAATAATGTGGTGGGTTAATAACGATAGTCGTGGTCTCTGCTATCTCATCTGTCATCCGTATTCATGCGACAAAGGATACCCACTTGTTCATTGATGGCTGGAGTTTTGGACGTCCCGATAAGGGATAGTTATCTGTGCTGTCTGTCCCACCTGACTTAGGAGCCCTCTTCTTATTGATTAAGAGTACAGGGAGACCTCACCAATTGAGCTGACCCTGTCGCATTGGATTTCTTTATATTTACAGTTAATCTTTTGAAGATGCTTAATCACTGAACTGCCTTTATTTCGTCCATTTCTAGTATTTGCTTGTGCCTAGTTTCTTTTAGAGCCTTACATGCAATGTATACAGTTCGATTTTATTGTCTTTACTGTTCCTTGCCTTTTCTCAGGTCTCACTTCTCCAGAGAGACTTTGCGAGACCTGTAACTCACTTGTCTTTGACATAATAACAGACATTTTGAAATGTATGCGGCTTAGTTCATATTGAATAACCAATACACACTTATCATAATATTAAGAGATTGATAACGTCTTTAGTTTTCTCTTGAAAACTAGATATTTTTAGGCCTCCTGATTTCAAGTGGGAGCTCATTGTACGGCCTAAAACCAACATTCAGAGTTCATCTTGAGACCACCTGTTGCCAATATTGTGCTGACTCCATCCATTGGCTGTATTATACGCAACAAGTCTCTCAAGTATTTTGAAATGAAGTCTTGATAGGTTGAGTCATTGCATATTACTAACATTATTTATTCTAGCTTTGATAAGGAGCCAGTGGAACTCAATAAAGTAGGTCGTCTTGTCTCGAGGTGCAATACACTTTATTAATGTTGCTGCTCTAATTTTTTTGCAGCTTCCTAAATTGCATTTAAGAAAGATTGATAGTTGCAATAGTCCACTCTGAATATTACAATAGACCACAAGTTTCTTATAGAACGCTCATCAAGATATAATTAAGGTGCAAATTTCTAAGACGATGGCCAGTAACCCTTACAACACTATACTGTGAGACAAATGACACTCAATTGGTACATTACACTCCTATGGTACACCTGAGTATCATATTCTTATCAGCAGTCAGAACCAGATTACTGCTGCATTTAAGCTGAAAATCAAGATTTTTAAGTTATTTTTCCTCTTTATTAACACATGTTCTAGCATGTATAGTTATATGAGCAGTTGTAAGAAACTACACCAGGAAATTTTGCTTGTTACTCTTTTTTTCTGGGCGAGGTAGCCTCTTATAGAATTGATTTGCACACAATTATACCTGAGAGAAAATGACAAAGCGGTTACTGGACCCAACTATATAATTGAAGTTCATTAAATAGTTAAAAATAATACAATAAAAGTGAATTTCATGTGCTTTACAGGCGTTTTGCATTTGTTTTGCAGAGTTGACAGCAATGCTGAATTGTCTTAGTGTTCCCTATAAAAAGAAAAAGATATATCAATAATGTTCAGTGTCCCTGTGGGATCCATATGAATAAGGTTCATCATCTGAATAATAATAATAGTGATAACTTTTGTCATATTGTGTTTAGTTCCCATTACAATGCTTCTGCAATAAAAGTTGTGCTTTGGAAAACCACTTGTTGTATTTTATATCAGATTTTTGTTAAAACTAGAAGTAATTTTCAATTTTAACAACAAAAACCCCATGGCAGGTTTCATATTTTTACGAATGCCGAGGGCCTTGTTGGGTTGAGGAGCGAGGGGGAGAGGAGTCGTTGAAATTTAGGATTTTCATTTGATCAAATTACTTGTTGAACCATAGCCAAAGTTTTAGAAGGCAATATTACTGTCCATGTAGTTACAGAGGTCATTAACGACCGCCTCTGCCGAATCGCGCTGGAAGATTGTATTGGGACTTACTGTGAATTAAAATTTCTGGTGCTTACCATGACGGGGGTTACTGGAAATCAGCAAACCGTGCTCACGAAAAAATTTAACATTATTTCGTGAATGCTTGGAAAGCTCATCCCCTAAACGAACGAAGGGTATTTGGATTCGATGGAGGTGATGAGAAAAATCCGCTAACCCAAAATAAATCCTGTAGGCCTACAACATACGCTCTGGCTCATCCTTCATTGCAGTTTTCAAGAAAATTATAGATTAACGGGTTACCATAACATCAGGGAAATTTTTGTATTTAAAAGTTTAGCCTCTTGGTATTCCGTTATTCGTCTATCCATTCAATTTTTCATATTTGGTGCTTTTATTTTCTGGAGCTTGATCATTGTTAATGAGTTTTTTCCATATAAAAATCTGACGACTTAAAAAAAATAGTGGCATATTTTTAAATCAACTGTTATAAATAACATTCAGGCAGACATGGTTTGTTTACAATTGAAATAGCCCCTCCAACCTGCACTAGAAATGGTCTAACCTTTCACTGGAGTAGTCCGTGAAAATACCGTTTTCTATTATTCCATTTTCTCTCACGTTCTCCCATTTAGCACTGCAGTGGATGGTAACGTAAACTGTATGAGGTCTGAGGCAACGCACTTTTGTCATGTGTATGCAATACCTAATGCAAACAAGAGAAGTTTAAGACTCATTAACTGTCGGGTTCACTTTATCAAAAACAGTAACCCAGACGATTAACAACCTTACTGGTTTGTGTGTGTAAAAGGAAATTGTCCAGATTGTACCACTTGTCTAGGAATTAGTTGTGTATTATGATAAAACGGTACTTGCCGAAATATGCTGAAGACAGAAATATTTTGGATATAGACAGGACCAGAACACGCTGCCCTGGAGAATTAGTTTAAACGATATTGTTGGTCTTATGTGTTTGGCGTGCAATACGTGTGAGTCTTTGAATGAGCAAACTTTTGTCATTCACACCCTTTAAAAAATTACATTTGCCTTTACAAATAAGATTTTAGAAACTAGCAATCTAAGTCTTGTCGCATCAAAAGTACGAAGAACCTCTGTACAAAGGAGGTAATGTAGCTTAATTATTTTAGATACATTTTAAGCAGAATTAACTTTTCACATTTAATTTTGCCGTACAGTTTAAAATAAGACGTCGTTTTGTCAAGCACCCACAACGGCACAAGAGAATATTTCCCATTAAGAGAATATTGGATGAAAACAAGGTCTTCAATAATAAATTGCATATCGAAAAACGTATAGACGTCTCAGAAAAAAAATTATATCAGAGAAAAATGGAACGCGGCTGCTAGTTTAAAATTGATCCAATAGTTTCGTAAAACAAAAACTTGCCTAAGTGCTGCAATCTGTCTCAGGTTTGCGAAGTTAAAAGGCTTGAACTATGCTTTGAATGTTTATTTGATGAACTGATAGTTAAACAGTATCCCTTCAAATTATGCCATTAAAAAAAAAAAAAAAAAATTCGGGGAACGCCCTGGTCTGAATTTGCAACATTGAATTACTTATAAACAATTGAGCCGTTAGCTAGATTTTTTCAGGTATCCGGATTACGCTCCAAATAGAATACAATTACAGTACTTGGAGAAAGACTCCGCGAGATCTTAGTTTTTCGGATAAGCTTTTATGTAAATATGTTTTGTAAGTTATTTTTTTTTTAATAGTATGTGACTGCAAAACCATAGTTCTAGTTTGAGGGATGTTCATTTTTCGTCATGTTGATTGGATGTTAACTAAACGCAGTGCCCAAAAGTAAGGACATATCTTTTAGCTGGAAAACAGAGTTTAAAGGGGTGCAGCAACAAACTTTTCAATTAAGGATGCAGGGATCATGTCAAGATTAGCGAACCCAACATCTCCATGTCAAGAACAGCGAACCCAATGATCCCTGTGTAAAGAATGGCT
Source organism: Macrobrachium rosenbergii (assembly GCA_039081455.1). Taxonomy (NCBI): domain Eukaryota; kingdom Metazoa; phylum Arthropoda; class Malacostraca; order Decapoda; family Palaemonidae; genus Macrobrachium; species Macrobrachium rosenbergii. The sequence continues at coordinate 25,639,589 of JANJGK010000036.1, forward strand.
GACCCTTTCCGGTCCGAACTCCAATTCCACATGAGGGCTAGTACTAAACACGGCGAAACAGGGATTCATCTACACTGTTTCGCCGTGTTTTGACAAGCCCCTTGGAGGTCAAGTGTATTTCGCCTTGTTTAGTACTAGGCCCTGGGGGATCAATGTCCGGTACCGAAGTGTTCATGTCTAGAACAGTGAGCCCGATTATTCCTACGTAAAGAATAACGAACCCAATAATCTTCTTGTAAAGAAAGCGAACCCTTCTGCTAGTGGGTTCGCTAATCTTGACATGATCCTTTAATTTTAAGATTAAATAATAACAAATTATGGAAGATGAACGAAAAATAACAAATTATGGAAGATGAACGAAAAAGAGAGGCAACGAAAAATTGACTAGTTTTCTCTTGTTTCAGGTCACCCTTTACAGGAAAGATGAGGGGCGTCTTTCAAAATCAGTCGATCAACGAATATCATTTCAGCTTGAAGATTGGAGGGCCATGCTTCAAAATTTTCGATGATCTCAGTTTGAAAGAAAGTACTGTGCTTAAAGTTCCATGAAGATGCTTTTAGTTTAAAGAAGGGAGGCCATACGACAAGATCGAAGATGATTTCGTTGTGAAGACTGGAGACCCGTATGTCAAGGTTGACTTCGTCGCATAATACTAATCAACAATTACTGTTTATTTTCAATGAAATGTCAGTGATTTCAATCTCATCTTTGATCATCATTGCTTTGTATTAGTTCTGAATTCTCGTGAGTAAGTACAGTGTTAATGGTGGTATTCATCTGTAAAAATTTAGAGTATTTTCTCTCGTCATAATGTTAGGAACAATTAAAGGCGTTTGACTAGTGGCAGGTCCATGGTTCTCATGAGGGTGGTGGTTGGTTTACGTATAGATAAAGCCGGCCTTATCCTATAGCGCAGGCTGCTTGCCCTGATGGTCTGTTGGTGTGGTGCTGTGTTGTAGGAAGACTGGTGTGGGTGCCAGAATTTTTTAACCAGCTGTTTTAATATGTTAGTTGGCACTTAATTCTACTTATTACTAATTCCTTCATTTTTTCTGCTTTTGAAACTAGATATTAACAGGATAATGCAAAGAGAATTTTGCTTAGTTTTCACCTTTCTCATCTCAGTACCAGAAAGTAAGTGATTCTTTACTGATTTTTCTTGCATATTCTATGTACGTTGGTGGGAGTTGTTAATTTTGACAAACGGGATTGGCTGAGGTTTAACATTTTTAAAATTTTTTGTGATGTTAAATTTGCTGTTGTAAAAATATTATCAATGAAAAGCGTAAAGCATGCGGTGGTTTGTTGTTTCATAATATATACTAATAAGAGAGGGTTTGCTGATCAAGTTTTTAAAGTATAAGCAGTATAATAATGAATTCGCATTCTGGGTTCCAGCTTTTATATTCATAATTATTGTGTGCTGTATATTTAAGTAGTAATTTATGAATGTAAATGAATGGTCTGTTGAGGGAATGCGAGGAGTAAATTAAAATGTAACGTAGGTTTGTTTGTGATATAGATGTGTGTGAGAAAGTGGAATGGGGAGTGTTTGGTGTTAGTCAGTAGTAAGAATAGGAGAAAGTGTTGGTACTATGGTCATGCAGACCTCGGAATTAGAGAAGCTACAAAAAAGCTAGATTGAAGTTGCCTTTACAGCAGGGTTCCACAAAAATGTGTGAATGACTGGCGCAAATTGCACACCAAGTACCGAGTAGAGTTTGTGAATGTTAAATGCCCTGATGTCTCAGTTTACTATATACATCACAGTACTCACTGAGGGGATCACAGATAAGCTGTAGTATCAAAGGATTTTGCTTCTAGGTTGATGGACGATACCGTTAAAGCCCGATTTTTAAAGTGGTGAGTGGTCTAGATTGATTGGAGTGAGATCTTAGGTCATCACCAGGGCTCTTTTATTTTGACACTGGCAGCATTTGAGGAAGGGCCCGTTATGTTATAAGGCCGCCTTAATCAAAACCAACTATGCAAGACCTGGGGAATATTGAAGGATAACTGGAATAATCTAGAATCTAGATGATAGGAGTTCAGTTTTGTTCTGTATGAAAGGCAAAGTTTTCTGAGGCAACACGGAATCTTTCAAGTACTCATGTTTGCCTGATGCTTTACGTAACAATTTCAGCATTATTAAAGATTGTTGTTTAAAGATAGAATTGCCACTTCAATAGGGTTTTACAAGGATTGGTAAACTCACTACATCTTTTTCGAGTTACAGGGATCTCGGTTGCGAAAAGTCCGCCACTGTCATCTATGCAGAAGACGGCAAACACCACTGTTAGCAACATGTAACTGAAGACAAACTTTCATCTGATCATTATTTTACTGGTAAGGTTTTTAGATTTTGTGATCAGAGTCACATTTGTAATAACTTTTGGGAAACTAGGCTTATTTTTGGTATAAAAAAAGAGCATGGTGTGTTTTTGGTAAAAGCTTCATGTGTAAATGTTTAGTAAAAAACTTTTTTTTTTACTTACGCTCTAACAGAAATTGAACAAAGTATTTTTTTTCTAACGATATACTGTACTACATTCATGTTATGTAACTTTTTACTTAAACGCTTTAGTGACTGTGTGACGGAACATGATTTACAAATACGGTTTTGGTTTTGATAGTCACATTTAACAGATGACTTACGTCTCTTCTCAAGCTTATCTAAAATGGTTGTGGTTTCGGACAAACGCAGTGCAGTGATATCTCTTACCTAAACTCACCCTTATTGCTGCAGTTGTTCCCTCCTTCCACCAGCATTGGTCTGCTCTTCCTCCTCCTATCTTCATTGCTACTACTACTACTACTACTACTACTACTACTACTACTACTACTACTACTACTACTACTTCTTATCTATCTCTATTTCTATTGGTTAGCTTAGATTGAGTTGAGCTAGACCCTTGCTTGCCCCGAGTATGGTAACGTGTGTGAGAGTAATTTGTCTGGTGTGGACCTGTGAATAACATCAACCAGCAGACGTCTACCTCTTACTCATTTATTCACTCCTACCCGAATCGTCCAATGTCTGTATGCCTCGTCGATTTACACATTTTAAATATTTTTGATTTTATCTTTTGTTATACTTTCTTTTGGAGGTTCTTATTTCATTGCTTTAATTTTATGATTTGCATTCTTGAAGCCCCCTTTTTTATGCATTCGCTGTGATTATTTTAGTCCTATTTGTTTTTCCTCATTATACTTGTTGTGTAATGTCTACTCAGATTTTATAATTCCCCTTGACCACCAAGCAGCCATATCTGTTGTATGTCATCAATAATACTTAAGTAGTTTTAAAATCCTACCGAGCTTTTCTGATTTATTTTTGGGGGTCTAATTACAACTTCATGGTTTCCAGGCCATTTTTCTGTGATTTTTTGTTATTCTCACTTAGTTTTCGTCGTATTCTTCATATTCTGTTGTGCTCGGCTGGTTTTTTTTTTCACTTTATTCCTTTTCTGTGAGGGTTTCCTTATTCACAGTTTATCCAGGCATTGAATTTTTAAGAAGTTGCAATTTACTTAAGAAATAATTCATTCATCACGAATAAACCCTTCAGGCTAACTCTGAGAGTCGTGTGGCTAAATTGTAATAATAATTCTGACAAAGTTTTCATTTTTGTTTTGTTTCTCTGGACTATCATTTGAAGTTTTCGTTTCTAGTTTTAGGTGACAGTTTATAGTTACTTTTTGTTTAATAATTATTATATCTTTACTCATCTCTACTGAGCTCTTCACAAAGCGAACTTTTCTATTTTTCAAGTCGCTCAACAAGCCATTTCGGTCATTTGTTCTTTTAGGTTGTAGCTTTCCATTCGTACATAAATTTGATATGACATCCCGTTTGTAGGACTAATTTGACTGACATGAACATTTTTCAATATTCCTGAGATAAAAAAAAAAAAAACATGAAAAATTTCAAAATGAAATTAGGTTTTCACGTGTACCATCTTTAGAATGAAACGAGTGTGCATTTTGTGACTAAAACCCATTCATGAGAAGCCATAACAAGCATATTCACTCATTTCTCTGTTGGCTTTTCATGCCTGATCGCGATTCATCGCTTGCTGCTCCTCACAGAGACTCAAGTTCTGTAGCAAGTCTTAGTTATGGTCACTAAGTCAAAGTTAGACGTGATAAGCTCAGATTAGTAAATTGCTTCCTGAGATGAGACTTCAAAATTTGTCGCCAGTAAGTTATTCTAATTAAAAGTAAATTTTTTGATTTAGTTACTAGGTAGTAGTTTTTTGGACATTTCATAGACTACTACTACATGACTTTTGTCACAGCTACTGACTCAACCAAAAAGCTGTATATGAAACAGCGTATGTATTAGAAAATCTTTTCAGCACTGTTGAAGTTCATGCACTACGAATTGACAGTAACCTGTTTTAAGTTTTACTCCATTTTTTCTTAATACTAGACTATGCTTTTTTTTTTAGGTCACCAAAAACCACGCCAATATTACCCTTGATATATCCCCTGTTAATGATGAGAAATTGCTCATAAAACTAAAATTATTTTCAGAAGTAACTTTTCAAGCTTTATTATATGATAATTGAAATAAGATTCCAATATTTATTTTAACGCTGCTTGTGAACCGTCATGCTTTTAAAAAATTGTCTTCACTAGGCCGTCATCAAACTAAATTCAAGCTACCATTACTGTGCATTTCAGAAAGTATTGCTCTAATGTTCATTGTATTAATACCAAACACGTTATTTGCTTGCTTGAATTTAATTTTGTTGGCGAGTTAAGATTTTGAAGATGCTAAGCTATCTGAACATTCCCAATTCACTCTTACTCAGACGCAGTTTTTATATTAGTTTTAGCATATTTTAGCTCATAATTTTCTTATTAAGCTGGAGTTACCCTAAATCAGAGTTAACTGTCGTAATTGCAAAATTTAATGCTTGAAAACTGGATTAAGGCCATTAATTTTCAATAAATTCCGTTTAAACTAAGAAGCAATGTTTTGGCAAAAATTCGATATTCTGGTTCCACTTGTAACGTTAGTGGTTCTCCTTTTATTTTTCTAGTCTAAATTTACTTCCATGAACATATTTTTAATGTAACTTTTACATTATTCGTTATTATCTAAGAGGCAAATTTTCCCTTCAGCTCTATAATATCGATATTGTTGCACACTCATAATCTAATTCGAAACCTCTGTTGAGTCCAGAGCCACGGAAGGTAAACTATTTGTTCAGTCAAAATTTCAATGGTTATTTCTACTTCGGTCTATAGTTTTATATTACATATATGAAGCCAAATCTCTGAAACCATCCCATTTAATTAGATCCCTTTCATTTTATGTTAGGAATACAAAATAAAAAATATGGCTGTTTAACCTTCGATGCACAGGCTTTGATGCGGTTGCAAATTAGTTTCGTTTCGAAATTTACCAGCGTGTTTATCTTTTAAGTCTAGGTTCTATTAATATTGCTCTTAAGTATTGTAAAAGTCGCGTCATGATTTTGACTGGACGAGAAAAAGCTCGGTGAATTTAAGCTTGTGGAGTGTTGGTGCGACTATAAGATTGTTTGAAGATTACCAAACTCCCTGCTTAGATTCTGAAGTTTTATAATCACTCTCTACAGTAGATTGTTAATCGTTAGATTGTTTGAAGATTACCAAACTCCCTGCTTAGATTCTGAAGTTTTATAATCACTCTCTACAGTAGATTGTTAATCGTTAGATTGTTTGAAGATTACCAAACTCCCTGCTTAGATTCTGAAGTTTTATAATCACTATCTACGGTAGATTGTTATTCGTTAATGACTCAAAGAAAGCCCTTCCATCATTCGTTAATGACTCAAAGAAAGCCCTTCCGTCATTCGTTAATGACTCAAAGAAAGCCCTTCCATCAGCGAAATAAGCGAATACAAAAAGGTTAAATAACTGATGCTAGCTCATGGCATAAATTTACATGAATGTTATGCTGTATTATATTAATTATACTTTGTTTTACAGCTGACTGGTGGACGTTGTTGCCATGGGACAGGAAACAGTTTTGCAGTCAGTAAAAGGATTTTTATCAAGAGGCACATTCAAGAACTACTTTTGCGAGGTGCCAACGATCCTCCAGTCTACTGTTGAGTGGAGAGCAGTGTAGTGGACCTTGCAGACGTTTTTGGATGTGCGTACACGACTACGATAGCCTTCAATTCAGATGGGTAATATTCGAAGACACCCTACCTCCCATAGTGGGAATCAACCCATACTGTTTTCGGCAAGGATTAACGGAAAACATTGTGAATGGCAGCATTATTTCAGTTCGCCTCACCGTAACTTAGTTACGGTGAGGCGAACTCGTACTGCCATTCACTGAGTGTTTTACGTTAATACTTGCAAAAAACAGTATGGGTTGATTCCCACTATGGGAGGTAGGGTGTCTTCGAATATTACCCATCATTCAAGGTTATCTAGCGATTTACATTAAGGAGAGATGGCGGAATAAACATTGTGACCAAGGAGGATTGATAAATAAAGAGGTCAAGGGTTCTTTCCATGACTTTTATTCTATATATATATATACTTGATGTATAAGAGCAAACAAAAAATTTTTGAAAAAAGGTCTTCACCTTTCATACAGCAAAATCGTTCTCCTCCTCTTTTGTACTATACATAAAAGCCCTCACATTGGTATTGTTTCAAAAGTCTGGGTCTGGCGGCCTGCTGTTTGAATACATCTTTTAGCTCTTGGTCTCGTCCACAACCGATGTTTACTTCTACAAGGTCCTTGGTAATCCTTTTTCTTTCAATCAGTGGATTTTTAGCAATCCTAGTCATTAAAATGTCATGCCCATTTTGACCAGATCTAATAGGCTAGACTCATAGTCTAACCTATTAGATCTGGTCAAAATGGGCATGACATTTTAATGACGGGGGATCGCTGAAAATCCATCGATTGAAAGAAAACTAAGGATTACCAAGGACCTCGTAGCAGTAAACATCGGTTGTGGACGAGACCAAGAGCTAAAAGATGTATTCAAACAGCAGGCCGCCAGACTTAAAACTCATACACCATATGGGCTGCCTGAAGATGATGGACTGTTTTTGGGTTACAGGCTCGGTCCATCTGTAAAACTGCATGTAAGAAAAAAATTTTTTTTTTTCACTCGATGGGTTCTTTCCCATTACAAACTGCAACAAATTATATATGGACTTTTATTTCTCTGAATGAAACTGACCAACTCAAGTTTTTGAAAATTAATGACACTGAAACATTTTGTTTCCAGGATAACCTCTCCCAGTTAACATTTACATAAGGTATTTCAAAACAACCAGATACAATAGTAAAGAGGATAATTTGTTGAAGACTGTGCTGTTGAAAACGTTGTTACCTGTTGGTATATCTACAGATAAGTAATGTTGAGACATTACTCAAAGCTATTTGAAATGCCACAGAACCAAATTCTTGATACACAAGTATTCTAATAACCAGTTATTGCAATAAGACAAAAAATCTCCATTTACTCAGCTCTTTACTTTGAGCAAAAATTTCTTGTAAAATGTTATGACAAATACCCCAGACCTAAGATATTCTAAAAACCTTTCCCTAAATTTCGATTAGCTAAAAATTTTAGTGGTCTGACTAATTATTACCAATAGTACTTGGACTGATATAAAAGTACTTCACCTAGAACATACTGGTTGTACCAAATTTAGACCACCTTGTGCACTGCAATTTCGAATAACTAGAAATATGGTGGTCCATCAGATTCATTAATATTTGGACGGATATGAAAGTGCTGTACCTGACACGTAATGGGACCAAAAACTTAGTTCACGTATGGATCAACAACCATAACCAAGGTGCTTCCTGTGTTATCTTTTCTTCATTTTTTAAAGACAGCAAGAAGGTCTCAAGAGAGACTTTCCACCTAACAAACAAATTAGTAGCAACAGCTACTGTCATGGAGCAATTATTTTTCAGAGAGCCATCTAATTCCAAAGGAGCACAGTGATGTACACTATTTCGGAACATTCAATATAAGATTAATGGCATACATAAAAGGTATAGCAATTAAACACTGTCACATGAAAAGAAAAGTTAGTGTAACTCTCGAATGGATAATCAGCCACACTTGATATCCCAGAAAAATGAAGAAGCTGACCTCATAATTAAAACCACATTCAACTGAAGTGTTCTGACTCAGTCATCATCACTTCTGACTGCTTACAATAAAAAGCAGGCACTGCCAAGAACCAACAGAAAACTGATATTGCATATCAAAAACAAAAAAGCTCATCCATGACCGATCAACTAATACAAAGATAGCAACACTGGCTCACAGACTAAGAGTGGATTCACTCTGGAAATGAAAATATCCCATATAAGAAGAGAGCTGCAAACGCCAGGAAAACCACATTCGTAGATTACCTTCTTTAATACTATCACACACTCCTAAGGTAGTTGTGATCAGGCATGAACTTCATTACACTGTGTAATAACCTTCCACTTCATCCTAAACCTTGGAACTCCCTTTGATATTGTCCAATCATGATAATGAACAATGGTTTGGATGAACAAGTCATGGGAAGAAAACCTATCCTAATCAGCAATTCTTTCTCTGAAAAAAATTCTTTCTCATCGTTTGCTTCATAACAACTGCACAAAACAAACCTTACTATTTATTCCTCACTACCAACACAATTCTCTCATTTGTTAACAATATGAACCACGAAAAATCTTAAATTACATATTCAAGGAGCAGGAGTCCCTATCGTCAAAGAGCTACTGTAAACTGCCAAACCCACCCATCAATCATCACCACATACAGTACTATCTTAACTAGTGTCATTCATAACCTGAGATTACTGAGACCATGTCATCTATAATAGAGAAAGGAGAAAGGAACCAGCCACGCTATTGCACAATGCCACAATCTGGTATGCATGTCTCTCTATAAGATGTCCTGAACGCCATTTAATAGTAGTAAATGGTAAGATAAGGGGATGACTGACTGACTGATAGATTTGTGCCCATATATAGTTAAAGTACTTTCTACTACAAATCATTAAAGGCCTATAATAGTACAAAATCAAAATATAACTAAAAACCACTTCTAAATGCACATCTAACATAAGAAACAAAACGTGTTTACTATGCAGTTGAAACATAATATATGCTTAATATCCCAGTGATAATATCAATCCCTTTCAGTACTTATGTATGAGGCTGAGACAAACACGACTGTAAAGCAGGTTTAAAGATTTGGGGAACCTAAATATTTAAAATATAGCAACAAAAAAACAGCAAGTTCTTTCCAGAAAGTAACAATATTTTTGGTGTGAACCTTAGCATAAACAAGGACTAAAAATATGTACTTGTTCTATCTTTAAGACCTTTGTTCAGACCCAAGCAAAAACTTAACCTCAGAAGACCTTGCTTTAATCAAGAATACAAGGCTTTTTTCTCAAACTGGCCAAGCAATACCAGTGGAACAAGACAGCACTTCAAGCCAGCTATTTTAAGATGAAAGAGCTTTTATCATGGGATGATACAATTCCTTGACCTTTCAAAAGTAAATTCAAACATAAGCCATTCAGATAAACCAGCCACAACTAGGAGATATTACATCAACAAATCAACGCTAATGAGAGAAAATAAGACCACTTCATGTAACTTGTACATCTTACTGGGTCACAAGGAATCTGGAACCAAAACAAATAACCAAGGATATGCCATTCAGATAAACCAGCCACAACTAGGAGATACTGCATAAAAAACCAATGCTAGTGACAGAAAAAAACACAATTTCATGTAACCTGTACATCTAACTGGATCACAAGAATATGAAACCAAAACAAATAACCAAGGACAAGCCATTCAGATGAACCAGCCACAACTGGGAGATATTGCATAAACAAACCTATGCTCATGACAGAAAATAAGACAACTTCATATGACATGTGCATCTCACTGGATCACAAGAGTCTAAAACCACACAAATAACCAAGGACGAAATGGATAACAAAGGGACCACATCTGTAGTCGCAGGAATACTGGAAATACTGTATGCTTAAATGCATTTACGTTTCATTTTTTTTTATTGTGTTAACCACTATACCACAATCACTGTCATGCCATTCTCAAAAACCTTGCTTCCATTCTAAACTAAGAACATTGACTCAATCACCAGATTTGTAAGCCTTTCCTAAGTTAGTTATTTTGAAGGTTTGCTCTTCAAAATAATTTCTTCTGTGACTTACATTATTTTACATACTTTTTTGTACTGTAACGAAATTGCAGGAAATAACAACAAAGCTATGGGTGATAAAAAAAAAAAGTGCTGTAATACTTCACCCAGAAAAAATTATAACTGTTCGCATATTAACTCATTTGGTTTTAAAAGAATTATATTCATGAAATCTTGGACATGTACATAGTGTTACTAGTTCTCTTTTCTGGAATTAGAGGCCTAAGCCTATGTATAGTAAGCCGTACCTAAAATTCTTAAAAAGGCCCTACAGTTGGCAACTCCTAAACTCACATTCTTACGGCTTTTCAGTTTCTGCAGAGGCCTTAATATGAAAAAACTGTAAGCCAATTATCACAACCTCAAAGAAAAATACCTGTACCATATTTCTAATTCTGGTCTAGCTAAAGATACGTCTACATAAAAGGCAATTAAATACTTTCCAGATTATCACTCTGTTCGCTTATAAACAGGAAATTGCTAGGAAATGCCTTACATACAGATCAATATTTTATTGAATTATGCTTCTTAACACAAATTCAAACCACCAGTTCAATGCATTATCTTCATCTAGACTGAGCATTGCATTATGGGAGTTTAGCATTGTAGTGAACTGAGTTGCTTTTATGAAACATCATAAATAAATATCCCATATTAACCTTACCAGTTCCACAAATTCACGTACTAGCGTTAAATTCTATATTTTCCAAGCACTTTTAATTGTACTAAGTTAGTAAGGAGTCAACTAGACCAAAAATATTTCTTAACCATTTTGAAATTGCAGTGCAAAAGGTAGTTTTAGTTTCATGCCAGATGTTACTTCATCACGAGTCGATTTTACGATTAACAAAGCAACTTGATTCATGATAGTTATGCTTAACTGAAAAGAAAGGGGTAAAGTTACAATATGACTCAGGATTTTTCTCAAGTCCTCCAGTATTCAAGTATATACTGAGTCTATAACACATCAACTAGATGAGGAGTAGACAGTTTCAACCAAATAAAATAAACACTATCAAAAGGCAAAAAACCTTTCAACAGCACAGCCTTAAACAAGCATGACCTCATGATTATTTTATCCAGCTGTTTTAGATACTGACTTCAATAAATTTCAACCAGCAGAAGCTGTCCTGGACTCTTACAGTTTCTAGAAACCACAAAATTATCAAAAACTATCACACTAATATTCATAAAGAGAAGAACACACATCACCATACATGTGCTTGGAGTTATTCTGTGATTGATATTTTTAACTACCACAAGTAGTTTCTTCTTGTTTATCAAGCTGGCCTTATGCCAGCATAACCTCTTGCTCAAGGAGTACCTCGTAACTCTTGGTGGCAGGTCAGTGGATGATGATAACTGTTGAATAAGACCTGTACCTAAGCCATGTGGGGACAAGTCTGAACTTCTAGTCTTCAGTACAGCCCAAAGCCTGTAAAATAATTTCAATTTTAGATTCCATACAGCAACAATGTTGGTTTACAACAGCAATCTCCCTTTGATATAAATGTGAAAGATACAATGTCAGTATCCCTTTAGGTGAAGGAATATGTTTACTCTGCATAAAAATCTCAATATTCCACTAGCCTCACAACTATTCAGAACTTTGGTGGTCTGGCTTGACAGGTAACAAAAGATATCCCACAGCAAATAGTAATTTCATGTCAACTGTAGACCAAGCTAAAAGCTTAATTTACATTTATCATTCAATTACAATTATATGTTTCAAGTGCAACAAATAAAAATGATTAACATCATTTGTTTTATTCACTTCATCTTGCTGGCTTTTAAAAGATGACTGTTGAAGACCATTGCAATACTGAACATACATTTTAAAACAATAATCATCATTCCAACCACCTTGTTTTCAAACTGTTCATTTTAGCAATATACTGTTAAGATAACTTCTCTTCTACTTAACCAAGCTTATTTTAACAGGAAAATCTACTTTAAAAGTTGAAAAATCTACTTTAAGAATTATTCCTAGGCACATTTTACATTTTACCGTAAAAATTGTCCATAAGCCTAAAAACTTTAATATTTTTTGCATCACAGGTACAAACCACTTACTGTAATCATTTCTGTATACCACTCCCATCACTAAAGAATGCCTGTCCCAGTACAAGACTGGCCTAATTTAAGATGACGACGACTACCTGCACAAGTTAGTCGAAAGATGTTATTCTTGAAATGTAGTGTGCAAGTGTTCTATCAGTTAGATATTCTGTTACCACTGAAAACGCAAAATAAAGTTGTTGCTGACCAGAACAAATCTTAAAATCATAAGGGAAACTCTGAAGTAAAATTGTTAGTGATAATGAGTATCTTTCATTTCAAAAGTTTCTTTCTCACTGCACTATACAGCAACTAATTCTGTCATGAAACTAGATTTTGTTCATGAAGCCAGCTTTGTTCATACAGCTTTAAAGCTTTTTAATTTTAAATACAAAGACTTTTCTTGCCACAGGCTTTATTAGATATCTCCTTCAACTATTATTACAATAAAATAGTTTGTTCTAATAACAACATTCTGGGATATTTTTCTTTTAAAGTGAACTCCTTGTAATGGTTTCCTTTGACCTAGCTACTAGTTGTGGTAATTGTAGTTTAAAACTGTGGAACCATCATCTCTAAACCCCATGTCAGCAAAGAACATCCACTAGACCCCAAATACTAGTGCATTACAGTTGCTTTAAACCATACACAGGTCTTCTTGCAGTGCAACTGATGCCAATCTCATAAGTTTAAGACTTTAATGCTACTTTTCTGACAAAATGTTGTCATGAAAAGTACCATCAACATCTGTTTAATCATTTTGATTTATTCTTTCATTTTTTTTCTTTTCTTATTTTACATTTGCTCATGCTATTTTGTGGAAGCTTGTGGTGCAAGTCAATGGTATTCTGGGCCTTACAGTATTCAGAATAACCGCATCCATTCTTTATAGGAGCTTACATCACCTTGTGATAGCATCATTTGCAGACATCCCTCACAAAAAAATATTTTCAATATACTGTTATTCACTAAGTTTTACTTCCCTGGTATCTGTACTGCATCAAAATATTGTTTACATTATCTGAGAAATTATAAAATTTTTGCCAAATTGCTTTTAGGCTGATCCAAATCTTCAACACACAACTGTATCATACAAGTACTGAACTGTATGCAAGGTCACAGGCACCCTCTTCACATAATCATCAAAAACATGACTTGATGACAAACTTCAAGGTTCATTCCAATTTCTAACCACCACAATTCACTCCGTTATGTTCACATTTTCATTAAGTCTCCAACTACAGAATTGAAGCATCCCTGTAACTAAATTTATCATGATATTAATGTTAAAAAGCATTAAAAAGCCCTTAAACTCATTAATTACAAACTAACCTCTAAAAGAATTTAAGCTCATATGAAAAATAATGCTGCATGGAATATTTTATGTAAAAGTAGCAATAATCTGGCTAGACAGCATATACCGGAGCTAAATGACAGATATTTACACTTACAAAATAGCACACATACCATGTATGCATATGGAAGCAACTCATGGGCCCAGGCTTGGTAGGGGCAATGAAATTCTTGCGCGCTAGATGAAAATTCTGAAACTTCCTTGTAAACCAGCTTTTTCCATATACTGTACTGTATAGTATGGTAGAAGACAATACTACTCTGAAAAAGAAGAAAATTGAATTACTTAAACAATACACTTTGTAACCATTAACAAAATGTAAAACTGTCATAAGTATTTCATGAATAATATTATCTAAGTTATTAACCTTACAAAAGTGTTTGTATATACGGCAAACCAGACATAACCAAAATGAAATAAATAGCAAGTAACAGAGATAAAGAGTAAGAGGTACAGTACTATGAAGACTAAAATCTGACAGAAAAATAGCAAGCTGAATGACAGTAAATTTCTGTGATTAGAACAGGGAAAATCACTTATAAAATTTCAAGAGAAAAGAACAGAGACAATTCAACACTAACACTATATACCATTTGAAAATAGTTAACAAACAGCACCAAGTTTTCTTCTCACAGCAAACAACTAACCACCCTGTCAAAGGTATTACGTAGGCTACAAGTATACGTATGTATTGGATTTTTCTCCTAACAGGCCACTGAATTATCCAGATATAGTAACACTTCAACTTAATGGATAACAACTTAGGCTTAAACTAGCTACAATATATAATTAGGCTTAAACTAGCTACAATATATAATGATAATTTGGTAGGCTACCATTATTATGCTCATGAATGATCTCGTCCTTGAAAACACTGTTGCTCCTACTCAGTCAGCTGAGCTGCTACTGCAGCAGGACAATGGTGCTTACAAATCCCTGATAACACAAGAAGGATCTTCTCCCATGAGAAAGGATGACACACCAGTTCATCCCTGTGATTATACATAGTAACATTATTACAATCAGTTCTACTGGTACTGATCAATAAGTTCAAAACTGAAGGTGACTGTGAATGGAATGATGTTCTGAAAGTTATCCCTCCTGCTAGATTTCCTGTAATTGGTAAGAGCTGAACTAGTATAAACTACAGCACTACTAAGCATGTGCACACTGGGGGTAGAGGGTAGCCACAAACTGACCAAGGTGCTACATGACCAAACAGCAAGATTGCCATGATACCTGTAGGTATCATATAACAACAATTGCATTGGAGCATCTGCATAAGTATTATCAGGAGACCATACATGCACAGAATGAGTAGGTAGCACTGACACTACCCTACATACCTCAGCAGAAGCACAGTAGTAAGTATGGGACAGTCTTCCTGTTCAAAATGTCAAAACTCAGAGAATGCTTCGAAAGCCTGGTGTCAACCCCACCTTCAGTGGATGTCCCAAAGGAAACTGAACATGCCACCAACCCTGGCAGGGGAAAATGTTCTCACTTGTAAGTGGGACTCCTGTAAAAGGAAGGGTCCGATGATGATGACGATGAAGGCACGTGTGCTTCTCCACTTTACTCCTTACACTTGAGTCTTACTCTCCTCTACCGGTGCAGAGAAACTAACCATAGTGAGGCAAGCAAATATTGAAGGAGCCCCAGCCATAGCTGATTCAGTGGGATTCCCCCTTAAAACGACCACTAGAGGCTCAACACACCTGAGGTCCTTAGCTGGCGCAGCAACTGCTCACAAGAGATCCCACAGACTTAAATATTTAAGTCCAAGTATATAATCCAGAAGTGTGCAAAAGATGGGGTCTCCGGAATACCAAGGAAAGGGCACGCACATCTGCTGCAAGTACTTAACTGACACTGACTCTCAAGCAGCTGATGTAGACATAGGCAGCAGACAGGCATATGGTCTCACCTAAGGAGAGCCTAGCTGGCACACCTGATTCACTATCAGAGACTGCACACTGATCCCTCACCTGTCGACACGTAACACCCCCTCAGACTGAACCTGCAGTGTATGCATGCAGAAGCAAAGAGAAGTCTGTGGGGAAGGAAGAAGGAACCCAAAAGATGCAGTGGTGGCAAAGGGGAAGTATTTCCTATAGGTGACAATGGCCAAAGCTTTCAAGAATTATTCCTCTTTTTCCTAAACCCTTTCCAAGAAGTAGACAATTTTCACACCTCTACTACTAATTTTTCTTATAAAAAAATTCATTATATATTCAGAAACACACTGGAGGGTACATTTTGGTAAAATTTTACTTAAAACCTTTATCACATTTTAAACTCTAAAATATTTTCCTCTTTTAATGTGTGTGTTGAACATTTCTAACGTTCATTTTGTTTGCAAGCGACCTAACCAACCCCACAATACCGGGCACTTAGGTAAGGACTGGGTACCCTAGGTTAAATTAGGCGTGGTTGGTTATGTCATTTGTGAATGAAATTAACATCAGAAACGTTCAAAGCATACATTAAAAAGATGAAGTTTTAAAGTCCAAATGGGATAATGGGTTTGGTCCTGGTTGTTTTGGCTGTAACATCCAAAACAACATAAGACGCTATGTTTATGTTATTTATCGTTATGTTTATGGTATTTGCTGTCATTATTTTATGTTTAACGTGCGTCCCCAAGGGGCTAGTAATAAACATGGTGCCCATTTTAGTAATAAACATGGTGACCATTTTGCAAGTAAATGTGCTTATGGGATAAATGACTTATAGCCAAAATGACCCGAACTCAATGGTTTAAAGTAAAATTTTACTTTAATTCTTGCACAGGTTTTGTACTAATGTCAAGTGACTAAGATCAAAACATAAACACTCAAATACCAAACAATGCCTTAAAGTAATATTATACCCAAACTTTATATCTACTCCATGGGTTAGGCATATATAGAAACCTGACAAATGAAAATTGAGTTTGACTTCACAATAACCCTGATTGAGCTTAAGCAGTATTAAGCTATTAGCTGTAGTAAGTCCTGGTTTACTGGTTTACCTAGCTACCAAAGCTCTGCTAAGCTATCTAAGATGTTGACAAATTGACTAGGCTGTAATTACTGTACTTAACTGATATGCCATTCTAAAATTCTAGACCTAACTGATAACCAACAGAGTATGACATATTTGCACTGTAGGACTAAAACCCATGGCATTTCACATATTACAACCCACTGCATTTCATGTATGAGTACATTACCCTTCAGTGCATGCTGGAATTGGTGGCTGAAACCTGGTGACAAAGTGGTAGGTGGGTGAGTCAGATGAAATTCCCACTAGTCACCAAGTGTTTTTGTCAGCTGTTAATGAGTGAAGACATTTTGCCGTGCTGTTTCAAACTCCTGGTGTCACTTTAAACCATTACAGTACTCAATACTGTCATTTTTAAGCTGTGATAATGTCTCCTTAACATGATTATGAAAGTAATTTTCAAATCTATCTGAAATTTCTGGTTATCAAGACATTTACTGACACATGCTGTTACCTACTTGGATTTTTACAAAGTTTTTGTTAATGTAAACTTGGGCACAGGACCAGAGCTCCCAATGGATTCTGTTTAACCCAGTGAATTTTGAGTAAGGATGGCTTGCGTATCTGGAAAGTCTTGTGCTATTTTTACTTGTAAATGTTAGTATGTGAACAAAGCTGTAAGATGATTGGTTCTTGTGTCACCAATTAGGAGGGATTTTGGAATTCAGGCATTGCTTTAAAAAAACCTGCTTCAGTCAGTGGTCAGTCTTTAATTGGTGCAACTCTGTAATCCCCCATCCCTTGTATTTTTTTGTTGCTTTTTGTGCCTTTGCTACTAATTTCAGGGAAAAATATAAATGCAAGTTATAATTCTGATTAAGGTAAGACTTATTGAACATTTGGCAGTTTCGTAAAGTTTTACTCTAAACCATAATCATATTTTTGTGTTAAGTTTCTACATTAATTTTGGCATACTGGCATAGTTTTGTTGGGTGCACTAGGTAGGCCTAAGTAAGGACTGGGTATCCTAAGTAATGTTAGTGGTGGGCCAAGTGAGGACCTGGTGCCCTAGGCTAGGTTAGGTTAAGAATAAGTTAAAGTTGAAGAGGTGGGGGGGGGGGGGGAGTAAAGCCCAGCTAAGTAGGGCCAAGGTGCCCGATGGTTAGGTTGTACCCTATATTTTAATTCCCACTATCCTAATTTAAATGGACAGTAAACTAGAGGGGGTGAGACTTCCCTGGCTAGGTAAGGCCCCAGCACCCTTGGTTAGGTTGGGTTAAATTCATTCTTGTATTTAACTCCAGCAAAAAAACCTACTTTCCCACTGTGTTCCCCCCAAATTGTAGGATATAGGCCTAGCTTAAAAAGGGGAGTGTTCCAATAACTCTAAATATACTCAATTACTAACGAAATGAATTTCAGAAACATTCCCACACACACATTAAGACATTAAAAAATCATATTTTAAATTCCAGAATGCAAAAATGGAATACTAGCAGAAGATAGGACTAGGCTATGAAAGTTTTTTTTTTTAACCAGCCTTTTGTGTTTTTGTCGTTCAGCTTACCATATGTACAATTAATTTTCCACTCTTCACCCAACAACCCAGGTTTCCCACTCTGGCAAGTCAATAATTGGAGTCCCTCCATAACTAGTTGGGTAGAACTAGGCAAGAGCTCCGTATCGGGTATTGCTATGGAAGCTGATTTTTCCTACAGTATTTTGTTTTATTAAGAATTTACCATTATTTTTTGTCGTTGACTGTAATTAACCTCAGAAGTTGTACACTGGTCATTCTGGAATGCTATCGCACATGTGCAGTGTTATAAGGGAGCTTTGGTAAAACTTTACTTTAGTTGCGTGGCCTGATTCCCACCAGTCGCTGACCAGGACGGGTTTCTCATACATAAATAGACCTAACCTTTCCTTTAATGCTAGGTCCTGACCTAACCAGATCTTGCCTACCTAACCTAACTTAGGGCGACATGGCCTGACCTGGCCCGGGGGGGTGGGGGGTGGGGGAAGCCCAAAAAGGCCGTATCCTGTCCCAGTCGGCAACTAATCAGGCTGCACAAGTTAAGTTTTACTGAAGCTTTTGGTGCACAGTGGTTTCCTTCACAGGGGGTGTCTGCGGGGGTGGGACCCCCGACTAAGTAACAGGGCCTGCAAGGTTAGGTTAGGGTACCTTAGGTTAGTGTAGTTCCTTTTATATTATAATGTTTCCTTAGCTAGTCCCTTCTTAACACATATGGCTCCCCGATGATGTCCAGATGCGCAGACCCATTCCATAACCAGATTGCGGTCTGGTCTTTCTTCCGTTTCCAAAACCCTGCGTTCCCTAAGGGTTCCTAACCATGTTGGGTAGATATGAGGTTAATAATGGTAAAACTTTACTTTAGTTGCATGGCCTGATTCCCGCCGGTTGTCGGCCAAGGCAGGTTCCTCATACATAAATAGACGTAACTTTTCCTATGATATCAGGTCCTGACCTAACCAGATCTTGCATACCTAACCTAACTCTCGGCAACGTGCCCTGACCTGGCCGGCTGGACCCCCACCAAAAGACGGTGACCTGTCCTAGTCGGCGACTGGCGGGAATCAGGCAGCGCAACTAAAAGTTCTACTTTATAGTAGCTCCGTGGGCAGCGACTACCTTCTAACTTAACTTTTTCAACAGTTTTTTGGTTGCTAATTATGAGTTTACCTTTCATTTTTGGCACTTGAGCCTAATTAACCCGTAATTAACCCCTGAAGTCCATCCAACAAGGGGTTTCCATGTGCGATCTTCACAAGACAGAGCACGGCTACGTCTGTTTCGAACGGTTCATATCCCTTCCCGTAAGTGCAAAACTTGTTAACATATGAGTACCCCACGCCCCCGGGGCCAGTACTAAACACGGCGAAGGGACATTCCATTTGGCCGACAACAAACAGATGCACCGCCAGTATCAGAACCCCTAAAAGTGTAGAAAAAACCAGTTGAAAGGGTAAAAACAAGCGCGGAGCCAATGCATAGAAGTTCCGACAATAGCCTAAACACCACCACCTCCTCCAACAGTAACACAAAGTAGGGGAAAAATCAAATTCCAAGGTAATAGTACCAAAATTCTTTCTATTTGCTCTGCTACTCTTATTTAAACAAGATTACGCATCAAGATGGATCTCTAAATGACCGATGAACCCTCACCTAGGCCTAAATCCTCATGGATTTTTACATAGGCCCAGACCTATCACAATCTTCAGTACCATCCATTTCTACATACATTCTAGGGTTATAAATTCTCCCCAGGCTACTCTTTATACTTATTATCATCTCTTACCTTAATATTAACGCAGAATTCTTAAAGAATATAATGAACATAACTGAAAATCACTTCGAACTCCACCGGTACAGGAAAACGTATGACGAAGAATGACAGAGTGGAGATCTTGGGACTCCCTGCGTGCCAGTAGACCACATCGAAAGATCCCAGAATACCCCTAATAATACCAGTAAAAAACAATCACATTAATTTATCATTCCTACAGACTTCCACATTGCAGCATCTAAGACTTTATTTTATTTATGAACGTTATAGGAATTGAAATATAATTTATAATGTTCCTTCTACGGGTTATGTTGAAAATTTTCCGAGGACCTAAGGGGTTGTGTTTGCTTTCATCTGGCAATACTGAAGTCGACGCTAAAGGCATCTGATGGCAAATAGACGGACTAGAAAATAAAAGTTTGCAAATAGTAACTGGCAATTTTTGGCTATTTTATGAGTCTAAATGTGTATACAAACCATATGCAGGAATCTCATTACTTGAAGACACATTTGAGATTTATCAGCATATGGCTATTCAGCGGTATTTACTGTAACTGAATTAAGCAATTAAATATTAGCTAGT
Source organism: Macrobrachium rosenbergii (assembly GCA_039081455.1). Lineage (NCBI taxonomy): Eukaryota > Metazoa > Arthropoda > Malacostraca > Decapoda > Palaemonidae > Macrobrachium > Macrobrachium rosenbergii. Next base: position 25,660,091 of record JANJGK010000036.1, read on the forward strand.
AATTATAATTAGGTTCTTTGACCCAAAATTATTGGTTTTAATTGCATTTATGTAATATCTACAGTCGAAACGATTATAAAATAGTAATCAAATACGATGTCAAAATGATATATAGGGTAATGATACTCTGTTTTATACAAATGAAGATAATGACAGGGAAATTACTAATTACGCTTTAGGAATGGAACAGGAAGCGCGAATAAAAAGTATCAAAGCAAGTCTACAAACGCCAAATAGCAAAGAAGATATCAGTCACGAAAGAGCTTGCTTAAATTATATATAATAGCACCAGCAGGAAAAGAATCATCGGAAATTACAGTGATAAAAATTTGTCAAGGAACAGTTGTTAAAAAAAATAGCAGCAGTCAGAACAATTGCGTACTGTTCCCTAACTGTGATTATCGGCATGAGAGGGTACAAGCAAATATATTAGTAACATTTTAATAGTTTTAAAACCTTTGATAATTTAATACTGATTCTGCGTCATTCATATTCACGATGTCACGCATGAATTAAAGCAAATGCAACAGATTGTTAACGGCCCCCCCAACCCCCAATACCCTACATTTTTTTTGTAACCATTATATAATTTTATTATCTTTTCTTCAACACAGTATAAAACATTGTAATGAGCGATTTACATTTCCACATAAAGAAAATCGTAAGAATCCCTCTTAGTGAAGTGTTAAACGAAAAAATGGCAACGTTTTAGCTTAGTCTCATTGAAAATAAACTATATATAAATTTTTTAACCTTTGAGGCTAGTTAGTGTTTGTTACGGAAAGTACTTAAAGCATTATAACACAAAATAGTAACAGGCTTCTGGAAAACCCTTGTTTTATGCAACTTCTAAGTCTTTGAGATATGATTAATAAAGCTATATCTGATTCATTCAATACAACTTATTACACTAAATAGTTTATTCCATTTGGCAGTCTCAAAAACTTGCATAACCGGATTTTTCTAGTTCTGCCTCCCTTTTAGTGATTCGTCAGCATTGCTGTTAATTTAGGAAAAATCACTAACGTTATTTTATAAATGGTTGTTTCTTGAACCGGATAACTTTTTTTATACTGATTGGCGGGCTTTGGCGGGCCTGGGCTGTACATTGTTTGGGGGCGTTCTTTTTTGTTTTCTTGGACGAAGTGACACCTTAAACTCCTTTGTTCCAAAACAACCTTTAGTTATTCATATCCAGACGCGGCAAAAGTGTCGTTCTATCTGTAACTCTCGTGTCAAGTTGGAACTCAAGGTTTAATCGAGATCGGTCATGACTCATCAGGAAATCTCAAGCCTTCGCTTTGTCTTAAGCGACTGTTTGATGAATACCTGATGAATAGCTTCACCCTGGTGGAGTTTAGGATTACCTCGTCGAGGCCCTTCCGATTTTCAGTGATCACGTGATAGTGTACATGTTGGAGCAATGATTACTCAGACTTGTCAATTTTTTAGCTCTAGGCATTCAAAGCTGTAACCAGCAACCACTGACTAACTTAATCAAACACCCTAATTCATTGATAAGGAGCTCTTGTTTGTGAGCGCGTGTATTACTAACCCATACAAGGATCACACATACACACACACACACACACAGATGAATGATGAATGGGGGGGTTTGTAAACAGGAGGCAATGCCAAAGTAACGAATTTGAAGAGAGAGAGAGAGAGAGAGAGAGAGAGAGAGAGAGAGAGAGAGAGAGAGAGAGAGAGAGAGAGAGAGAGAGAGAGAGAGATGAGAGATTCAAAAATAGGAACTAGTACCAAAGTAAATAATTTCACCTAAGAGATTTTCTTTTTTCACAGTGAGCTTATCAATCGCTCTTTCAATAGATGAGTTAAGAAAGTCACACACCCTGCAGTTTAATCCTATCTTAATATTACACCGGTCAAGGTCAAAGGAAAAGAAAACGAATATAGTTTGTGTGGTTAATGTTAAATATTCCTGCTTTTTGTAGTCAGGTCTAGCTAATAATAAAGACACCATACAAACCATGAATAATATAAATGAAAAACTGAATGTTTCCTTCTATTTCCAATCTTCCAGACTTAGAATTGCATGGAAATGCATTCTGATGAGAAAAGAACGGAAAAGGCCAAAGAAGGAAATAAATCCTTGTATATTTCTCCTCAGAATTAGACGTTGGAAATTTATTGATTATTTATTCATCTTGCTTCTTCCATAAGGACTCTAAGTTAAGGAATGGTCTCAAAAGTTTCCATATAAAGAAATAAGACTCTCACCCTATATTTTCACTGCAATTCACTTGCTCCCAAAAGCCTACACAGATATCACCAACTCAATGAATGAAGTAACTGGGCTTATCCTATCCAACCTTCATCAAATCAGTAATGATCAACATACACTGGGTTCCTTAAGAGTGACGATGTTTGCAAGGAAAATTACCGAAGCGCTGTTCTCGCTGACACAGAAATCTTGCTCTGCTGAAAATCAGCATCATCCGTTGCCTGGTATTTTGCTTACAGCCTTTAAGTTTACCAACCGGGACATAAGCGGGTGAAAGAAGTAAAGAAGTTATCTTCCAAGGGCTTAAGAGTAATTCATGAAGTTACGAAAAAGTCAGCAGAAGTTTTACGGCGTCAGGCAGTGACTGACAGCTCCATAACCCATTCAGGGATGCTCTCAGAATCTTGCTAAGTTCAATGTTTAATTTTTCTTCTTCGCTTTCTCCAAGTGTTAGAACTGTTAGTCATTCTGTCATAAGGCTTCATAACGCAGCTCAGCCTCGAAATTATCAAAGCATATTTAACAAAAGGAGGGGAAATCACGTGAGCAATTCTATTAATAAACTGTCTACTTGGGAGAATTATGTCAACTCATAACTAGAGGAAGACGTTGATTTTGATTTTTGTAATGCTCCAGAGAAGGCTTGCTAACACTGCTAATGACAAGCATTAAACTGGCCTTCAGTTGACAATTTCTGTTGACAGTTATAAACAAAATTTAATGACATTCTTTTGATGTGTTAAGCAGAAATGAAAACTCTTCTATGGACAAAATTAGAAATGAGGATTCTTCTATCAGCAGGTTTTCTATAAGACGGCGATTTTTCTCTAACTGAAAAAGGTCAAGCAAAACTGAAGATTTTTCTATTAGTAGGCAATAGATAGGCCTTCTACTGACAAGTAATAAGTATCGACGAGGAGCCTTTTACTGAACAGGGCTGAGAAGCCGTCTTGTGACAAAGTGTTAAGAAGAGCTTAGGGGCAATCTGTTGTAGAACACCATTATACAGAACTGAAGATTCCTTTTTCAAAAATTATTAAGGAGAATTGAAAAGTCAAATGGGTCTGAAGAACTGTCAAGTATAACGGACAAGTACTTTCCTGACAAGTATTAAACAGAAATGAGTGTATGACTGGAAAGTATTCAGTAAGCAAAAGGAGCTTACTATTAACAAGTAAGAAATATAACATGAATCTTCTATTGTCGAACAGATATGTCAGTATTTTGAATAATAAGCAGAAACAATGAATCTTCTGTGGGGAATTAAAAAGCTTTGTTAACTGTAATTATAAAGTTGTTCAAAAACATCTTGTGATGAGAAAAGATCGAGTGAGTTCATTCATTTTGGTCCAGACAAGATTAAATCTTATCATATATTCCTCAGACAAGATACAAGATTCTGGTTATTTTTCGGTTTAAGCAAATGCGTTAAAAATGCGTAGGTAGTACGGCCCAAATATCTTACAGCAACATTACTATTACTTGAAGTCACAACAAGAGACAATGTATGTACCTTCTTAATATTATAAATACTTACGGCTCATATTTAGCAGTAGGAATACATATTCATACACAAACAACGGCAAATAACATTACATATTAGTCCTTTCATCACATCAAATATTTTCATGCATACGTACATAAAGTGCGTCCATCCAGTGACATGTGAATCCTTCTTTGTGTGAGAAGGAATCAAACTCGAATAAACTTCTGGCCAAACGGGAGAAAGGTCGTCGACATGTTGCCTGTGATTGGGTAATTGGCAATCCCGGGGGAGGAGCCTCCTCTCGGAAGAAGAAGAAAAGGAGGGAGGATTTGCAAAGGGTGGTGCAGAGAAGATAGTCATCTCGCGTCCGGCTAGAGGTAGGCAAGGTGAGGATAGTCGATAGTCCCTTTATTTTCTTTTACGTTTGAGATGAGTAAAGCCATCCGTAGAGAGAGAGAGAGAGAGAGAGAGAGAGAGAGAGAGAGAGAGAGAGAGAGAGAGAGAGAGAGAGAGAGAGTATGTATTGTTATTGGTCGAGATATCAGTAAAAAAAAATGTCCGATCCTTCGTTTATTTCTTTTGTAATCGCTTAATTTTTTTTTTTACAGTCATGCATTCCGTTATTTTTGTCTGTAGTTGTCATATATATATATATATATATATATATATATATATATATATATATATATATATATATATATATATATATATATATATATATATATAATATATATATAAATATATATATATATATATATATATATATATATATATATATATATATATATATATATATATATAAATATATAAATATATACACACACACACACATATATATATATGTATATATATATATATATATATATATATATATATATATATATATATATATATATATATATATATATATATATATCTGCATTTTTCACTCTTTCCAACTTTTCCACTTCATACTCACTGCTCAAAATGTTCATCTCAACAGTTTCCTCTTGAACTTGATGCCAAAAGTGATACTGCACTTTTGGCATCCTTTCGGAGCAGCAATGTTCCTTCTACGAGATTTAGTCCTTTGATTGAACATTCTCAGTAGGGCAATATTTTTATGAAATATCTCTCGATACTAGTCAAGAACTACAATTTCTTCGTTTCGTGGATCTTTTTACTGTTGTTATCTGAAATAACAGTAAAAATGGACTTCAAATTACAGACGACACGCCTCAAATTATCACGCATTAAGCAAAATGATATAAAATTATATTTGAAATTACTTGCGCATGATAATGGTGCGCTTGTAGTGACAGAATTTTACACAAAAGAATGACAAACTTTGAATTACTCAGCTCTGCTCAAAATACTGACGTAACGGAAATTCTTCAGCTCTTCACTGCGTAATGGGATAGCTATAATTACCAAGCTCCAGCACAGACGCATGTCTACATAAAATGACTTACTCGAAATTATTAGGTTTTGTACAGAATAAAGACATAATGGCGAATCTGACATGGCTAAGCCGCAAGAAACAAACGGCCAAAGGTCTGGAAAATAACTTTGTACTTGTAGTCACTTGACTGTAAAAACAAAATTTGTAGTTTACCAAAATGATGCATTTGAAACGGCTAAGTTTTAGAAATAAAGTCGTGCTGGAAAATATCGAAGCGTTACAGAAAATATTACTTATCTGAAATTGGTAGCTTTGATTCCTATTTTCAAGCTGAAAACAGGAGTATTTGAGAAGTTGGGCATATGTCAACATGGGCGCTTGCTGGAATGAAACTGATACGTGAAACCGGTTCCCATTTCCAGATGAAGGTGAAGATGGCAGAACCAACGCTATTGGTTTTCTTAATCGTCTGTGTTCATTACTTCTATGGTAAGCATTATTTGTGAAATAAGTTCCACTCTGACTTAAAGTTCCTGAAAAAGAGCAACGGGATTTTGGGTCATAAGCGTTAGTCGAGATTTTAAAAAGTGCTGTAAAAAGACTATTTTTGTTTTTGTTCACACGCTACAGCATATAAACAAATCTTATACGTATAAATGTAACCGTTTCAAGATTTTAATTTTTTTTTTTTTTAATTCTTGTTGTATTTTAGCTTATAAGAGGCTATTTTCATCCAAATACTTTTTGCCCGATTCCATTTCGATATCTATTATTTATTTTTTTATGATAATTTTTATTATATTTCAGTCTTTAGGATGATGTTTTCACCAAAGTAATTTTTGTCATTAATCTTTGCATTATTTGATCACATGTTATCTAATTACTCTGAGATGTTGTTTTTATCTTTTATAATTTCTTTGTTTTGTGGATCTTATTGTTGTTTTTAAAAGAAATAACAGTAAAACTGGACTTAAAATTACAAACGACGCGCCTGAAATGATCATGCATTAAGTAAAATTATATAAAATTATATTTGAAGTGATTTACGCATGATAATGATGCTCTTTTGGTGACAGAATTTTACACAAAACAATGACAAACTTTGAATTACTCACCTCTGCTCAAAATCTTTCCAAATTTTTCTTAGCTACCGGAGACACCTGCAGCTCTCGGCGACGCCAAGAGGGCGAACTTCTTTTCGGAAGGGATTCGCCCACAAAACGAAGCCCCGTACAAAGAGAGGAGGGAGATACGTGCTCAAGAAAGCGAACCCCGCATCAATTTGATTTCCTTTCGTCTCCGAACAACGGGGAAAACTCTTCTCCCGCAAGATACAGTTCACAAGATTTGACGTCAGTGGAAGAGGCATCCGTTAACAACGGCAAGAAAAGCCATCTCTTTCAGCATTTCCAGCCATCGGTTCTTGAAGCAAATTTCGAAGTCACGGAGGAGCAACTCGGCCAGCGATCAGCAGAAGTTCTCGCGGAGATTGGGGCTTTGTCGGTAGCGATCGTAACCCAGGAACATTACGGTAAGGAATTTAATTGTTGAGGTCACTGTTGATTACTAATGAATTGGTTTTCTGTCGTTAAAGGCGTCCTCCGTTCATGTTTAAACAGTAGGTCTGTCAGTTGTGAAAAGATCTTGTGCAAGTGGCCTGTATTGAATAGTTTCGACCGTACAGTACTTGATTTCTTTTCTCAGATGTTATTCAAAATTTTAATCATTGCGAAATTATTCGAATTCTTTCACAGAACACAATAACGGGTTCTCATCTGAGTTTATCTCATTTCATAAAATGTCCAGATGGTTTAATTTTAATTTCTTTTTTTTTATGAAATCAACTACAGTCTCAGCGCGTCTTCTCTAACGTAAGGTCATCCATTTCTATTGTCGTGAGTCTTCTTTGCCTCGTAGGGGGTAGTGCCGCCAGTGCACCTCACGCGGCGCGCTGTAGGCATTACTCAAGGTTCTTTGCAGCGTCCCTTCGGCCCTAGCTGCAACCCCTTTCATTCCTTTTACTGTACCTCTGTTCATATTCTCTTTCTTCTATCATACTCTCCACTCTCTCCTAACAATTGCTTCACAGGGCAACTGAGAGGTTTTCCTCCTGTTACACCTTTCAAACCCTTTTACTCTCAATTTCCATTTCAGCGCAGAATGACCTTATAGGTTCTAGCACTTGGCATTGGCCCTAAATTTTATATTCCATTCCATTCCACAGTCTCTCTATCTCTCTCTCTCTCTTTTTTTTTTTTTTTACTAGATACGTACGAACTTGAAGTTCTGCGACATCTTGGTGCCCGGGGCATCTCGGCGTGTGTCTTCGCTTCCATCACCTCGCTTTCGGGCGCCATCATGACTGAACCGGACCAAGGTCACTGCTTTCAAAGACGACACTGGACCGTCATACTCCTGGGTACTCCCGGATGGGCATCGGGCATCATCACCTCTGCCAAGAAACGTGGTTTATACGATTCGGTCAGTGATCTTGAGATTGTATGGTTGTTAAATCTCTATCTATCTATCTATATAAACTAGTGAAAATAGCAACGTTGAAGTCGACAAGCAAATTAACAAAAAGTCGTTAGAGAAGACAAAAGATAACAAACGAGAAATAAAATGACCAGGAAAACACAATTGTACAAGAAAGAAAACTGAAGGAAAGGTCAACCAACAGCATCAGATTAAAAAAAATTCAAGTGAAACTGAAAGCTCCGCTCACCAGAAATACGAGTATCGACTTGTTTACTAGTCCTTCAAGCCACTTGCTTCCAGAATGTGGCATTCTCTTTCCTCCTCTGTACTCCCTAAACTAACCTCCTCGTTCGTAACCGATCTTGGAGTTGGTAGCCGTGAACCTCTTCTCTTGACGGTAGAAATCTTATTATCGCATCTTACTATGAGATCTTATCAACTGGGGCAAATCATAAAATAGGACACTGATTAAGAGATTTTTTTCCCGCTTCTTTCCTTAAGAGTTTCGTGTTAATGTTAGAAAATCATTATTATCATAACTGATTTTCCTCATCTTAACTTTGGGTGTATTGCTGGCTGTCTTTTTTGAAGTGATAGCTTGTCTTCTCTCTCTCTCTCTGGTCTGTGTATTTGTCTCTAGCTCTGAAGACTTTCTCTAAGTAAAGTACTTAGAGAACTACCTGCTACATTACTTTTCACTTGTTACACAGAGTCTCCTCCTTCACTTTGATGACTTTTCCCGTAACTTCATGTTTAAAAAATGCTACAATTTCCATGATTCCCTTTCAGAGAGTACACTGGGTAGCGCTCGTTGTAGGTGGGACGGATACTGTCACGTCGACCCTTCATTCGTATGGAGCCTTGCATCGTATCACCTGGCTGCGATGGACCCAACGAGCGAATGGTAAATCGTAATTCAAGTAATTCATGTTAACTCTCATTAATGGGAATCCACAGTAAAAAATGATGATATTTATTTAAATGATGAAAAACCATACCAGACGATCGAGCGCTCGTTTTTTTGGTGCTGAGTAAACAAATAGCCACTGGTATTATCTGATTTTTGCATCAGTGTCCACTCGACAAACAACAGTGAAGCAACAGTTTTCATTAGCTTTCGTTCATCGAATTTCCCATTTTTTTTATCGAAAAATCATACTCTCGCTAAATGCACTATACAATATGACTATATATAATGTAAATTATATCATATATATTAGATACGAAAGATTAAAACGTTTAGATACTTGATAATACCGCATACGTACGAAGCAATTAGAATTTCTTACATGATTTTGTTCATAGAGATCTGGAAGTAGGGCGCGGACTGCTGCTTGTGTTACTCCGTATCATGACGACAATACTTATTCGTTCTCCTTCATGAACAGGATTATTACTGCATCATCATCAGTACACAAACTAAATGAAAGTTCTTGGCACCTTATTTTTCATGTGAAGGTAGCTGCTACACAGAAAAAAAAAAACCTGATTTTTCTTTCATATCTGAGCAAGATAGTGGCCATCTTGAAAAATGGCTGCCATGCTGAAACTTAAAGTAGTTAAGTAGTTTCCCGTTAAAGTGACTAATGTGAAGTATCCGTAACATTGTTTTCGTTTGCATCATCATCAGAGCGAATAAAATCAGTTATCCAGACTTCTAATTAACAAGATCTTCAGATATTATACAAATCATTCAAACAGGCTGGACTGTGCTTATCACTGTAGCAACCAGCGACGGTCTCCTTGTTCGTGAAGCTGCTCGATGGGACAACGAGAATTCCACCTGGGAAATGAGCCTCCCCTTTCGGCCTCCTTACGTCCAGAACTTCTTCGGGAAGCGACTTCGAGTCGTCAGTGGAGACGATACGTTCTCGAGTAAGATGTGACGTCAGTTTTCAGTATTAAATGAGTCGGTCAAACAATGTCAAGAAAGAATGGTCTGGTTAATAATCGACTACGTAAGCGTAAGGGAGACATAAAAACTGGTTAATATTTCTCTTCTTTCTTAGTCTTCTCTCTCTCTCTCTCATTTACTGTAACACAGGGCCCTCATGGCTACACTAAAACTGCAGAACAGATTTCTTGGTTCATTAACCTTGATGTTTGCAAGTTGAAGAAGTTGATTGTCCACTGTTAACATACCTTGATTTTTAAAGTTACGCACATCTCAGCTCTTGTGTATGAATATTTGCATGAATATTTTTTCAACTCATTATTTCATATTTGTTATTTTTGTCCGCAATTTACTAAAGGCCTTCTCTCTTGGTTCTGTTTTCGTCAAAATCTTTTGTTCTACAGAAACTTGACCATTATGCCTGTTAGGCTTGCTTGGTGTGCAATTCAGCTCTTTCAGGGATTAGATTACCTCAGTCAGCCACCAAACTTTCACGGTATTGTCTCCGGGAATTTTTCCAGAATTTCAACAGCATTTCTTAAATGATTTTGTACTCTTGCAGCTCTTGCGTTCGGTATTTGTGTGTGATTGCAACTGTAGTTTATAGTGATATTTGGAATAATTGCAGCTTTAGCTTCCAATATTTACCTCCCAACTATTACTTCTTAGTGTAAGTGTGGGGCTTTCTTCAGATCCTTGTGTTTCTTGGATCTCTATCTTGCTGTCCAACCACTCCAACTCTCTCTTTTCACTCTCTTGAGTACTGAATGGCCAAAAGCGCCCCAGTGCTTGGCTTGACAACCTGAATTTCATAAATAATATCTAATTTTGTACATACATATATATTTATGTGTATTTATATAAATATATATATATATATATATATATATATATATATATATATATATATATGTATGTACTGTATATGTATACTGTACATATACATACATATATATTATATATATATGTATATATGTGTGTGTGTGTTTGTGTAAATATTAGATTTGATTTATGAAATTCAGGTTGTCAAGTCAAGCACTGGGGCACTTTCGGTCATTTATCGCTTATAATATATATATATATATATATATATATATATATATATATATATATATATATATATACATATACATACATACATATATACATATACATACATATTTATATATATATGTATGTATGGATGTATTCTTTTTTTTTTGTGATTGCAGCTGTTATTACCGAAGACGTTGGGGTCTGTTACTATCTGTCAGACGGGAAAACAACAACATGCACCGGGTACGTAGGAGAAATACTGACGGCTATCGCCAAGTCGCTCAACATGTCCATCCACAACTGGAAAGTGCTGAAATGCGGGGATCCTGGCAAACCCGGCGAGCGGGTCGACGTCATAGCTAACGATGTAAGACTTCTAGAATCTCTTCATTTATTTGTTTTCTTCTTTCCCTTTTGTTATGAAGCTCGCCTCTTTCCATTCGCTCCCTCCTGACACAGTTTCCCTATTTTTGGGTTTTCGTTTTCGTTCTCGTCAATATTATTTGCTCAGTCTCATCCCCACATTTTTATAAACGTACGATTATCTCCTTCTCTTTCCCCCCTTGAATTACTTATTCTGCATCTTGGAATATAAAATTTAGGCCAAAGGCCAAGCACTGGGACCTATGGGGTCATTCAGCGCTGAAAGGGAAATTGAGAGTAAAAAGGTTTGAAAGGTGTAACGGGAGGAAAGCCTCGCAGTTGCACTATGCAACAATTGTTAGGAAAGGGTGGAAAGTAAGATGGAAGAAAGCGAATATGAACGGAAGGGTAGAAAACTGAACGAAAGGGGTTGCAACTAGGGGCCGAAAGAACGCTGTGAAGAACCTTACGTAATGCCTACAGTGCACCGCGAGAGGTGCACTTACAGTATTACCGCCCTACTTGGTATTCTGTATCTTGTATATCTGCAAACAGTCGTCTCTTTTGCCCAGCAACTGAGCTTCCAACAATCTCCTTTTTATCAATAAATGTCACCCCTCATTTATTCATCCTAACTCACAAGTAATTTCTTCAACCTTTATATGTGCCTATTCCAAAAGCACTTCCTGAAGACTCAGTGATTCCATTGTTGGGTATCGCATATACCTCTTAACCTTTCTCCTACTTCGGTACCTTGAAAATGTTCCCATAATAATTATCCAACTTCTTCATGGGTTCAATTCCCGCTTCTCTCGTGTCAGACTTACAGTACTTGTCTCTTTACATTCAGAATAACATTTTGAACTCTGCATCTCTGTTTATATATACCTCCTATTTTCACTTTCGTATCGTACACTGCCTCACTCTCTCTCTCTCTCTCTCTCCCTCTCTCTCTCTCTCTCTCTCATACAGAAGTACTAAAATAGACACACACATACACACACACTTATATTTACATACATACTTACATAATACCTGTATATATATATGTACATACACACATATATTTATATATACATATATATATATATATATATATATATATATATACATATTGTATATATATACATATATATATATATATACACACACACACATATATATATATATATTATATATATATATATAAATTTCTGACTCACATCAGGATCGAACCCAGGTCTTTCAACTGAAAGGCAAGGGCGTGAGTCAGAAATTTATTTCTGTTCCACACGTGATTGTGTGTTGATTATATATATATATATATATATATATATATATATATATATATATATATATATATATATATATATATATATATATATATATATATATATATATATATATCTATATATTCACCTGGGCAGGATGCGGATATTTCCATGGGGACCTGTTCCATGACGGCGGAGAGACTCCAGGCCATAGCCTTCACCGACTTCTTCATCGTCTTCAGGTCGAGCATTTGCTCCGCTGAGCCAAAGGCCATGCTGAACCCACTCCTCATTCTGAGCGTCTTCAATTGGGGCGTGAGTAACCAAGATAATTTTCCTTCTTGCGTTTTATTTCACTTCCAGTGGAAAGGAAGGATAAATGCTGAATTCATAACAGAAATCTCTCTCTCTCTCTCTCTCTCTCTCTCTCTCTCTCTCTCTCTCTATTTTACTGTCAAACAATATGAAATTTCGGAAGCGTACGGGAACCTAAAGACTTAGGGGGGAATTGCAGACTGCAGTTACGGTTCAAATATGTAAACTGAACACAACCATTCAGTGGGTTTCCCTCTCTCCCTCTCACGTCTCATTTGTTCCTGTTCCTTATTTTTCATCTCGTATAACGTGCCAACCTCGAGAAGGTATAGGACCATCGTTTCCTCCAAAGCAATCCTCACTCTTTTTTCTCTCTCCTCTTGGCTTCGTCGAGCGTGGGCTACCTAAGGGCATTTAGCGTCCTGCCCCATTGACCTTTGCATTAAAAACACAAGAAAGAAGAAGTGAGCCAGTCCTCTTTTTTTCAGACCTGGCTAGCAATCGTGGCATTCATCTTCGTGGTTGGCTTCTCACTCTGGGTCGTGGAAGAAGTGATCTCCTTGGTCGAAGATTCTGCAAAGTACTCCCTTGAAGTTTACCTCTTTATCGTCTTTAAGGCACTGCTTTATCAAGGTAAATGCATCGAGAATTGAGATATTTACATCTGCAAATACTGCATCTGCTACTACTGCGACTGCTAATAGTCATCATCACATTAGTGGAGCATTAATTTATTTTCCTTTTCGACTAGGCAGCGAAGAGCAGCCTAACAGCTTGAGTGGGCGAACGGTTGCAGCTATGAGCTGTTTCGTCATCATCACCTTAGCTGGTGTTTACTCCGGAAATCTTACTGCTTGGCTTTCGATTCCAAGGTCCGTCATCTGGAGAGAGAGAGAGAGAGAGAGAGAGAGAGAGAGAGAGAGAGAGAGAGAGAGAGAGAGAGAGAGAGAGAGAGAGAGAGAGAATGGGTATTGAATGGCAATGCGTTCAATTTAGGTAATTAAGTTATAGTTGCAACTCGCCTCTCTCCTCTCTTAAAGGTTTCAGTATGCTTAATTTCATATTGTTTTTGGGGAGAGAGAGAGAGAGAGAGAGAGAGAGAGAGAGAGAGAGAGAGAGAGAGAGAGAGAGAGAGAGAGAGAGAGAGAGAGAGCGAGCGCAGTTAAAGGCTCTGGTGTTCAATGCAAATAATAAGGCAGTTCAGTTTACGATGCGAAGTTATCAATGGCATCACTTAAGATTTCAACTTACTTTAATTCAACTTGCCTCTTTTCGTAATAGAAATGTTTATAACTTTTAGTGTAAAGAGCTATCTTCCGTATTAGATCCTACTGGAGAGACATAATGTTACATAAACAATCACTGGCTTACTCCACTAGATTCTATTGTTCATGTCTTGCACGTTATGTTACCGTTTGTGTAAAAACGTAATAATTAGACTTTCTCGAAAACCTAAAACTGTATATTGAAGTCATCATGCTACCTTTAAAATCGAAGATATAATGATCATACTTTCTGAAAATGTAGCAGGTATAATAATGATTATATTTCCGAAACGTAACAAATAAGATCATTTTACTATCAGAAAATGTAACAAATATATTGATATTTTCCAGAAAGGTAACAAGTATAATGATTATACTTTCCGAAAACGTAACAATATAATGATTTTGCCTCCGTAACAAATATAATGGTCATACTTTCCGAAAGCGTAACAATATAATGATTATGCTTCCTGAAAACGTAACAAATACAATGATCATACTGTCCGAAAACGTAGAAAATATAATGATCACACTTTCCGAAAACGTAACAGATATAATGATCATGCTTTTCGAAAACGTAACAAATACAGTTATCATACTTAACGAAAACGTAACAAATATAATGGTCATCCTTTACGAAAACGTAACAAATATAATGCTCATACTTTCATAAAACGTAGCAAATATAATGATCATACTTTCCGAAAACGTAAACAGATATAATGATTATGCTTCCTGAAAACGTAACAAATACAACGATATAACTTTTCGAAAACGTTAACAGACGTAATACTCATACTTTCCGAAAGCTTAGAAATGAACTAATTGGTCTTGCATCCGAAAAACAGACTGAAATCTCTTCTCTCCAGATACGAAAGGCCGGTCAATTCTCTCCTGGATCTGGTGAAAAGAAAGGATCTGATCCCCTACGTAATTCCCGACGATCCTAACCATCAGCTGTTCAAGGTTAGTGTTTGATCAGCCTCCTCAGCCTTACAGCAAAACTTCCGGCAGATTTAAAGCGTAAATAATCTCCATAATATCAAAAGTTCTTAGGTGTCATTTACGGGGAATGGCCGATTTTTGAGCTGGAAAATCAAGTTCTAGAAGGTTATCGTACATTTGTGCTACTGAGGAAGATAGATGCCGCATAAAATGAAACAAATGTAAATAGATACTGACGACAAATTAATGTGTTCTTTGTTTGTGTGTTTTTTTTTTATCTAGTTGGCAACTCTCCACTGCACACTGTTTCCACAGCTATCATCAAGAATTAAGTTGTTTTTCTACCTTCCAGAATGAAACGGAAGGGGTTCTCGGCATCATAAACAGGCGCTTAGTTCCTACAACCACAATAAATACAGATGACTTCGCTCGCAGTATCATTTACGGAAAAGCAGTATATTTCAGTAAGATAATTTTTCTGTCCCTAATTACACATTTTGGCCAAAGGATGTTTGACTGTGTGACGGAGACACCAGATAACAGACAATTAAAAGGGGAGTATGTAACGGCTTCACTGAATGACTTTCCCTTGCAATTAAACATGTACTGTGTTGTTACCAAACTATATTCACTCATCTCGATTTTGCAATAACTTCATTGCATGTAATATTATTACAATTGCTATTCATTATTTACATTTTCTGTTGCAAATTGGGAGCTGAAGAGGTTTTGAGAAGCCTGGACACGAATTTTTAACACAGAAACTATCGTGGATTTTATTTGTCAATAAACATTCTGATTTAAAAGAAATATATCATTATTATTATTTACACACACACACGTGTATGGTGTAGTGGCCAGCGCCCTTGCCTTTCGATTGAAAAACCTGGGTTCGAACCTGATGTGAGTCAGAAATTATATATATATATATATATATATATATATATATATATATATATATATATATATATATATATATATATATAATTATGTCATTATGTAAACAATTAAACCAGCTTTCTCTACGTTGATCAGTTGGGAGAAGTAGCTGATTGATCAAGCTGGCGAAAGCGTGCCCGTACCAAGCATAATCTTCCGTAGGCTATACTACTTGCTATACTGTACATCTGGTAATTACTTTGAAACGATGTTATTTACTGTCATCATTATTATAACATTCATTAGACCCAAACCTTATGAAGGGAAACGATCTAATCCCCACTCCAGTAGACTGAAAATCACCCACTTCTATAGTGCAGCCTTGCAATACCCTTGGAATGCGCCTTAAAACTAATTATATATTTATACATATCTTTGAATAGCCTTCTGCAGTATGGATGGTTATTGCTTTCAAATAAACATAAACTTATTTATTTGACAATAAAGCCATATGATGAAAGATATAGTTTCCTGTCTGCGACTTAAATTTATTAATTTGAATTTATTGATGTATATATATTGGCCTTTCTCTCCCGTTATGTTTATATTTAATTTTATTGTTAATCTGTATCACTAGTTACCTGTAAAATTATCCGTCGTATCACCCGTCTTTTATCGTGATTATTCACTCTACGGCCGTTCATCTTTTCTCTAATTCATTTTTCCTTAATTCCTTATGTAGGTAGTTATTTGGTTATTCATGCGGTTGCTTATTGATCTATAGTTTTCTGAAAAGAAAACTATCGTGGCGCCTTTGTCCGTCCGCACTTTCTTCTGTCCGCATTTTCTGTCAGCATTTTTTCTGTCCGCCCTCAGATCTTAAAAACCACTGAGGCTAGAGGGCTGCAAATTGGTATGTTGATCATCCACCCTCCAGTCATCAAATATACCAAATTGCAGCCCCTAGCCTCAGTAGTTTTTATTTCATTTAAGGTTAAAGTTAGACAATCGTGTTTCTGGCAACGATATATGACAGGCCACCACCGGGGCGTGTTTAAAGTTTCATGGGCCGCGACTCATACAACATTATACAGAGACCACCGAAAGATAGATCTATTTTCAGTGGCCTTGATTATACACTGTACAGAAAACTCGACTGCGCCAGAGAAACTTCGGCGCATTTTTTACTTGTTCTCTTTGTGTTTGATTTTATTACTATAATCTCACGTAACAACGAATGAATGACTGAATGACTGGATTAGTTGAATTCACTTGTTTTCTTCTATTTATTTATTCATTTATCTATCTGTTTATTGATTTATCTATTTATTGCATTACAGACAGCGACCGCTCCCACTTCAATCGGGCTACGAGGCTCAACCAAGCCGAAGGAATTCAAGGATTTGCTCCCTGTAGGATTCACCTGTCCTCTCAGGACCTCTTTCAGACATACATAGGATTCATGATAAACAAGAATTCTTGGTTTAAGGAACAGATGAATCGGAAGTGAGTTTTCGGTCTCTTATAGTAGTCAGTACTAACATTTTTTTTTCTTTATTACGGATAAAGTTAGACGGATTTGTAGATTATTATTATTATTATTATTATTATTATTATTATTATTAGCTTGCTGGCGTGCACTACGTGTGCTGGAACCCGGCGCTGCTGTCTCCCCTACTCTCCCGATCCCCTGTCTACCCTGCCCCCACCTGGGGCAGACAAACAGGTTTTCAGGAGGAAGGTGGATGTTTCCCCTACCCTCCTGTTCCCCTACCTACCCCGCCCCGGTTTGCATGGGCTGGGTGGCTGTGTCATTCTCCCCTTCTGTCACCCGGGGAAGGACAAACAAGATCCACTCGGATTTCATTATTATTATTATTATTATTATTATTATTATTATTATTATTATTATTATTATTATTATTGTACTTGTTTCTTTGGAAACAAAAATTTTTCACCCTTTTATTAATAGTGACGGTAATGAGAACAATTAATCTGTTTAAGCAGAAAATAATTTTGAATATTACTGTTGGGTAAAATGAAAAACCAGAACTAATTAAAAATGACGAAACACTGATATATACCAAATCTATCCTAAAACAATCTCTTTAAAACGTAATCAACTTCCCAAACGAACCTAACCTAATTCTAGCACTTTCTCTCTCTCTCTCTCTCTCTCTCCTTCCCAGAATCCAATGGCTACGCTCCTACGGCGTAGTAGGTCACCTTTACAATCAGTTTGTGCGTCCTGGTTGTCGCCTCTACTCTCTGAAGGACAGAAGGGGCGTCCTGCAGAGGCTTAGGCTCACCCAGTTACAAGGGGCGCTCCTTATATGGCTTTTGGGGATGTTCTTTGCAGCAGTCATTTTCTTGCTCGAAAGGACACTCAAGAGTGATTTGCTGACGGGCTCCTCTTCCGGTGTCTAAATCCGGTATAGAGTAATGTTTACGGAGACAGTTGCTTCTTTAAAGTGTTTATTATTATTATTATTATTATTATTATTATTATTATTATTATTATTATTATTGGAGGAACAAATACATGGTTATGGATAGGTACAAATATATATTTAAATTATATCTAAAAAGAGAATCTTCGGGAATCTGTTCGATTCTGTTTAATTATTTCTCCATTTCAAGACTCATGCTACTAATTATTATTATTATTATTATTATTATTATTATTATTATTATTATTATTATTATTATTATTATTATTCACAAAGTGCAAACGTTCTAATTGAACAAGCCTAAATGGCTATGCATTTGACAGCCAATATGTGAGAAAGAAAAGCTTTAAATTTCCTAACATCAAAGTAGTCCATTCTTTTATGAAACCTTATGATTTATGTTTCAATTCTATTTGTAGATCATGCATTAATTGAATTCAAGAAATATAGTTTAAGTTTCCAACATATTGAAATATATTTTAGTCTCCAACATATTTCTGAAGACAGCATCATTTTCTAACATAAATATTGAATAGAAAATGAAGACCCAATAACTCATGGTAGACTATTTTAAGAATTAGACGCCCTTCTCTAAAATGACTCATAACGACCATTTACAGTTAACGCACTTTTATCTACCAGCTGAATTTGCCATGTTCTATAAAATGAACGAAGATTATTTATTGTTTATCAATATGTAAAGAGAAATTAGCTTTATTTATTTAACAAATTAGCCCATTATAAACTACAAGGCTCATTTTTACGCATCACCAATGTTGTTTGGTAATCTTTTCACTAAAATTAGTGCGTTTGTCTAGATATTCCCGTAACGAAGACCTATTGCATGAAATATTATTAAATAATTCTCTGTAGCAAGAATTTATGTAAGAGAAAATAATAAGGAATATCAGAGGCAATTGTGTGAGGTATTCACCTTCGCTTACTTTGTGAATTGTTCTCCTACTGTTTAAATAAGAACCATATCATTTTTTATTTATATACTGCATTTATATACCCGGTAATTTAGTTATGCACTAGTTGCTTGTACTTTTCTTTTCATTTACTGAGACCCAAAAGTTTTTTCTAACCTATTTAATTTGTAAACATGATTAATAACTGATTATTTTGCATTTAGAATTCTTATTGTTCAAAAGACAGGTAGCTCGAAATATAAACAGTTTGGAGAGAGAGAGAGAGAGAGAGAGAGAGAGAGAGAGAAGAGAGAGAGAGAGGAGAGAGAGAGAGAGAGAGAGAGAGAGAGAGAGAGAGAGAGAGAGAGAGCTGGGGGAACGCCTGGTAGCCTATATGCCAGCTGATGTTTTGTGGATGGAAAAATTTGAAGATTAGTCAGACAACTCTAAGATGTAACGAAATTAGCAATACGAGAGTCCTCTTAATCATCTGGCAGGCCAGGTTTATATTGCCTATGATTGATTACTTGGTTCTGTTTGGTGAGGGTACGGATTTGAATGGAGGTAATTTTAGGCAGAAAAAAAAAGTTCATTAATGAGAGTAGGTAGGAGGGCGGCGTAAGGCTCCTTTCAGACGTAAGGGGGATATTAATAAGATTTAGGCTAAGCAAAAGACGATGTACCAGGCAAAATAAGTTTCGATAATTAGGTAGCACTAACCGGCCATGTTATTCCAGAAGGGAGTTGATTCTGACGTCGGCAGACAGGACTCTGCAAAACTTGTTTTTGACAGCACAAAGTTCTGATATCAGCTGGCAGGGCCACCCAGGTGGGTAACTTTCAGACAGGACAAGATTTAGACACCACGAGGAAGGGCAAAGCAGGTAGGTATCTCTAGACAAAGACGTGTCATAGGCATTGGGACCTGTCCCCCACTGGCTGTCGGAGAAACAGGAGATCGGCGCCTGCCCTGGTGAGCCTACAGAGGCCCTGGAGGACTTTAACTTTAACTTAATGAAGAAGGGATACTAGGTAATGTAATGGGGAAATGTTGCCCACAAAACTTACAAAATAATCTTATGGAACAGCTCTGCAACGAAGAAGGATGTGAGAACTACAGTAACAGGAATTTAACTCAAGAAGTGATGAATGTTTTGGAACGGGCCCAAAATGGGAGATGTGCAGAGATAACGGAAATGAAAAACTCCATTCTGGTTTTATGGAAGATAGCTGCACTGGTAGATTCAAGGTATACTGTATTACAGTTTCAGTAAAAGTCATTAGTAAGAAACCAGTTGAGTTTCTGTGGATTTATGCCATGGGAGAAGGCATATGGAAAGGGTCCTAAGGAAAAGTCGTATTGCACTGATGTGTAAGTGAGAAAGTAGGAGTACTGGAAAGATGAGGAGTGTTAATAATGGAAACAATAAAAAAATGAAATACTGGATTAGGGACACACACATCCATACATCCACACACACGTCTCTCTTTCTCTCTCTCCCCCACCCTCTCTCTCTCTCTCTCTCTCATCTCTCTCTCTCTCTCTCTCTCTCTCTCTCTCTCTCTCTCTCTCTCTCTCTCTCTCTCTATATATATATATATATATATATATATATATATATATGCTGTATGTGTGTGTGTGAGTGTGTTTGGGGGTTTCTTTTGCTATGACTAATATTGCATCAGCTGCAAATATCAACCTCTCAATGTTCTTGCACTAACACTTCCCTAATCCATCAAACTTAGACCTACATTTATAATTCCTTGGACTTCTCTAATCCCTACCATTTAGTGATTAAAAAAAAAAGCCAGGGAAACAATATGCCCTTTTCTGAGACTCACTTTTGACGCCAGAATAAAGTACCCTTTCATCTACATGCTCTACAACAAGTTTCACTATTTATCACAAACTTTTATCACAAAAAACTCTGAATGGATTCAGCATATTCCTTCTTTATACATTTTGAATTTTGAATACCTAATCATCGCATTCCTATCAGTGATACCATAGTATGCTTTCCTCTAAGTTTATGTAAGTCAGCTTTCTATTTTCTCCCATGCATCCTAAACAGTCGTTTCTTAGCAAAATCTTGATATATACACCCTCGTCTTTACCTAAACCTACACTGTTCTTCTCCTGTCAGCCCTCCAGTTGCTTGTCATACTATTTACTCTTCCAGGTGTATTAAGAAATTCTTACAATCACTTTCATAACTTTTCTCCTTATAAAAGGAAACAATTACATACATCACACTTTCCAAGGTAGTATTTCTCTCATCCATACCTTACACATTGTGGCCAGCCACTTAATTAATTTATCACAATCAACTTCAGCATTTCCTTTATGATTCCTATATTTCTCTCTGCGTTTACGCCCCTCCTGTATAACTTTATTTTCATAAAGATCTTGCACAAATTTACTAGATTCACTGAATCTCTAGAATAGAAAATGGAATAATATATAATATGTATACACTCACGCAAACACACAAATACACACACATATATAAATATATACATATGTATACTGTAATATACGCAAAACCATACAAACACATACTTCGTTAATGGCAAGTGAACATTTACCATTTTTTCCACATTTCAAAACCATTCTGTTATTAGCAGTTTCATATGTATTTAAATGTTATAAAAAAGAAGAATGTTATGTATGGAAGCTGGTGTGTGCAGATAGGTGTATAAATTAAAAAAAAAATTGCCAATTCAATAATAGTTTAGCAATTTATTGGTAGCATATTATGAAAGTGAACAGACATAATATTCTGATCTATCAAGAACATTTGCTAACTTATTAAAGTGCTTTATCCGTTTATTAAAAAATCTTGCAACTTTGTCAAAAGCATATGTTTATTTATAAATAACATTTGCCTACTTGTCCAACGCATTCATTCAGATAATACGATATTTTGCGAATTTGTACTGACCATTTACATTTGCGAAATTGTCAGTCGCTTTTGTGTATTAATTAGAACCTGAAAAGTTCATCTTAAAGATATTCTCATTTACCAAAGGAATTTGTTACCTGATTAATAAACTTTTCGAATATAAGTAGACTATTGGCTTATCTATTAAGTTCATTTATTAATCTACTTCTATCTGCGTGTTTAGACAGAACATGTGCTCAGTTATCACACATGTTTTGTCTAAACACGCAAATAGAAGTATATTAATAAATGAACTTAATAGATAATCCAATAGACTACTTATATTCGAAAAATTTATTAATCAGTTAACAAATTCCTCTGGTAAATGAGAATATCTTTGGGATGAATTACTGATCATTTATCAGCACCATTTGCCAAACCATCAATATTGATTTTCAGTTCAGAGGAACGATGCTTCAACGTTAAATTCCCATGAATCCTTATTTATGGGGACTTTGAGAAAGCGCGCATAAAAGCACATTTAATCCTAGTATTTATGCGCCAACTAAGATTGCATTTCCAGTGAAAGTAATGCGATTATATCATGACGAACATAAAACCGGTGTTAAATCTCTCATGAAATGCACAGGTAATTTATCACGTTGTCATAAATTTGTATTTTGGATTTTATCAGACTTGCCTCTTCCTTTTACGTGGCGTTTTCGCACTCAGAAAATACATTAAAGATCTCAAACATTGATAGTTAATGGAAAGTGCTTGGAATTGCCACGTACGATATTCCT
>JANJGK010000036.1:25687672-25699320 GCA_039081455.1 Macrobrachium rosenbergii
TACAAGAGGTTTTTACGGAATACAACTGAAATATATTAGTAAATGTGCCTTGGAGAAATATATATATTTTTCTAACTGGAGAGTTCATTGAAACAAGATTTTTGTATTAAAAAGTACAAGAGTTTTTAAGGAATACAACTGAAATATATTAGTAAATGTGCCTTGGGGAAATACCTTTTTTTTTCTAACTGGTCGACTTTTTTTTTTCTTTTAAGATTTCCTTGAGTTTAATAGAATTCGAAATGAGAAATGCCCATTTTTGGGAGTTCGGTGAAATGCCAGGCTATGTAAAACGGACACTGGAGTAAAGATGGTTTTATCTTTTATCACGATTCTGTTCTTTTATTGTCTCGAGTTTAATTACTGAAGGGAAATACTTTTGAGGGCAAAAGTATAGTGTCATATGAAAAATGTTCCAGTCGTTTTAAAAAAGATATAATAAGAGTCTCAATATTATATATATATATATATATATATATATATATATATATATATATATATATATATATATATATATATATATAATATAGGCTATATATAATATATATATAATATATATACATATTTATATTTATCTATCTATCTACCTATCCATATATCTATCTATACATATAAATATATAATGCACACTCACACACACATATATATTCATACCTATATATATATTTATATATATATTATATATATATATATATATATATATATATATATATATATATATATATATATATATATATATATATATATATATATATATATATGTGTGTGTGTGTGTGTGTGTGTGTGTGTGTGTGTAAAACCTGGGTCCAACTTCATCCCAAAACCTGGTGAGCCCCTGATTGGTCCGTAACTCACCATTTTACAAAATTTCGCTGAAATCTATCTGTATCTTTTTTGAGATATCTTATGGACAAACTGACGCACAAACAAACGGTCATGAGGAAATACATAACCATCTCCCGGAGGTCAGATACAGTAACAACATCTTAGCTTGTACGAGAAAGGCTCAGGTGTACGGAAGGCAGGCTACTTCCGAGTTCGGGGCTACTACTACTGCTACTACTACTACTACTACTACTACTACTACTACTACTACTACTACTACTACTAATAATAATAATAATAAAATGCAATAGACAGTACTCATAAAAGTATAAACGCGGATAACAGTATATTGATCATTACTATAACTACAAATGACCTTTGTATCCAAAATGCAATTTTGACAACTGAAATAATAATAATAATAATAATAATAATAATAATAATAATAGTAATAATAATAATAAAATGCAATAGACAGTACTCATAAAAGTATAAAGTTATCATTACTATAACTACAAATGACCTTTGTATCCAAAATGCAATTTTGACAACTGAAATAATAATAATAATAATAATAATAATAATAATAATAATAATAATAATAATAATAATAATAATACCTAACTTAGCGAAGGGCTGAACTCCATCCCAGATTTTAATCCAAAAAGCAAAATTTGCCGACTGCTGAATAAACCACAAGAAAACGCAACTCGATTCAAACGCGTTGTTTTAGGCGTGGGAGCTCTCCATTGACGTGTACCTGTTCCTAATTTGCATGTGGCAAATTGCAAATATTGCGTGCAGAATGCAACCTCAGCGTGGGGGCGGGCCCGAGAAAAGGCAAAAGTTGAGAGAAAGATGGCTAGAGAGAAGTATGTCTTCATTATTTATCGTTAATTATATGCATTAAAGTTTTCCCCCCCTCTTGTTTTTCTCTGTACACTTTTCTTCTTTCAAATATGGGCATTCTTGTGACAGTGGCTGGCATGGAATATTTCCCATTACATTAGGTGATCAAGAAGAGATGTTTTTAGTTAATATTATTATTTATTATAAGACAACGATCCCATATGGAATTTGAACCACTGACTAGTGAGACACCCGTCTATGCGTGGCTGACAGGAAAACTGAGATATAGGGTTAGTTTGGGCATGTCATTGGTCAGCAGTTCAAATCCCCACGTAATAAGAACTTTCTTTTATCATGACTTCCAAGCGATATTGGTTACTAATTATTATTATTATTATTATTATTATTATTATTATTATTATTATTATTATTGTTATTATTATTATTATTATTATTATTATTATCACCGAAATACAGAAACGTTCATACAGAACAAGTCTAAAAGGTCATTGACTGGCAAAGGAAGCTTCCACAGGGTGAAATGCCCATACGTGGGCAAAACGTAAAGCTTAAAAAATTTGAAAATACAATCACAAACAAATATGAACATTCAGACCTTAATGCTGATAAGGATAACAGATGAGTCTAACCGATACTTTACTGGTCTTGCTGGTAATACTCTCTAACGGTCTGCAAGCTATTTACCTCTTGGGAGCTAGTCTGACAAGTTAGCCTGACAAAGACTGGGGCATTTAATGTCCTTGCAGCTGAAATATTCTTACTTGCGATGCCTTCAGCGTCGTCCGTCAGTTTATCTGACTAGCCACGAAATGTCTTAAGTCATTATCGATGGATTTCATTAAAATTTTATAGACAAGGCATGGCTGACTAGAGTTTGAGATGACTCCGTCCGGGAAAGACAAATCTATGGATGTTTTCTTTGGGAGGGTTCTGTTAATGGAACCATGCGCCAGGCGTGATTTCTAATTTCCGTGTTCGTGCAGTTTTAGGTCGATGAAATGAGTGACAATTTCGAATCTGTTTTGGTCGTTTTGATGACTGAACCAAAAACAAAATAAGATTCGGGCTATGCATAAGTAGTTCCTGTGCATTCGTTATGTTACGGACTGCAGAAATCCTCTATAGGAAACAAATGCAGTAAAAGTTAAGCCAAAAGAAATGAAAGGATTTAATAAACGGAGGAAAGTGAATGGCTGTAAAGCACATGTAAGGGAGATATAAGAAACTCAGAAAGAGATAAGCAAGTAGTCATAAACAATCATACCTGATGAAGAAATTTGGAAAATCTTCATAAGTATGGAAAATGTCTTAAAAAATTGAAGCACAAACGCATAAGCAAATAGGAGCAATAAAAATAAATAAAAATAATCGGGACACACTAAAAGACGAAAACTGATGTGAAGTTTGATGAAAGGGGCTGAAGAAAAAAAAAAAAAAAGGAAATTCATGAGAAAGGAAATTGAAGCGACTGAAAAATGTGAGAGAGAAATTAAATGAACAAAACAGAGATAGAAGGCAGGAAACATAATAGAAACAATAATAATCTACATCCTAATGAAATATTTCAACGAATTAAAAAAGTTTTCTAGAAATGTGTATGCAATGAAAATACAAAATACAATTGAGGATTAAATAAGATGAAACATGGTAATTAGGCGAATGACAGTGGAAATACAAGAAAACCACACGTATTTTCATAAACACTCAGCGAGAGAGAGAGAGAGAGAGAGAGAGAGAGAGAGAGAGAGAGAGAGAGAGAGAGAGAGAGAGAGAGAGAGAGAGAGAGAGAGAGAGAGAGATTTCGTTGAAGCCATTATAACCTATTTTACCGTAAACTCAGGATCCATTAGCAGAAAACGCCCCAAATGAAAAAGACTTGGAAATAACAGGAAATGCCAACGTAATAATGGTACTCGTTTACCATCATCATCATCATTATTATTTATTGCTGCCACGAAAGCATCAACCGGTCGTAGAGAAACAGCGGAAAACAACTTGAAGCGAAGTGACAGAAGACTTAGTAAAAATATCTAACAAAAATGAGAGAAATGCAGATAAACAAACCAGCACATAAATGACTTTGTGAGCGCACAAACATTGCTAATAGACTGCAGCTTCCATAAAGATAAACAAGAAAGATAACGTCATCGCATAGATATTTGGCTCAAGGAATGAAATCTTACACAGTGCTGAATAAAGTGAGGAATATCTTAAAGAAGGCTGCTAACTGGCAACATGAACAAAGAGAAAAAACCCTGAAAAAGCTGTTCGGTTGGTTGGTTCAGGTTAAGCTGTCCTTATGCCAGCAGGGGTCTCGTCCGTGGTGGATCGTGGTGCGTTAGGGTGTGAAAGGGAGCCAGAGGCATGGTGTGCACCTCTGGACTCTGGCTAACCAACACCAACGAATTCAGTACAGTGCAGGATGAAGTTACCCTGGTCTGAGCTGCAAGGCGGTGCGTTACGTCCCTAGGGTTGAGACTAACACTCGAGACTCTCTCTTACATTACCGTTACTTTTGAACGTATGGGCACACTGTTCATGTCACAAATAACAGAAAAAAGATATTTGATAGGAAAATTAGAAAATAACGAAATGGGAGTAATAAAAAAAGAATGCCGGGGAAAAATGCCTAGAGAAGACGAGATGAAAATTAGTAAAAGATTTACTGAACATAGCTTTTGCAAGGGAAATATAAATAAGAAGAGTTGATGAATAAACAGAAAATATTTGCAAAGCCAAGTTTTCAAAAACTGATTAGTGGAGAAAACACGTTAACGAAAACTAATTAGCGATAAAAACGAATCTAAGAAAAGTGGACAGTGAATAAAAATAATTAGTAAGAAATCGAAGACTGATTAGGTGAATATTTGGCTATTAGTGTTCATTAGGACCATTAGGAATTCAATAGCGTATATGAAAAGAACTAATATTTAAAAAAATTTAATCCTTGTTCAGTGTAAATTAATATTTACTCTCTTAACAGTTAAGGGAAATTACTTAGACTACAAAAATATATAGAGAAACGAATTTGAATTTATAACGATTATTTGGCAAGGTAGAAATTATCAAAGGAATAAAAAAGAATGTTGGGTAAAACTAGGTAATATAAATAAAAAAGCATGTTACGCAAAACTAAATAACGGAAAGATAACGAATATTTTGAGAAGTGAGTATTTGGCACGACGAATTAATGAATGAAAATAAAAAAATTTTTGAAAAATTACTCTCGCCTTAAGAACTCATGAAGAAACCTATCATAAAAAAAAGAGTAGTAGGAAAATTAACATTGGCGAAATAAAAACTCGAATGTAAGCCACAAATACCACATGGAGATAATTAAAGACATGAAAAACAGACAGAGGACGAATTACCGAGACAAGAGAAAGAAAAAGGAATAAAAGGAGGAATAAAAGGAAAAGAGTTATATTGAGAGAGAGAGAGAGAGAGAGAGAGAGAGAGAGAGAGAGAGAGAGAGAGAGAGAGAGAGAGAGAGTGAAAATTAATCGCAAGGTTTATGATAACATTGTGCGAGAGAGAGAGAGGAGAGAGAGAGAGAGAGAGAGAGAGAGAGAGAGAGAGAGAGAGAGAGAGAGAGAGATTATAAATCAATTACTAGGTTAATAATAAAAACTTATTTGTTAGTGCGTGTGCGTGCGTTTCTAAGAGAGAGAGAGAGAGAGAGAGAGAGAGAGAGAGAGAGAGAGAGAGATTAAAACAAAATAATTCTAAGGTATACAATGAAATATGCTTTATTATGAGAGCGAGAGAGAGAGCGAGAGAGAGACTAAAACAAAATCATTCTGAGGTTTACGATGAAAATAAGCTCCAATATATGCATGAGAGAGAGATGAGAGAGAGAGAGAGAGAGAGAGAGAGAGAGAGAGAGAGAGAGAGAGAGAGGGAGAGAGAGAGAGAGTTAAATCTGGTTCCTTTCGAAGAACGACTTCCACAAAATTCGCAAGAAATTTAATATGATCTTGTTTGCCCACAAAGGAAAAGGGATGCACGCATGCATGGCGGTTGGTGTAGGATAACTTTTTGGAAGTTAGGGTATATAAGAGGAAATAGCATAAACGGTAATCTAAGGAAGAAATTATTATTATTATTGTTGTTGTTATTTTAGTGAATACTAGAAACAGGATTTCATCATAATAGGCCTCTAAGTGATTTGGTGAGAACAAGAATTATAATGACGATAACTGAGATCTGAATTATTATTATTATTATTATTATTATTATTATTATTATTATATCGTGTCGAAGGAAGAACTATTACTAGCGTACCACAATCGAAATAGGCAAAAAGTATCTTAGAAAATTAGAGGAAGAATTCTGAATTTTAATGGATAAAAACAAAAGAGAAAAATGAAAAATAGGAAAATACTCAAACTGAGAGAGAGAGAGAGAGAGAGAGAGAGAGAGAGAGAGAGAGAGAGAGAGAGAGAGAGAGAGAGAGAGAGAGAGAAGTATCTTAGAAAATTAGAGGAAGAATTCTGAATTTTAATGGATAAAAACAAAAGAGAAAAATGAAAAATAGGAAAATACTCAAACTGAGAGAGAGAGAGAGAGAGAGAGAGAGAGAGAGAGAGATGAGAGAGGAGAGAGAGAGAGAGAGAGAGAGAGAGAGAATAGGGGCAGATGGGCGCCTGCCTCAGCGGTTTCAACACGGAGCTTTCGAAACCCGTCTCGAGGTGAGTGATTCATTTTGTTCATGGCCCCTCGTTCTGGGAGAAAGAAGTTGTTATATTCTCGTTATATTCTTGTTGAGGGAAAGATTAAGCATATTGTATGGAAGCTGTTTTGTTATCGAGTCAAATACTAACTTTGCTGTGCGTTGGTATCTAGTTATTGTTGTCAGGAAAACAAAATGCTTATTACGTTGCTGGTTTTTGACGAAGACTGGAGTTGTTCGGTCAGAGGTTCTTGTTTTATGGCAGTCGTGCTTTTCGCTTTCGTTCTCTGCACAGAGAAGTATCATTCTCAAAATAATGGATATAACACCAGTTGACAAGCAGAGTGAAATGGGGATAACGTCCCACTAGTCGTACTTACAATGCTGTCAAATGCATGAACTCCTAATACAAAGGAGAGTAGTTGTATTTCGGCACAGTAGTCGTATTTTTCAGTGTAGTCCAATACAGTAACCTAGTTTTGCTGCAGTATGTTCACTGACGTCAGATACAGTGAATTCACCCCGCAGTGGTATTTCCTGTGTTGTCCCAATACAGCAGTCTTATTTGCAATACAGTTCAATACAGTGAACTCGTAGGCCTACTGTTGTTGCTTTCCCATTGTTGCTTTCCCAGTAAGGTCAACTCGTCCTGTAGTCGCACTTTCAATAAGGTGCACTTGTCCTGTAGTTGTATATCCAATACAGTAACCCATCATCTACAACTACAGCTACATAAATTCTCAGAATGAGCGAATAACATCTTCCACCTCCTCCTACCCAACAACCCTACTCAGGCCATGTGGATTTTAATTCCTCCCCCTTATACTCCTCCCCCCATCATTTCTTTCTTCTTCTTCGCCTTCCTCTTACGAAGTTACCAGGCAGTGACCCATTCCTCAGGCCATAACCCCATCACGACATCCCCAAGAACGCTGTTTCCTAATCTGCTCTTTCTCTCTCTCTCCCTACAGTTTCGGGATCTCTCCTCCCCCAGGGGGGCGGGGAGGTTCGCATCTTGATTACTTTCACCCGCGGGATCGTCGGCGCCGGACCCTCTTGGCGCCAGAGTCATGTGACGTCATCTGACACCTCACCTTCGTAACGCTATGCGTCAGCCCCACCCCCCAAAACTCTCCCACCGTCCCCGCCCCCGTTATTGGCCATCCGTGCCCACCTCTAACCCCTCATTAAAATCGCCTACAACAGATGCACAACTTTCAGTGCCCCCTTTAACCCCCGATAAGACGACTTTAATTACCCCAGATACCCAGCTCCACATGCCCTTATGACCACAGCAAAATTGTCCTAGTAACCCCATTAAAAGTGACCTAATAAAGCAATTATTATTGCCTCATTGGATGTCAAACTCTCCGTTGCCATTAAACACCATCGAAGTTATTCAATTGTTCCACCTCTTCTCGATCGTACTAATAATAAGTAACAGATGCCCAGTTTCCAATATGCCCTTCTTATCCCATTAAAATGCTCGAAGATGCCCAAAAGGTGCCCTAGATCCATGATTTTGACATGAACTTCACTTTGTTTATATCTTTGGTCTTTATCTCTTTCAGCTTAAATCATTTCGTTGAAATGCTTTTACTTCATTTATTGCTTCTTTATTTTGCTTGGGGATATTCTTGGACGTTTCCTTGCCTTCTGATGCTTGTGATATGAATTTCCTTGCTCTGTTTTTTTTTTCGGCTGACGATTTTTGCTATCTTGGTGCTTTTGACTGGTATCATCTTTCTTTTTAGTTTTCTGTAAAAGAAACTGTTGTGCCGGCTTTGTCTGTCCGTCCGCACTTTTCTGTCAGCACTTTTTCTGTCCGCCCTCGAATCTTAAAAACTACTCAGGCTAGAGGCCTGCAAATTGGTATGTTGATCATCCACCCTCCAATCATCAAACATAACAAATTGCAGCCCTTTAGCCTCAGTAGTTTGTTGATTTTATTTAAGGTTAGTCGTAATTGTGCTTCTGGCAACGATATAGGATAGGCCACTACCGGGGCCGTGGTTAAAGTTTCATGGGCCGCGGGCTCATACAGCATTGCACCGAGACCACCGAAAGATAGATCTATATACGATGGCCTTGATTATAAACTGTAGAGGCTGTACAGAAAACTCGATTGCGCCGAAGAAACTTGGGCGCATTTTTTTACTTGTTTGTTTTTGTGATGGCATTTCTTACCATATCTTGCGAGATTTCTTACTTTTCATGTCTTTGGGCTGACTTATCGCAATGGGCCTGATATTTCCTTATGTAACGAAACTCCTCTATATTTACAGATGTATATAAAATGCAAACTCCTCATAAATGAGCCATTGTTCTGGTTGTTGTTGCTTTAACATGATGACTCATGATCATCAGAGTGGTTTGAAAGATGATAAGAAAATTATGTTTCAGGTCATCGGTATCTACAGTCTATTTGTGTCAGTAATGCGTTTTTTTGGTTATATTTCTTTATAAATGTTGCCACCGAATGTAAACAGGAAATGATACCTATGTTATAGGCATTGCTTCCTGACCGATTTTGTTTTACAGTAAATTTTTCTTCTTTTCCATCATTACCTTTATTCCTAGCCAATAAAGATAAATTACCAGAGTCTGCAAAACATAGGAAATTTATGTCTCTGCTTTACGTCCATATCAGTTTCTATGAAGCTATACTGGAAATGCTCTTCAAGCGGGATTCTGTAACAACTAATACCTATCTTGAATCAAATGGCTCAGAAACACATAACTGAAATTGTATGTTCAAAGACCGCAGAGTTTATCGTCCCCCGTTCGCACCCCATACAGATGCCGTTATGTTGAAAATCATGGCGTTGCTTATTGTCTTGTCTTCGTGAAATCGAGTAAGATGTGAAGCAAAGAGTGGGAGTTCGCAGGTCATGGACGATTGCCTCGGCAAGTGGGAAAAGAAAAAGGTGAAGAAAAGACGGAAAAATGAACTTTTCTTGTTTTCCTAGGTCATGCAACCGGAAAATCCACCAGATGTGATCGTTTTATTGGCATAAAGTTCGAATACTTTTCATTGAGGTGCTAATTGCCCTTCACAGGAGACACTTTTATGAGGGGTTATTTTATCTCTGTTGACCTAAGCGGCGTACTGGGCATCTGGTGGTCATTCGCCTGCAGTGGGACACAGTCAGGGTGGGGAAGGTCGTGGGACTTGCAATCTCACTCCAAAATATTTGCGGAAAACCAGAGGTGCAGCGCCTTTAGGAGACATCCCCGCCAAAGATAAATATACATACATACATGTATATATATAAATATATATATATAATATATATATATATATATATATATATATATATATAAATATACATATATAAATATATATATGCATATATAAATATATATATATATATATATATATATATATATATATATATATATATATATATATATATATATAATATATATATATATTTATATACATAAAATTTTTGAGAAACAATACAGTTACACAATAAAGCTTCATCTATTCAATACCCTGACACTTACAAGCGCACACTTATACGGCACAGAACAAAAATCAAATCCATTTTTTTGTTCTTTATTCAATGAACGAGGGGCGATTTAGAAAGGCGTCTTCGAGCCGGGACAGCGAACCTCGCAGAGATCGAGAGGAAATCCGCCAAGCGGAACTGACCAGAAATTCTTGTTGTTTTAAAGATATTTATATCCGCGATCACTCAGCCTAAATTGGGCAGGCGAGCAGGCAGGCAGGTGAGTAGCCCCAGGTAAGCTGAGAACTTTTCACACAATTCGGGTAACTTTGTCGACTGCGGAGCCTCGTAGGTCACCTCAGGTCATCTGTGTCTTTCCCTGACACACACCCTTTGCCTTTTCTCTCTCTCTCTCTCTCTCTCTCTCTCTCTCTCCTCTCTCTCTCTCTCTCTCTCTCTCTCTCTCTCTCTCTCTCTCTCTCTCCATGAACTTTGCTGTTGTGTAGCCAAAGTTAAAATAAGTTTTATGGTGCTCCCATCACCCACCCCCTCTCTCTCTCTCTCTCTCTCTCTCTCTCTCTCTCTCTCTCTCTCTCTCTCTCTCTCTCTCTCTCTCTCTCTCTCTCAGCGTTTCATATTTACACTTCTCTATCGACTTCATTTAAAGGACGGTAAAATCGACGCTTTCAACAGAAAGAAATCAAAGGATTTTGGGAACAAGGACAAAGGGAGAGAGCCCCATACTTAAGTAAAACTGATTGAATCTATTGACTCTTGAGTTCATAATTTCCAAACAGAGATTTTTATAATTTATTCTTCTTTAGCTTGGGTAAAATTTTCGTAAAAAAAAAAAAAAAATAGCGTTTTACGTCATCTTGTAAATCAAGACAAAAAACAGACTAATAGACAAACCGATTCAAAACTAGTTGGCAAAATTTCTTTTATTTAAGCAAGATTGGTTTGGGCTGTAACAGACAAGCATACGTATATAAGATTATAAAGGAATGCTAACCAGTGTAAAATCAGAACATTTTGCAGCCCCCAATAAAATTCAAGTGAGATTGTTTTGTTATATTTCTTTCAAACTGAGTTCAGCTTTGGTAGAAAGTATGACGGAAATATTAGACACAGGAGTAAAGAATTTCACAGAATTATTAGTTTCTTCCCATTATGAATGCATTCAGATTTATCTTAAGTTCACTGTGAGTAGTATTTCAAACTATGTTAAAGCACTGATTTATAGTCATGAGCACAGGAGGTAATTCAATGAAGCCTGACAGAGAATTAAAATAGTGTGAATTTCTGTATTTTTTTCAACATAAAAGCTCGTATCTTATTTTAACAGTTATAAATGAAATGGGTCCAGAGTAATAATAATAATAATAATAATAATAATAATAATAATAATAATAATAATAATAATAATTATTATTATTATTATTATCATTATTATTATTATTATTATTATTATTATTATTATTATTATTATTAACTGCAACATTCGTAGTGTCGTCAATTATGATATACCAGCGATGATATTCATCACATCAAGAACGCCAATTACAAAATTAGATTTGATGAATCAAAGTAAATTTCATATTTTTAAGAAGCGTAATAATGTGAAACTAGAGGAACGTCTAGTAGCCACAAAAATAATTATTACAGCAAACGATTAACAGATCAGTATCAAAACGTTTTTTCCCATTCGTCTTTCTCCGTTTAAGGAAGAACTCCTGAATATGTACGAGCCTTTTGAGTCTCAGCAAGTCTCCACGACCCACCACAGTCAGATAACTACCGCTCGGGAATAGAACATGAGACCCCAT
>JANJGK010000036.1:25701920-25706920 GCA_039081455.1 Macrobrachium rosenbergii
AATATCTTCTTTACATTACATGGAATTTCATTGTTAGCTCACAGCAATAAAAAAATCTCAGCTACTAGTTAATGAAACGGAATTTGGCAGAATAAATACATTCAATTCATTAAAATGATTGCTTATTCTTTTTTTGGTACGTAACATTTTATCTTCATTCTTATTGTGCCTAAGGGGATGCACATGTCCTCATTGATTCAAAAAGGGGACTTTGTAAAAAAAAAAATTACTTTTCAACTCTTTTGCTCCATCCGTGCTATCTTTGGATTCATTTTCCTATGTCATGAAATCTTATTTTCTTATCTGTCTGCCTAATGTTTCCCAGTGTTATCGGTGTTCAAATATTGTAACTATGAATCTTAGTTCTGCTCAAGATTGTCCTCACTCTTTTCTCAATCAGATTACTCACTTTTTTCCAATAGTTTTATTAGTTAATGTGAAGCCGCAGTTTACTTTAGGTGCATTCAAGCGAGTTTTGCATCATCGGTCATCAAATAAGTGCAGTCACCCGTCAAAAGTGACATCAGTTGTTGAGAAATGACTATAATAACAAATCACTCAATTAACCGGGTATTGAGATGATTAATGATCAATCAGGTATTGTGCCAACAACTAACAGTAAGTCTATCTTTGCATCAGTGATTGAAAGTCAATCATTCTTTCATTCTGAATAATCATCGACTGAATTCTGAATCGTCAAAAGCAATCAGGCTTGAAGTTGCTAAAAGTCAATCACGCAATGCATTATGTTGTCAAAAAATCAGTCGGGCTAATCTTCGAAGAAAAAATTAAAAAATTTAATGATCAGTAATGTTTTTCAAAAGGGATTAAAGAGCAGGCTAGACTTTGCAAGATTTTTGCTCAGTTCTTACCAATGCCACCAAAATTTTATCGTCTAGAAAGCATATTGAAGGCTTCTTCCACAGTACTAACGTATAGATTCTGAGGTAGATTATTAACACTCAGTTGTGACAAAAAGAGTTATTCGTCTAGGGCCACACTAGCAGTTAGCCTGGTTACATTCCAGTGAAAAGTGGAATGCAATGCCCTTCAGAGTCTGTCAATTGATTGGGTTTCACCAGCTGCATTTTTCAGAGCTGGATAACAATTAAGTGTGTCTGCTTCGAAGATTACCTAATTATCAGTTGGTTTGCCATCAATAAGAAATTACCATTTTACCATTGCTTCGTTTATGTTTTCCATCAGTGATTTGTAATAAATTGCCCACTCCGTCAATAACAAATCAGGATTATTCCGCGCCATAACCAATCGGGTTATGCCACAATAGTTTGGATTTCATTAGTGACTAAAAATCAGTCGCCCTGTTCTTCAGCAAAAAAATAATCAGTTCAGTGAGTAATCAGCTATACCATAACACGCAGGGCGTGATTCAGTGGAAGATAATCAGTGGATTTATCTACAGTGAATACCAATTAATATATCAGTATCTTAGACATAATAATTATTGGGGTTTTCTATTTATGATGATAATCAACTGTTCATTGTTTCATTGACAGATGATAACTTTTTCCCATCTGCCACTAAATTTCAGTTGTGCATTGCTCAAGCGACAAAAAAATCAAATGACATTCTAACTAATGATTGATAATCAATGGTGCATTGCGTCAGTGACAAAAATCAATCAAGTTTTCACTAGTGACCAACGGTCACTTTCATTTTGCTCCATTGACAAAGATCAGTTAAATTTTCAATTGATATTAACAGTCTAGCGGCACATTGCTTCAGTGACGAAAATTTAATTCGGGCCTCCCTTGTGATTACCAACTAGTACACTTCTGTGAAGACAAATATTAGTCAGCCAGGTTTTCCACTAATGATGCACAATTACACATTGCTTCAGAGACAAATAATTGCTTGGGTTTTAACTAATGACAGACCAATCAATCAAGCTTGGCCTCTGTGACATATAATCAGTGGGGTTTCTAGCAAGGGGTAACAATAAGTCGAACTTTACCCCGGTGTTTATTAATCACTGAGGTTTATATCTGACTACATCAATCATTTTGGCATTGCCTCTGTGACAAATTGACTGTGGGGTTTCTTATCAGCGGATAATAACAATCAACTGGACTTGGCTTCAATAGCAAATGATCAGGTGTCAGAGCAATTAATGATTTTGCTTCATGGATAAATAAATATACTGTACATCGGTGATTTTCGTAAGAGGCTGACGATCGACCAGACTCCTCATCAGTGGAAAATATTGGGTCTGGTTTGATCTCAGTGACTAGAAATTAGTGTCGACTGCCCTCCATTCTTACCGTAATCAACATATCTATCTCATCTCATGGCATCATTTGACAGCTGAACGATAAACGCTTATAAATATCTTGTCGTCCTTTGTGTTTTTGTTCGAATTACCTGGGCAAACATTGCCCTTCGGCTTCCCAAATAAAGAATATGAAAGCAAGACACTTCATCTGTCCGCCGAAATATACGTTTTTTTGCGGAGGTCCTGCCAGTCTATATAAAGATTCATTAGGTGCATAATTCTGTCAAAAACGAGATTCACACACATGTTACCCTTTTATACTTGATTGCAGAACAAGCGATAAAGAAAGACGAGAAAACCTAGCTGTACAATAACTGCCTAATAAGGCAGCAGTCCAGGATTCGAGTTCCAACAACGCTGCCATGCAGAGATGGATTCGACCGATATAGTCTTCCAAAAGAGCTGATATAGCGGTTGACAAGCGCTGAGTTATCGCCGGATCGCAGTGCGCTTCCAACTGGTCATCTTTGCCAAATCTCAGACCCCATTTAATCTCTCAAATTACGTCGTATCTTTGGTTTTAAAACTCGTGTGCGTGTGCTTGGAACTCCTTTTGGTAAGGGCGCCATTAACAAGCGCGAGCAAGAAGTTCGCGCCATATACGAAGATCTGTCTTGGAGAGGAGTGTTTGAAATCACTTCTCAAATTTTTGTCACTTGTGCTTCCAGTCTAGCGGTATTTTGTAAATGCATTCGCCCACTCACTCTCTCTCTCTCTCTCTCTCTCTCTCTCTCTCTTTTTCTCTCGGTGTCTGGACAGATAGATGAACTTATTGCCTTTATATATATATATATATATATATATATATATATATATATATATATATATATATATATATATATATATATATATATATATATATATACTGTATATCTACTATATATACATATGTATATGTATGTATATATACATATATATGTATAAATGTAGTAGATATATATAAATTTAACTTCCCGAGACTTTTCAACTCTCATTCTTTGCTATCACTAAAATATAAGGTAATCTCTGTATATAAGTGTAACCAAATTCAAGAATTTAATAACCCATTCTTATTCCAGAGACTCATTTACTGCGGTCACTGCTCTAGACGTTACCGGTCAGTCACTGTTGGGCACCAATAACTGACCAGGGCATGTGATACCCGTCAGGTTTCCCATTCGCACAGATAATGCGTAGATCAAGAGGACTTCGCTTCAGAACATATAGGAGCAAGGTATGGAATTATTTTTTTTCCCCCTTTTTCTTGACAAGCAAAGAAAGCCCTTTGGCTCCGTAATTATAACTCTCTCTCTCTCTCTCTCTCTCTCTCTCTCTCTCTCTCTCTAAGTGATCTGCAACTGAAGTCTTACTCGCTGTGTTGAAATTCCTAACATAACGATATACTTATTCTTAAATGTCAACAAATGGAAACAGAATATTTTTCACAATCTTTTTTTTTTTTTACACAACTTGGACGAATAAGTTTAAGCTCCGTGTTTTTATATTAATAAAAAAACCGAAGACTTTCTGACATAGCAAAGTTACTTTGAGCTTTGAAGCTTATGTATAGCTTGTAGACAGCAAAATCGTTGTTATAATACACATGAGACAATTAAGATAGGCCTACATTAACTTACGGTTTAGCCTCTAATCTTAAAACAAATGAGCTGTTTGACATATTCACTATCCCAAATGAGTAAAGAGAAGTATATGATATATGCAGCCCTTGAAAGTCATGGGACACAGCGTATTTGAAAATATGATATGGAAATGATTAAAAGTTGATCCAGCCATATCTTATACTCTGAAAATTAATCGAGCTGTGAACTTTAAAGGCTAATGCTAAATATTGTGCGAGGGAAAATGTCAGCTTTATACTTATTATTATTATTATTATTATTATTATTATTATTATTATTATTATTATTATTATTATTATTATTATTATTATTGCTTTGGAATAAACCTTCTTAAACTGTTAAACAATATTTTACTTGATAAAATGTCCGTATGTAAAAACGATATCAAGCATATTGAAATAATGAGGATAATGACGTATGATGATAAATGATGGCGTTAAATAAACAGCATTAGGAGAACTTCAAAAAATGCGTGTAATCAGCATTATAGATTTTTCTTTGAATTGATTTCATTGGACGTAAAGGCACTTGCTACAATCATGTCACTGAAATTTATATTCATTTTCCTGTTTACAAAGTTGCAGTAGACATCACTCTCTTTAAACTGATTTCGCTCTCTATTGAGAAAGTAAATTCGTATAGCTTTTAACTGATTTCGCTCTCTACAGAGATTCAGTATATTTATATCGATTGAAATTGACTTCCCTTTCTGTAAGTTACAGCAGATCTGTATAACTTTAAACAGTAGATTTCAGTCACTTTAATCTGATCTCTCTGTCTATCGAGATACATTAGATTTATACTGTTTTAAATTTATATAGCTGTCTGCAGTGATACATAAGATTTTATATCATTTTTAATTAATTTTGCCGCCTACAGAGATACAGTAGATTTGTTTCATTTCTAGGGATACAGAAGATTCATATGGCTCTAAATTTATTTCAAGATTTATACAGATACAGCTCTGAAATTTTTTAAATTCGATAAAAAAAAATACAGTAGGTTTATTGCCCTCTATAGAGGTAGGGTAAAGTCATAATTACAATTTCGTAATCCATTTTTCAAATTCGTAATCCACACTTGACACA
>JANJGK010000036.1:25711920-25736771 GCA_039081455.1 Macrobrachium rosenbergii
CTAAGTATTCCAGAAACACAGCTGGATTTTTAAGAGTTTCCCAGAAACACTCATGCATGTCAAGATCTTCCAGAAACAGTGATGGATGTGCAAGATTTTTCGCTCAACACTCATCAGTATCTTAGACCCTTCCAGTCATATGTACTAATAAATGTCTAAGAGTCCTCCAGTCACCCTCATGAATGTCTAAGATTCTTCCATTATTAAATGTATGAGTCTTCCAGCATCATTCATAAATGTCTTCCAGCAATATTAGTGGCCGCCTTGTGGAGTTTTCCAGTGGCACTTTTGGCCGTCTAAGATTCCACAAGTAACACATATGGATGTCTAAGATTCTTCAAGTAACACATATGGATGTCTAAGATTCTTCAAGTTCCAGAAAATTCATTAATGTCTAAGAAACTTTAAGCGACATTCCATGATGTCATGGAGGTTTCTAACACCCTTACTGACGTCCTGAATTCTGCAATTATTTTTCTATTTTTATTTATTTATTTATTTATTTATCTATTTATTTATTTATTTTTATGTTGACAAGTCTTCCAGTAACACCTCACTGACGTCTTTGAAACTTTCGGTATTACATTTATGTAAAGTGTCCTCCAGTCATACAACATTTGTGTCTAAGAGCCTTCCAGGGAGAGTCATTACGTCCGAAATATCTCGAATCAAACTCAATGATGTCTGTGAGTTTTCTAATGGACCCCCAATACAATCCAAACACTCCTTAAAGGACCGTATGGAGGCTGTGACAGTTATTCTGTCCAGAAGGAGCATCAACTGAATGTGGCCATCTTGGAATGGAAAAGAGAAAACACATGTGATCAAAAGGAAAAATCGGTTTGAGCTAAAAACTATTCAGCTTCATTTGGGCGTTGATTTCAGGTGGTACAGAATAGAGCCAGTTTCTTGATGGAATGAGTTGGGGGGGGGGGATACATTTAAAAAGGAGGCGAAAAGAGAGGAAAAAATATGTATCAGTAAGACTCACTTATAGATGGATTTAACTTAGCTTCGGTGAAGAGATTGGCTATGCCAGTATGAGAGTTTTTTTTTAAGATTTTCAGAGGGTTACGGATGTAAAATTCGCTTATTTTTTCATTTTCGTTATCCTAACGAAATGGGTACATTTTTCTTGTGTTTTTGCTACAGTCCATTATAACCACTCCTTGGTGTATAATGGACTATAATGGACTTGATAATGGTATTCTATCTGAAAATAAAAATTACTTTCTACTCTATTAGATGTATGCGCTCACTCATTGTTTTTTTTTTTCATGACCGTGTGATTAATCATTTCTGGAGTTCATTAATAAAAGAAACCTTTGCTGAACTTCAGTAGTTGTTGATGCTGAACAAAGGTAATTTGAAAAACGGTCTCTTTTCGTACAGCAGATTAAAATAGCTTCTGCGGAAGTCAAATCATTTTTTAAAAAAGACTCATTTTAAAAATATTTGTGAAAAAAAATCTTTCATAGATGTCAATAATATTCCTGCTTGTGCTTTGATATTTTACCTCGTTAAAAAGACCAGAATTAAAAGTCATGATTTAAACAAATAAAAACGTTTATCTCTAAAATTACCGCTATCAAAAGCAATGACTGCAATGAGTTTTTGTTGATGATTTAAGTAAAATAAGTGACAGACTTCTCAAAATGGCTAGTAATGAGAACCATGTTAATAGTAAACTAAATACTGTCTCCCCATCTCAGAGGGAGACCATATTTAGTAATTATTTGAAAAATAGGATTTTGGAAGTTACTACATTGAATAATATCTTACATCTAAAAAAAATCCAGTATTAAATTTACATATTAAAAAAACATGTTTGACAACGATATTTTTTTCTGAGAAAAGAACTGGCATTATAAGGAACGGTCCGAAGGTATAACCAATGTAATAGTTTTTCCTCTCAATGTTTAAAACAAATATTGCTCTAGAGTTACTGCAAAGTATTAAAATCATTATTTTACTTTTTGATATTTTACATCGATAAAAAGACCCGTTTTAAAAGTCATAATTTAAACAAGAAAAACCTCGGAAGTTCTAGATAAACAAAGCAATATTTGACCTGTCAACAGCGACCAGTGATAAAAGTGCACTGATTCATATACTTCTTAAGAATTACCATCAAACTAAGTGATATTTCATTTTCCGATAACGACTGGGTTTGAAGCTGAAGACGCAGATGCATTTAAGAAAAGACAAACATTAACGGACAAGATAAAAAAGGAAAATCTTTCTAAGAAGTGGCCAGAAAACTAAGCAGTATATTACCACTCGAAAAAAGACGAGTATTAAAAGTCAAGATAAATATAATCTTTCTTAGAAGTTACTAGTAAGCACAGCCTTATTTGGCGCCTGCAGATGACTGGCCTAATTGAGCGAGTCACACTGAACTAGTTGCGTCCATTCGAAGGGCTTCGCAATTGAGTGACTCACTCTGCGAGGTAGAAAGTGAGCCCGCTCGCGGATTCCCAGGGCGAAGGTACTTGGAAAAGGGTGAAGTAGAAGGATATTTTTGCCTTGATCTGAACATAGATTGAAAAATGAGAATTTGCTCTGAGTGAAGGAAAAATTGCCTCTCCTAAATCCTGGAATTAAATAAAAAAAGGAAAATGACGACAATGTAGATTATTATTATTATTATTATTATTATTATTATTATTATTATTATTATTATTATTATTATTATTATTATTATTATTATTTAGAAGATGAACTCAGTTCATATGGAACAAGCCTCAGGG
This sequence comes from Macrobrachium rosenbergii, assembly GCA_039081455.1. Lineage (NCBI taxonomy): Eukaryota > Metazoa > Arthropoda > Malacostraca > Decapoda > Palaemonidae > Macrobrachium > Macrobrachium rosenbergii. Next base: position 25,714,671 of record JANJGK010000036.1, read on the forward strand.
GCCAATGACTTGAAATTCAGGCTACTAAAGAATATGGTGCCCATTCGAAAGAAGTAAGAGGAAGTAAAGGGACATAGAGAAAGAGGAGATCAGTTATTAGAGAAACAGATAAGTGAACAAATTAATAAATAAATAAATAAAAAATGTAAGTAAATTATTGATATACAAGGAGAATTGTATTAGGGTATTAATGCACTGAACGACATCCTCAGGGAAAAAATAAAACTGATGTTGACTTAAAGAAAGATATCTCTCTTCTCCAGGGACCTCAATTCTGGAAGAAAGGAATAACGGAAAGTAGAGAAAATGTATAAAGAAAAACTGAATTAAAAAATATCCTTATCAATAAAATTAGGAAAAAGCAAAATTGATGTCAAATGAAAGAACGTTTATATTCCCTGAAATCGAGAATGGAGAGAAAAAGGAGAATATTAAAGAAATCTTTGAAAATGACAAAGAACTAAAATATATTTTTAAGTAGCTCTGGCATATTTTGAAAGACAAACAGGAATATTATCGCTATACAAAGTTCTAAAATATTCCGCAAAAAGATACGTGAGATTCAAAGAGCACTTTTATAACAACTTGAAAAAAAAAATCTTCATCTTTAATGATGACCTAAGGTAAAATTAGAACGGAAAAAAGTGTAGAAATTTCGTAATCGAGGAAAGAATACATTTTTTCCAGTGAGAAAAATGTTGAGAAGGGTCTTTTAGCCTTGAATTAGGAGTCCAAATCTGCCCTCTGTGAGTTCTACGTAAACTTGGCACAGTTTCAATATAAAAAAAAGATAGAACCTAGTTAACGAACCAGGGTGTCGTGTGTAAGTACCTTATGTTAAGGGACCACTTGTCCGCCCACACAAATTCAGTGACCCAAATTATTACTCTCTCTCTCTCTCTCTCTCTCTCTCTCTCTCTCTCTCTCTCTCTCTCTCTCTCTCTCTCAGCTAAAGGTAAGAAGGCGAAAGTTCAAATATTTATTCTCTCTTTCTCTCGCTAAACCAAAAGAAGAAAGTGAAGGTCCGAATAATATATGCTCTTTCTACCCCTATCTCTTCCTGAATTAAAAGCAAAGAAATATTCTCAATTATTATCTCTCTCTCTCTCTCTCTCTCTCTCTCTCTCTCTCTCTCTCTCTCTCTCTCTCTCTCTCTCAACTGATTCAGAAACATTTGCAAAATCATATTTCAGCTATTTTCTTAAACTGAACGATGAATTTGTTGTATGCATTCTAAATCACATAAAGAAAATTTGCATTGTTATTAAAAAAAGGGGGGGGGTTTAGAGTGGATAAAAAAATTTGTCATAATTTTAATGGTAATTTAATTTTAAAAATGCACAATTAATTATAGTTAGATTCCATTTATGGCTTCTAAGTATGTTGTGACCTAAAAAAATTGCCATGATATGAATTATTAGTTTAATCAGTAAATAAACTGTTACCATGAACTCATGGATGGCAAATAAACTTATTTCTTATAGAAAATGCACCAATTTTTTACATTTTTTACATTTGCATTTTTTTACACGTGATATTTATTAAAGTGAAAAACGTAGGTCTGGCCATTATTCGGAAAGGTGACCTCTTAAGAAAGCTGTTACACAAGACATATAAGCTCCTCTGCATAGGCTAGCTACTTCATCCTAGAAAACGATACACAGAAACCTATCGAAAAAAATTAGGAGTCTGCTATGAGTATCAATTCGTAAAAAAAAAAATTAGTCAGTGATTCCTGATAAAGGAAAATTTCATTTTTTAAAAACTGATCGTTCGGAATTTTATCCAACTGAGAAAATTAAATCTCGCAGTGGTCCTTCCCGCTAGATTGCAATACTGGTTTGCTTTCACCTTCGGGATGAGATTATCACTTCATTTTATTCTTACTCCATTTACTTTGCCCGTAGGTGAAAAAACATCACTGGAAATCGAGCTTTTATTGCGTTGCCTTTCGGACCTTATCATTACACGTTGCTGGTTGTATCATACCGCTTAGATCTGTTGCAAGCTTCCGGTGAAGCTTGATACACTGTGAGTTTGCGGTCGTCAGTCAGCCTTAAGCCCAACCCTCCTCGTAAATTCGGGCTGGGGACTGGCAGAATTGCAGAAGACAGAAGTTCACTGCAAAGAGACTGACAGATGTCAGTGTTTCTATCTTCAAAGGTTAAGCTTTTAGTTTTCTGTAAAAGAAAACTGTCGGCATGGCTATTTGTCTTGTCTGTTCGCACTTTTTCTGTCCGCCGTCAAATCTTAAAAACTATTGAGGCTAAACGGCTGCAAATTGGTATGTTGATCCTCCGCCCTCCAGTCATCAAACATACCAATTGGAGCCCTCTAAGCCTCAGCAGTTTTTATTTTATATAAGGTTAAAGTTAGCCATGATCGTGCGTCTGGCACCGCATCAACACAGGCCACCACGGCTGGCTGAGAGTTTAATGGACCGTGGCTGAGAGTTTCATACAGAATTATACGCTGCACAGAAAACTCGATTGCGCCGAAGAAATTTCTTCGCCTTTTTAACTTATGTGTTATCCCGGATTCGTGCTCCTTGACCAGCATATAAATTTCGTTCCCGTAGTCGTTAAATTTACGTTTACAGACGTTAAATGTCGATAACTATAGTAAACAAGACTTACAACAGTTTTGGCCTACTAGTTAAGGAATTCCTGCCGTCCAGTGTCCTTAGGCCGAATAATAGATATCTGGAAGACAGAAATTTATATTTCTATGGAAATATGAGATAACCTTCAGTTCTGGCAAACTTTTACTTAATTTCCCTTAACCAACTTTCATGGCTGTTTGATATAAAAATTCATTGAGCCCTTTCAGTTTTGGTGAGCTTTATGCAAAGGTAATATAAGGAATTGGGGTTCTAATATTTAAGATTCTGTAGAATTCTTTCTTTTATTTATCTTTTTATTTTCTTGAGCAGCCATGTGTCCATTATAGTACCCGTATTCACACCGTTGTTTGTATTCTTACTCGATATTCGTTGATCAGTGCACGTATTACAGAAACAGGAACTGGCACAAGGTTGGCATAAAATAAGGACACTAACAGCAGCGTCATCGGAGATACTTACATGTTCATAGTATCATTAACCCATGTCTAAGTGGCTTGCTCATTTAAAACTAATGAAAGTTGCGAAAACCTTTTTTATTCGTTCTGTAATTGTAGGTTAACCAGATGCATTGACAATTCTCTTAACTTCGTTGTCTTTTTTTTTTTCAATGGACGAAAATCATGATATTATATCTGAAAATGTTCATCACTTCAAGAACGGAAGCCATAATATTTCAAGTGAGTTTCCTTGCTTGAATTTTATTTAGCGATATTTTACGAAAGAATTTAGTTTCTTTATTCCACGGAGTCTTGTGAGAAAATATAACTGATTAAGACTCATTTAGCATATCTAGTTATGTTATGGAACGTTTTTACAGGTTATAAGTATTCTAACATACCTACATATATCATGGAACGTTTATAAATGACATAAGTGTTGTATGGATAACTAATCATATGAACGACAGTCATATTACAATACCGATAATGTCTAATTTCTTAATTCTAATTTCTCTTATTACCGGAAAATTGATTGATGGAAAGAAAGTCGTGGCAAATTTCTCCGGAAAATACTGGAAATTCCATGGATTGTGATATAAAAGATTGCCTAATGAGTGAAACTGACCTTAGTTTGCCTGGAAATCTTGAAAATTTAGTGCGATTTCATGAGGAAATTTAACCAAGTAAACGTATGGAATTTGATCCAAGACAAACTCCTGACAGGCGAAAGTTTTCCCCTTGTGCCTGAAAAATTTTCTTGGGGTTCCATGGACAAAAATGTTGTCAAGTAAATGTGAGTCACTGCATTTTGTTTGAAAGCTCTTTCAGCTCTTAAGATTTATTATAAGTAAGCTGAACGAAGTAAATGAGATTATTCATGCAGGACTGAGGTTAATGCATTTTTACCGGCTGAGGTTAATGCATTTTTTTACCGGCTGAGGTTAATGCATTTTTACCGGCTGAGGTTAATGCATTTTTTTACCGGCTGAGGTTAATGCATTTTTACCGGCTGAGGTCAATGCATTTTTATACTGGCTGAGGTTAATGCATTTTTACCGGCTGAGGTTAATGCATTTTTATACCGGCTGAGGTTAATGCATTTTTACCGGCTGAGGTTAATGCATTTTTATACCGGTTGAGGTTAATGCATTTTTATACCGGCTGAGGTTAACGCATTTTTATACCGGCTGAGGTTAATGCATTTTTACTGGCTGAGGTTAATGCATTTTTATACCGGCTGAGGTTAATGCATTTTTACCGGCTGAGGTTAATGCATATTTATGCCGGCTGAGGTTAATGCATTTTTATACCGGCTGAGGTTAATGCATTTTTATACCGGCATTTTTACCGGCTATTTTCATGAAATTAGTTCGATTCACGGCGTCTTCTTTTAAGCTCTTCATAAGTGCAAAATATTTCCTTGTGGACTTAATTAAAACCAGTGGAACATATCGGTTATGCAGTGCAATCGTGATATTCCAAATCCGAAAATACTTGAAACCCTCAAATATTCTTGGAGGTCTCGAAAATCAGAATAATTTTGGTACAAGAACCCTGAAAGGTGACTATATTACTAAGAGACAATTTTCATAGATTAAGCTCAAATCATTTGGTATTCCTGAAGATTTTCAAAAGCATTTGGTTTATGCAACTGTACCCTAAGGAAAGTCTTAAGAAATGGAAGTTTTCATTTCAACTGTTTATATATGTCCTATAGTCGTTAGGCACTCCCGAAGGCCTTACAAATCCGGTCATTTAAGCAACCAAATTAAAAAAGAAAAAACTTGCAAAAAGGCTCTGATTAAAACACCTTATACGAAATGAGCCAAGACCATCAGGAACTCCAAAAGTTTCTTCAAATCCGGGAAACTTAAGAGCCTATATTGAGGAGTAACGAATCCATTGCAGAAGAGAGCGGACAGATTAAAACCTACTCTAACCCTCCTTGTCTCGAGATAGTCTCATCGACTTTGGAAAAGAGAGAGAGAGAGAGAGAGAGAGAGAGATTACGAAAGAGAGAAATTAAAACTCGTCTGGTTTAAAAACCAGTTGTCGAGTTTTCACGACATTCGCAATCTCTAATTAAGCTGTTAAAGGAAGACGGAACTCAGGAGGAGTTAGCTTTCTAGGGACATGGGCGTTTTACTGTAAGAGTTGCCTCGTTTCGAATGGAAATGACGTCTCATATCGCGTTATCTGTACCTGTTTGCGTCAGGAATATTCAGCGGGGTGTTGCAGACGTATAGAACATCCATGATCCGGCGGTTTCTTATCGGCTGGTGGCGAGGTCATTAAACTGACGAGATGATTATGATTTTAGGCAAGCTATTTAGCTGGATATTATACAATAATTACAGTTGAATTCTTGTTCTGATAATGATATAAATAGTGATAATGGTTTCACTATGACAGCAAAAATGAAAATGAGAATAGCTTCAAAATGATAGCACCATCAACAACTTAATAATAATAATAATAATAATAATAATAATAATAATAATAATAATAATAATAATAATAATAATAATAATATGGCCTTATGTGGTTTTACTGAGAATTAGAAAGTATTAACACAGTTTGAAACGTGATGTAAAGTCCTATTATTCCGGACTTCTTAACAATGAGTCATTACGTTATTTTGATGGTACCCAAAATGAATTAAAAGTATTAATACACTTTAAAGCGTGATGTAAAGTCATATTATTCCAGACTTCTTAACAGTGAGTCATTACGTTATTTTAATGGTACCCAAAATAATAATAATAATAATAATAATAATAATAATAATAATAACAACAATAATAATAATTACTATCATCATATTAATGAAGTTACTCATTTACATCGCAACAGGAGCAACATTAATTGCGTTGATTATCGTAATAACCATAATGATAACAATTCCTCATGAAGTTGCTTTTCATAAAGATGAATAAATGAGAAAGAAAAACAAAACCTTTCTTACGTGAATTTCAGTCGGAAGTATATACAACCAAATATAGTCCTTAATATAATCTAGTCCTAGGCTGAGAATTTTAGACACAGCAGTTATGAAGGAATCGCTGACTTCTCTTGTTACTTATATATCAAAGACTTCTCCTATTACTTTTATAGCAAAATCTCATTGAGTGTCAGTTCCTTGAGACTTACAACGCATGTTATCCGCAGCATAAGAAATTAAAGGGAGGTTTCCTCATTTAGTTCTCATGTATATTTTTTCATTATGTCCTATAACCTTTTAGGTGACATTATCTATAGTCGTCTTGCCGCCGTTGGATCCGCACCCCATTCATTTCGGCAGAATAACTTGAGAATTGATATGCCTGTAAATGTCAAATATTATGGAAATACCTGACTCGCGTGGGCTAACACCTAAATTATAAGTCAAAGATGTGTTGCCTTAGAATAAACGCTTTATTTTATTCTTTTTTTTTTGCATCTCTTAAATGACATCACTCTGTGTCGCCAGAGACATAAATATTATTTACAATGCCTGCTATATGTGATGACCGTATAAAGGCCACATGCTTCCGATAATTCGCTCTGCCATTCTTATAATAATATCCTCTCTTTTTTGGTTTTTTTTTTATCGAAAATGGCATGAAGAATTGTTATTTATATTTGCTCATAACTATAATAACTACGTAGATACTGTTATCAAAAGTTATCCTGTTAGGTCTTCCTACCCTCACTAAGTATTATTTAAATTAAAAAGGAAAATTCTGCTACTGTCCTCAGAGAGACTTCCTTATTAAGTTGATACATGTCTTTGTTTTCACTGGAATTAAAACGTAATTCTCTTATCCTTTCATTTTAATTCATATATGGATTTGCAGTACAAGTTATCGGGTTTTTTACCTTTTTAATGCGAATGTGTGTAAGATAATAATAATAATAATAATAATAATAATAATAATAATAATAATAATAATAATAATAATAAAAATAAAAATAATAATAATAATAATAATAATAATAATAATAATAATAATAATAATAATAATAATAATAATAATAATAATAAACCAGAGCTAGGTAGATGCATAGTTTCGCATAAATTTTTCTCAGAATTAATCGTTTGATTTAAACAAAGAAAAAAATAGAAGTAACGAAAGAGAAAGGTTTGAGTTCAAACTGACAGGTTCTCAGCATGAGCATGAAAGAAATATTGAGGATATTAAATGTAATAAAGCATGAAGACTGATTTTGTATCTTTTAATTCTGACGTTATTCCAAAAAAGAAAAATCCCATTTTCATTTTGATTACGGTAGACTACATCGATTCTAAACATCTAAAATATTATACTTGTTTTGTTCAAGAAAGATTCTTTAGCCTCTACCCACGTTTTATATTAGTATGAAAATGGTATTAAGATATCATATACTATTAAGCATTGTGACTCATTTTATAATCCGTATCATTTATAACTACCACACTAACAAAGTACTGCATTCATCATGTATAAAGAAACACATGAATATTAAACAAAACCTGAACAAAAACTTCAGTCATTTAGAACCGAGCAAGATCCTCCACTAGTCTCCTCCCACACCGCGTCCAGAGGGATCTCCGCACCTTGAAGGCAGATTAACCCTGTCTTTTTCTTGCGATGCTATACGATATCGCAAGCAGATACCCTGTTTATAAGGCTCTGTTAAGATTAGAACGCCTGAATTGGCCGCTGAAGTGACCAGCGTGGGTTTTCTGTGTACACAGTGGCGGGCAGCATTTGCGGGATATTTGGATTTTTTTTGCTGCCACTTTCGCGGCAGCATTTGCTGGATATTGCAGTGGTTTGTAGTACAGCATTCGCGAAGCATTTGCTGAATATTATAGGGTTTCGTTATGCAAGTTTTACTGCAGAATTGGTTTAATGTTATTGAAGTTTGCGATGTAATTTGTCCAGGAGGAGCTTATCGAATTTTGTGGATCTTTCGAACGTGAATATCGTGGTGGCTTTTGCTGAATGTAATAACGCATTGCAATGCAGCTTTTGTGGAAGTGCTTTACATAGTATAAGGGAGCTTTGTGCTGTAAATTTCGCCGAAGAGTTTGAGATATTGCAGCTTAGTAACACAGTTTTTAAGGAAATATTTGCTGGATATTAATAATGTTTATAATGCCACTCTATTGGTAACCTTTACTGATTATCAGAATGAGTCTGTGAAACATACTTCGCCGAAGCATTTATCATGTGTTATGGATTAAGTTTTACGGCAAACTCTTCTACGTGTAATGAAAAGGTGTTATGCAATTTCCGAAGAATTACTTTCTTAGATAGTACTATAGAGCTTCATTAAGGCACTTTAATGGCAGCCTATGCTGGGTAATATGGAATCCCGTCATTTAAATTTTGTGGTTAAATCTGTGGATATCATGGGGTTTTTTGATGTACTTTTCGATGAGAATTTTGCCAGTAATGTTCAGCTTTTCGTCGTAACTTTCTCGATACCATTTGTTGCATACGAAAATTTTTAATGAAATGTTTCGTGAAAACATTTGCTTGATGAGGTGAAGTACCGTGCTAATCATCGTGTGATAGTATTTACTTTTATAGTTTAATTTTTCATGAATCTCAACAGTTCTAGTTCGATTCTACAATAGCAAATGGCTACACAATTCGTATCTGAGATCTAGAAGAGAATGAAATGCATCCCTCCTTGGTTCGAAAATTTACGTGTTTATGAAAAATTTAAGAAAAATGTGCTCGAGACCTTTATATTAGCGAACAGCAATTTCCATATTCCTCTGTTTGCATCAAATTACTTAATATATTACACATATTTTGCGTGATGATAATTCAGTAGTCACTTATATTCTATGTTCCATCAAAACACATAAAGAACGAAAGTGACGTACAGTTTTTAATTTTTTTATATAAATACCTAATTCAAACAGCCCGCGACCTAGTGGCTGTCCAAGAGCAAGAGTCCGTGCTGGCATAAGGCCAGCATAAACTAAAACAACATCAGCAACAACAATAACAACAAGAACAGTCCGACACTGGCCTGCATCGAATAAATCAAAGCGTCTGGGGCAGACCAGGGGCTTTTTTAACCCAATCTCTTAACCCCATCGCCCGAAATGTCAATCAAAAAGTGGGAACTTGTCGGTGTGGGAGTAAACAAAACACTGACAAATGCGTACGCGTTTGTGTGTGGCCGTATCGTACCTGTTTGCAAGCCCACTCCCGTGTGATTATCGCTTTGTCTCGGAGGCTGATGCCTGTTTGTTTTCGTTTTTTTTTTTTATGGCTTTGTTTTTTTTTTGTGTGTCATGGTTCGTTTGTTTGTTCTTATTTGTTTTGTGCCTTGGTTTGTTAGTTTTATTTGCTTGTGTTATTGTTTTTTATTTGTTTGGATTTTTGTTTGTTTGTTTATTATTTGTTTGCGCCTTGTTTGTTTCTTTTCTGTTTATTTGCTTGCGTCTTTATGTGTTTGTTTCTTGTTTCTTTGTTTGTTTATTTTTTGTTTGTTTTTGTTTGTTCTGATCAGTTAGGCTAGGTTATGTATGGTGTTTTGCACATGAGTAAAAATGAATCATTCTGAAAAAAAAGATGATTTAGGTGCATAAAACAGCTTGGTTTGATTACCGCTTTATCGCTGAAACTGATTCCTGTGTTTGTTTGTTAGTTTGTTTGCGCTGTTTGTTTCTGATAAGTTGATTGCTGTAGTTTTGCATATGGATAATGATTAAGCCATATACGATGAAGGTTATCAACACATAATAAAAACGACTGCAATTACCAAGGCAATAGTATTTATTTATGCGTGGAACGCCCTGTATTTATGTGTTTTGAATTTTACAAAGATGTTTTGGTAGAATGACAGGCAAATCAAAGAAATAATTATCAATTTTAAGTTTCAATTCTAATCCTAGTAACAAAATAATGTCATTATAATCTCTATGAAAAGGACTAAATTTAAACCTCCATCTAAGTGAAATCATCTAAAGAAAATTTTCATAAATTGAGTTTTAACCGACGTGAGGCCACAATTCCATCGAACCTTTATTAACCAAAATGATTTGGTAACTGACGATTTGAAACGATAAGCCTTCATCAGTTCCCGACAGGTGGCAGCTCCATTCGCCCCTAATCCACATGAACAGAGAAAAACAAGCGAACATCGAAAAAGCGACGGCACAGTCGACACACCCTTCTGGTGATAGCAGCTCCTTTGCAGCATCTCTCTCTCTCTCTCTCTCTCTCTCTCTCGGAAGCAACATCATAAAAGCAAAAGTTGGCCCATGACTTACGGTGAAATTGCTTAGGTGAGTTTTTAAAGGCATCACTTCGGGAAGGCTGGTCATCTTGGTCCGAGTGTAGAGCGCTCTCTCTCTCTCTCTCTCTCTCTCTCTCTCTCTTTAGAGGTCATGATAGTCCCCTCACCAGCGATATGGCCTGCAAGCTTCTTTAAAACCTATTGGGCCTATGTAGGCAAAGCAGTGAATTATATACCTGGTAGTTTGTCGACTGGGGTGGATTGCATCCGATATAGAAAGGACGTGGGGATATCAGCCTCACCCGAAGACGAAGACGTATGTATACATACATACATACATACATACATACATACATACATACATACATACATACATACATACATACATACATATGTATATATTTACATACAGGAATAGCAACGTCTTAAGTGCGGGAGTGTTTTTTATTTGGGGGGGAGGGGATTCATTTAAGGATAAACTTAGAACTAACTGGTGTCTTTGTTTGTCTTGAACCATTATCAGTAATCATAAATGGTTTAATAGTGATTATGTACACAAACAATTTTATATATATATATATATATATATATATTTATATATATATATATATATATATATAAAGTACAGTATATATTATATGTATGTATGTAAATACTTGGGTGCTTGTGTGTGTGTATCATCCATTCTCCTTAGCAAGTGACCTCAGAGGAAGATAGCATTCCTTATTTAGGCATTACTTTCCCAAATGGAATGTGACTGGAAGTCACAAGACCTTGGCCCCTTTCTTATCCTTTCAAAACGTTTTGGTTTCTCTCTCTCTCTCTCTCTCTCTCTCTCTCTCTCTCATCAAAGAATCCCGGTGCTGATTCACGATTTCTTTTCCGGATGATATATTTTTTCTCGTTTTTTTTTTTTTTTCTAATGATTCCTGGTCTGTTAGGGGCATGGAATCTTACGAGACCTTTTTGGGAAGGTCAGTCAATGCATTTCTACTGGTCAACCCAGGTCTCGAGTGACGGCGAAAGTTGTGACCTGATGAAGCCTGCCGTTACCTTGTTCTTGCTAGAGGGGTTTGGACTTTTGATTTTAATTGTGCTTAAACTTATAATTTCACCCTACATTTCAGTACTTTTATTTCTTCTCCCCTCTAGGAAATAACCCTAATCTTGATCTCTTTTCACTGTGTGTGTGTGTTTGTCTGAGTGTTAAATGGCCCGGGTCAAAATAAGTAAAAGGAGATTGGCAGAGACCACCGAAATTCGCTTACTTTTCTCTCCATATGACCACGCCTGTTGAATAGTAGAGCGACATTTAGTAATGCCACAGAAATCTATCATTTCACAACTGACACCAGATTTCAATTGGCAACTTCCTCGTCAGGGGCAGAGGGTATGTAATGATTCACCGAAATGTCCATTTCTCGCACCCGCACACCCTAATTACCTCACACTCGTGGACCCAACCATTGCAGAAATATCTCATGGAACTGGATCCAGTATATTGAGACGCGGTGGTTTCTTAACCTACTGGAGGACAGACATTTCATGATGATTGGTAACATCTAAACCAAGCCGTTCTTTGTCTACAACGCAGATCATCACAGATATCAATATGAGATAGCGCCTCTTAATGGCGTAAGATTTGCACGGGAACCCGAGCACTGACTAGTCTCTTACATAATGTTTCTTCTCCATAAGAGGTTGAAAACGATGAAGGGAGAATTGAGATGAGTCACTAACCAGGAGCAAATCGTCATTGCTTATTTCCCTTTACCATCATGCTTAGGTCTTCTCTTCTTTCCCTGCTTTCGTTTTTTTCTGCCTCCAGTAACGTACATTCTTTAAACAGGCGGAACTACTTGTTTAAAGACCGGTAGGACTCTTTGCAACTGAGGTTCATAACATGCAAGAAAAGGGAAAGAAGAAGAGTGTGGCTTAATCATAAGTGAAGCGAGATACGAAAAAGGAGTTCTTTTTAAGATGATATTATTATTATTATTATTATTATTATTATTATTATTATTATTATTATTATTATTATTATTATTATTAAACCAGTTAACTGCATTTCTAAATTACAAAGCAAGCTTTCACAAAGCAAGCTTTCACAGAATGGAATCTATCATCTTTGAGAAGAAAAGCAAAGGCTGCTTTAACGGCTTATCCTGGCCAGTGACAGGAAAAAGTGAAAGCGTTTGTCCTCGAGATCTTGCACTTTAATTACTACTGACTTTCTTATCATCTTCCAGTGCTTAAGCATGAGACTAATTGGTTACTCTGTAACATATCCTGGAAAGGAATGGACTATTCTGAGCATCTTCCAGGACAGTGGAGTTGAACATATGACATCGTTTTAGTTGATAGCTTTCTTAAGTCTTCTTAAGTAGCTTCTTAACTTATTTGCTGCTCAGCATCAAAGTTCTAATTCGAACGGCTGCGTATTTTAGTTTGCACTGTGGGAGGCTTCATTTTAAAAAGGTATGATTATTTATAGCAACAGATTATATATTTGGTATAATGCATTATATTATCATGAATATACTGCCTTGTACATAGCCAGCGACTTTACATATTTGATCTGTCATTTTAACTGGCCATGATGCACCATATAATACATTAGCTTGTTGGGGAAATTTATCATTAAACATGGTACACCCAAAGCGTCCATGCTGTTAAGGCCACCAAATAGTCTCATCCCTCTACTAATTTTTTCAACCTGTTTCTCTTATCTTTCTTCGTGTTTCACGCTTTTATTATCCCTTTTTTCTCCAACCTTTCCGTCCAACCCGTCCAAGATCTCCTATCACTGGCCTGTAGCCTAAATACGGCTTTCCTCGATTTTAATGCAATATATAATTATTATCGGCTGTACAGTATATTTGACCTGTCGTTGAACTATCAGCAGATAATTCTTTAAAATGAAATTGCAATAATTCAGCTTATGATTCTTCTTTAAATTCCGCTCAGATTTATTCCATTTGAAATGTAATGTGGTAATGTGGATTCATCAAAATTGAATTGTACGACAAATACAGTCCTAAGGTAATTGTGTTGAAACTATTTAACTTTGCTTTGATCAGCTTCAGTTTTTCCCATTTCTGGTTAAGTGTTGATTAACAATCCTGAGTTGATTTTGAATCTATTCTTAATTCATTCTCACTCGACTTCAGTGTATATTATGTTAACGCCGTTGTTATAGAATTGTGGTTGAAATTATACAAGATTTAAGAGAGCCTCTTAGATTGAATTTGTTCTGCGATTAATGTTACTGAGTTGCGGTTAAAATTATACAGTTCAAGCCTCTCAACCTGATTTATTCTCCCATTAATATTAAACCTTATCAGTTAAGTTTACCATGATTTTGATACGAATTTCCTTCTTTCCTCATGCAATGAATTCAGCTTTGAGAGACTTTAATTGCGATCATCCTGAATTTCCAGATAAACAACTCATGTTGAATTGATGACTGGTTTTGTGTCAGTGAACTACACGCGAACTTTTCTTTAATTAGTTTGTTAAGTGAATTTATATAAATTTTCTGGGATTAAGTATTAGAGATAAGAGTATCGATTATTGTTGCATGAGCTCTGATTTTTATTGCTGTTGTAGAAGCTATAGCTGCTGCTGTAAAAGATCTTGACGTTGTCATTGTTGTTGTAAAAGCAGTAGCTTATCTTACAGCTGTAAAATCAATAACTGTAGCTGTGTTCGAAGCTGAAGAGGAGGTGATTGTTTTTGTTGCTGCATCAGCAAGATAAGAAAAAATATTTTTTTTCTTGGAGTAGAAGCGTTACTTCTGTGTGATGTTTTAAAAACAGAAATTGTTTTGCTGTAAAGACAGAAATTTTTTTACTGTGAAAACAGATATCATTGTTACAAAACCAGTAGTTTTTGTTTTTTGGTGTTGTTGACATCCGATGACACACCCTCTTCTTATCCTGGTGAAGACGGGATAGAGCGAAGAAGTACCATAAGCAGAAAAACTTAAACAAAAGACAAAAACAAAAAGACTGGAGTAAAAAAAAAAAAAAGATGCAGAGGAGAAGAGAAAAGGGGGAGGACGTTGGGGGGAGTGAGAAGGCAGTCAAATTTCGGGGAGGGGTGAAGAAAACAGAGTTGTTGGGACAGAGAGAAAGACGGAGAGAAAAAAAGAATAGATTTTCCTCTTCATTTAGGTAGAGAAAGAGAGAGACGGACAGACAGACAGACAGAGAGACACTCTTTGCTTAAGTGTTCAAAGAGAGGTAGATAGAAAATAGTATTTTCCTTCTAATCCCATTCATAAAGAGAGAGAGAGAGAGAGAGCCCCTTGTTTTATTGTTCAAGTAGAGGTAGAAAGAAAACTGTGTTGCCTTATAATATCACAGAGAGAGAGAGAGAGAGAGAGAGAGAGAGGGTGGGACCCGTCCAGTGCTCAGCCAACCAATTATGATGACCCCTAGATAATACAGAAGATCAGGAACTTTTAAAAGTATCTGTTGCTTAGCCTACATTCTAGACAAGTGTATAGGCGGATTCTCTCTCTCTCTCTCTCTCTCTCTCTATCAGTTTAATTATCTGTAAAGCTATAGATTTACTATAATTCTTTCTCTCTCTCTCTCTCTCTCTCTCTTTGTCAGTTTAATTATCTGTAAAGCTAGCTATACATTTAATTCTCTCTCTCTCTCTCTCTCTCTCTCTCTACTAATATATCTGTCTGTCAGTTTAACTATATGTACAGCTAGCTATACATTTAATTCTCTCTCTCTCTCTCTCTCTCTCTCTCTCTATCAGTTTAATTATCTGTAAAGCTATAGATTTACTATAATTCTCTCTCTCTCTCTCTCTCTCTCTCTTTGTCAGTTTAATTATCTGTAAAGCTAGCTATACATTTAATTCTCTCTCTCTCTCTCTCTCTCTCTCTCTCTACTAATATATCTGTCTGTCAGTTTAACTATATGTACAGCTAGCTATACATTTAATTCTCTCTCTCTCTCTCTCTCTCTCTCACTTTAATTATCTGTAAAGCTATCTATACATTTAATTCTCTCTCTCTCTCTCTCTCTCTCACTTTAATTATCTGTAAAGCTATCTATACATTTAATTCTCTCTCTCTCTCTCTCTCTCTCTCTCTCTACTAATATATCTGTCTGTCAGTTTAACTATCTGTAAAGCTAGCTATACATTTAATTCTCTCTCTCTCTCTCTCTCTCTCTCTACTAATATATCTATCTGTCAGTTTAACTATCTGCAAAGCTAGCTATAAATTTAATTCTCTCTCTCTCTCTCTCTCTCTCTCCCCTAATATATCTATCTGTCAGTTTAACTATCTGTAAAGCTAGCTATACATTTAATTCCCTCTCTCTCTCTCTCTCTCTCTCTCTCTACTAATATATCTATCTGTCAGTTTAACTATCTGTAAAGCTAGCTATAAATTTAATTCTCTCTCTCTCTCTCTCTCTCTCCCTCCTAATATATCTATCTGTCAGTATAACTATCTGTAAAGCTAGCTATACATTTAATTCTCTCTCTCTCTCTCTCTCTCTCTCTCTCTCTCTCTCTCCAAGATGTTAAGATGATATGCATTTTAGCTTCGCCCTGAACGACTCAACATGGAGCATAAAAACATCAATTAGAGAACGGAAATTGGATCTGATTGTGGAGAAACTTTCTTCGTCCATGAGTCAACTGTGTTGCCAAAAGTCAAAGAAAAGAAGTAAATATGTAAATAAATCAATAACTAAGTTAAATTAGGAAAACTTTTACATTTACAACCGACAAAGGCGTAGATAGGTTAAGAAAGTCATACAGAATGTCTAGGTTAAGAAAGTCTTACAGAATGTCTAGGTTAAGAAAGTCTTACAGAAAGTCTAGGTTAAGAAAGTCATACAGAAAGTCTAGGTTAAGAAAGTCATACATGAAGTCTAAGTTAAGAAATTCATAAGAAAGTCTAGGTTAACAAAGTCTTACAGAAAGTCTAGGTTAACAAAGTCATACAGAAAGTCTAGGTTAAGAAAGTCATACATGAAGTCTAAGTTAAGAAATTCATAAGAAAGTCTAGGTTAAGAAATTCATGAGAAAGTCCAGGTTAAGAAAGTCATACAGAAAGTCTAGGTTAAGAAAGTCATACAGAAAGTCTTAGTAACTAAATGTGTGAAAAAAGGGTAAGTTTATGTACAAAGATGATAATAGATAAAAGGACCCAGGTATAAACAACTTAAGTCATTTTTGGAAGGTAGGAGCGTGATAAATAAATAAAACTGAAAGCAAGTGAGAAATTAATTGAAAAATTAATTCATCTATTTATTAATTTATTACAGCAAGTCAGTTTGGACGCAGCAAACTGACCTGTCCACCAAGCACCGCATTGAAATTCAGTTAAAGGCAAAACACTTTCAATTTTTCTGCATTTTACGACATGAAGGCGTCTTATAATATTTTAGTTTTAAATCCCCTTTTGTGAGTTCTGCATTTAGCATCTAAACGCGTCTTGTAATATTCTAGTCGTCTAGAAATATTATATCGTTCTGCACGTTGCGCTTGAAGGCGTCTTTCATCAGACAGTTTTCAGCTCAGCATTTAAGTTCTGAAAGCGTTCCTCAATATTATGTTCCTTCCAAACAGTTTTAAGTCCCACACGTAGTGATTTATGATACGTTAGTCCTTAAAGGCACATGAACACGTCTGCAATAATTTGGTGTTTGTTTAATTTGCAATTTTACGTTCATTCAAAAATTAGATTAATCGTTTAAAAGAATTCAAAGTTTCATTTATAGTACAAAAACTTGTCGTACATTGTTCGAGACCTTAAATAAACGGACTCCTTAAAACATCTTTAATGTTTGAGAGGTTTTAAACTTTAAATTTATAATACGAAAGTGTCTAACAATATTGCAATCCTGAAAGGAGTTCCAATTTTCACATTTAGCATATGAACGCATCTTGTAATATTCTTATATTCTGGACTAATTTAAAGTCTTCGATATGCAAGTGAACGCGTAGTATAATATTTTCGTCCCTAAAAAACCTGCAAGTTTTCTATTTGCTAGATAGACGCGTCATGCAATATTCACTATTTAAATTAATCAAAAGCCTAAAAACATTTGAAGGATAAAATACTTTCATTATTTTCGTTTAACACGTGAACTCGTTTCCCGTTACTCCAGCTCTGCCAACAGTTTCAAGCTCCTCGTTGAGCTCATGAACGCGTCTCACAACGCTCCAGTCCTTGAAAAACGGTTTCAAGTTCAACCTTGACGACAAGAACGCAGCCTCCAATGCTCCATAATCCCGGGGTGAAGGCAAAAACACCGGGATATAATCCCTCGGTATTTATATAACAAATCTTATTAATATTCCGGTCCTTCGTATTTTAAATAATAAAACATCCATTATCGCAGCTAAACACCGCCTCGATGACAGCGTCTTTTGTAGTCGGACTGATCGAACAGACCATTATGCGCTCGCAGATCATAATTTTCTTGTGTTCGAATTCCCCCCGCCGTCACGCCCACCGGCCGCCATTGTTTGACTCCATTCTCGTCTAGTCTTTATCATAATCCACTTCTTATTCGTGGAACTGAGTTATTTCTTCCTCCTCCTTTTCTTCTTCGTCTCCTTCTTTTTCTTCTCCTCATGCTTGTCCTTCGTGGTCGTGAATGGATTTTCTTCTTTTTTTAATTGCTTATTTGGAAATTATTCATTTTTTATTCCGACCTTTTTTTTTTTGTAGGATATGTTTATTTCATTCTCATTGCAAGGCAGATTTCCTCCTTGTTATTATTTACTGAATTTATATATTATTTCTTTTTGACTTTCACGAAGCTGGTCTTCTTTTTTTTATCTCTTTTTATTCGACATAAGACTGATTTTTTTTCTCATAATCAGTCTTCATACAACTGTCCTTTTTCTTCCTCGTAAAACTTGTTTAATTATCCTTTATATATAATCAACTGTTTTCTTTTTCTTACGTTGACTAATTTCTTATTTTTTCCGTCTTCATGCAGCTGATATTCTGTTCTCTTATTCTTCATCTTTTCGTCCACTATGTAGCAAATATAATGACGCTAAGAGAATATTCACCATAATAAAAGCATAGCCAGTTTTAAAATTTGATTTATGGCCCCGCACGTCACTATTTTCAAGGTATCTTTCATATCAACTGACTTATTCATTTCCTAAATGACTTGATCGAAAGAGATAAGTTTATCAGGTAATTTGGCTCGTGGAGATCTGCATAAAAAGTGCAGAATATTAATAGGTTCATTTTCAATACAGTTTCGTATATTTTTCGTTAAAGGATTTTGTAAATGATGATATTAGTTTCTTGATTTGAAAATAATGATGGTGGTAATAAGAATTAAATACTTTATGAAAATGCTTTATGAAAGTATAAGGCTTATAATTTGCCTTTGTGAAAGGAAAGTGTGGATGCTGAGTGTGAATTAAAAAAGAAAGATTAAAGCTGTTCTGATGAATTGTTTGTGTGGTATAATTATGAGGCGTGCGAAGGAATGGCATGGCGAGAAATTTGGAGAAAGATTAGTGCAGTTGAAAGGATGGATTAGAGTATTTTGAGATGGTTCGACCATGTAGGAAGAATGGAGGACGGTAAGTTGGTAAAAAGAGTGTATAATTCTAGATTATTGGGAGGAATGAATCGAAGACCCAGAACATGCAGGAAAGATTGTGTAGAAGTGGCATAGAAAGGGAGGCTTTGATTTCCAATACAAGGAAGACAAATAAATCGTACAATGTGTGAGCAGGGGTTCCACGCGTTGCTCTTAGGTCTCGGAGTAAGTGTATGAAGCAGTTAATATTATTAAGTTAACGATACTTGAGTAAAGGAGTAAATAAACGCTTTTAAAAACAATGCATCAAAATGTCAATATTAGAACCTTTCAAGAATATAAGCGAAAAATTTTTTTCGATCTGTTTCCCGAGTGTCTGAATATGGAAATCTAATTACATTACAGTAAGATTTTCTGAAACTGGTTGCAATAATCTACAGCTGATATCACTACAACCTATACTGGGTGCTGAAAAGCATAAGTAGCCAATCACAGTTAGTTTCAATGACATCGGCCGCGAATATTTACCGTCAGCTCCAAAACAGGAGACTGTAGAAATTAATGTTGAAGGGTATAGGGAGTGACTCAGCTGAATTTGGAACTTTATACAAGAGAGGTGAAAGCAAATAGTATTTTTACTTTCCCTTCTGACCTTGCTTTTGTAAATAGCATTTACTCCTGTTTCTTATATTTCCTAACCACTGAAATACTAGAGTCTTTCATTAAGATTTGTACTATAGTAGACACAGTTTTGGGTCTTAAATGTTTGAAGCAATAGAGATATTTTTGCTGGAAATTCACCAAAACAAAAGATAAAGGAGGGTTTTGGTAGGTTTCCAGGTTGTTGCCCTCAGAGGTGTCAATCAAATAATGAAAGTGGGTTTTTGGCTGTATCTTTTTCCTGTTGTTTGTTTATCTTCTTCTTCTTCTTCTTCTTCTTCTTCTTCTTCTTCTTCTTCTTCTTCTTCTTTGAGCTGACAATAAACATCAGCAGGTGATAATACTGAAACTTCAGTCTTACCTCTGATTGGCCGATGTATTTGAATTGTTACCTCTGGTTGCTGGAGAGAAGCACTAGCTCCCGCCAATCACGATTAGCTAAATGATATCGGCTGCAGATATTTATTTCCACCGCATGATAAAAAAAAAAAAAAAAAATAAGACTTCGAGTTTTGGAACTGAAGTTCCCTCTGCTTCACCAAGCTAATCACTCCCAGGAGCTCCAGTCTCCATCATGTCAGTCATTCAGTCGCTAGGACTTTTGCATTTTCCTTTACCTTCTCTTCTTCCAAATGAACACCATATTAAACCAATGGCCCCTGTGGGTTTGTTTCATACGAACAGGGTTCATTTGAACAATAATAATAATAATAATAATAGTAATAATAATAATAATAATAATATTTCTAGGTAGCGCAGTGTCAACGAGACACCAGTCATAGGTAGATTCTGAGGACGTTTGTTCTTAAAGATCACTCAGGCAATTAGTGAGTCTTTTTTTGGCCATGACCCTATCCAGATCAGATACTCATACTAGCAGGTCTTGAAAGCCATGACCTAGTATAGGCTGGTCAGTCAGTCAGTCGGTTAGCAAGGGAGAATTTAGCACCACAACTACTTCTAGGTTATTTTACCCATCTTCCTATAAAAAGCTCTTTATCATTTGTCTGGTCATGAAATTAAAACATTCTCCTTTCCTTCAGTTTTCTCCAGAAAATCTACAGCCATTTTCCTCCAGCCTTTTCTTGGAAAATGAAAATCTTTCTTCCTTAAAATACCCTTTTGTTTTCCTTTAACCTCCTTCAGGAAATTAAAAGGTGCTTTTTTTTGCATAAACCTTAATCATGAAACTGAAAAGCCCCATTCCCTAGCTTTCTTCAGGACATTAAGAAATGTCTTCGTCTCTCAGCATTTACTAGGAAATTTATGAATCCTTTCTTCCCTTAGCCTTCCCTTGGGAATTAAGAAACGCCCTAATTACTTAGCCTTCTTCAGGAAATTAAGAAATGCCCTTATTACTTAGCCTTCTTCAGGATATTAAGGAAAGCTCTTATTACTTAGGCTTCTTCAGGAAATTAAGAAACGCCCTAATTACTTAGCCTTCTTCAGGAAATTAAAAAAAGCCCTTATTACTTTGCCTTCTTCAGGAAATTAAGAAACACCCTTATTACTTAGCCTTCTTCAGGTAATTAAGAAAGGCCATTATTACTTTGCCTTCTTCAGTATATTAAGAAAAGCCCTTATTACTTAGCCTTCCTCAGGAAATTAAGAAACGCCCTTATTACTTAGCCTTCTTCAGGAAATTAAGAAACGCCGTTATTACTTAGCCTTTCTTAGGAAATTAAGGAAGGCCATTATTACTTAGCCTTCTTCAGGATATTAAGAAATGCCCTTATTACGTAGCCTTCTTCAGGGAATTAAGAAACGTCCTAATTGCTTACCCTTCTTCAGGAGATTAAGAAATCCCCTTTTTACTTAGCCTTCTTCAGGAAATTAAGAAACACCCTTATTACTTAGCCTTCTTCAGGAAATCAAGAAACGCCCTTATTACTTAGCCTTCTTCAGGAAATTAAGAAAAGCCCTTATTACTTAGCCTTCTTCAGGAAATTAAGAAACGCCCTTATTACTTAGCTTCTTCAGCAAATTAAGGAAAACCCTTATTACTTAGCCTTCTTCAGGAAATTAAGAAAAGTCCTTATTATTTAGTCTTCTTCAGGAAATTAAGAAATGCCCTAATTACTTAGCCTTCTTCAGGAAATTAAGAAAAGCCCTTATTACTTAGTCTTCCTCAGGAAATTAAGAAAAGCCCTTGTTACTTAGTCTTCTTCAGGAAACTAAGAAAACCCCTCGTTACCTAGTCTTCTTCAGAAAATTAAGAAAAGCCCTTATTACTTAGCCTTCTTCAGGAAATTAAGAAAAGCCCTTATTACTTAGTCTTTTCAGGAAATTAAGAAATGCCCTTATTACTTAGCCTTCTTCAGAAAATTAAGAAAAGCCCTTATTACTTAGCCTTCTTCAGGAAATTAAGAAAAGCCCTTATTACTTAGTCTTTTCAGGAAATTAAGAAATGCCCTAATTACTTAGCCTTCTTCAGGAAATTAAGAAAAGCCCTCATTACTTAGGCTTCTTCAGGAAATTAAGAAAAGCCCTCATTACTTAGTCTTCTTCAGGAAATTAAGGAAAGCCCTTTTTACTTAGCCGTCTTCAGGAAATTAAGAAAAGTCCTTATTACGTAGCCTTCTTCAGGAAATTAAGAAAAACCCTT
>JANJGK010000036.1:25736871-25770874 GCA_039081455.1 Macrobrachium rosenbergii
ATATGATTATACACATAACTATAAACTATAATTATTACTATAAAACTAACTATAACTATAAAACTGTAGTTATAATTATAGTTTTATAGGTATAGTTGTAGATTATACTTTAATGATTATATTTATGGTTGAAGTTTTATAGCTCTTGTTATGATTATAGTTTTATAGTTTTAGTTAATAAGTTTATAGTTTTACAGTTACAGTTTCGTAGTTATAGCTGTAATTAGAACTACAATTATAACTATAACTATAAAACCACAATTACAACTACAACTATAAAACTACAATTATAGCTATAACTCTAAAACTATAATCACAACTACAACTATAAAACTATAATTATAGCTATAACTATAAAACTATAACTAAAAATTTAATTATAATTATACCTAAAATTATAGCTAATAAAACGAAAATTTAATATATAATAAAAATATCAAAAACAAAATGTAAGAACCAGTTCTTATAGGAAATCACAAAATTATCTTTTGCTGTTTATTTATGTTCTATTTTCGTCGGGGTTGAGAGAGAGAGAGAGAGAGAGAGAGAGAGAGAGAGAGAGAGAGAGAGAGAGAGAGAGAGAGAGAGAGAGAATTACTAGTCTTTACTTATCTTGCTTTTTATAAAGAGAGAGAGAGAGAGAGAGAGAGAGAGATTACTAGTCTTTACTTATCTTGCTTTTTATAAAGAGAGAGAGAGAGAGAGAGAGAGAGAGAGAGAGAGAGAGAGAGAGAGAGAGAGAGAGAGAGAGAGAGAGAGAATTACTAGTCTTTACTTATCTTGCTTTTTATAAAGAGAGAGAGAGAGAGAGAGAGAGAGAGAGAGAGAGAGAGATTACTAGTCTTTACTTATCTTGCTTTTTATAGAGAGAGAGAGAGAGAGAGAGAGAGAGAGAGAGAGAGAGAGAGAGAGAGAGAGAGAGAGAGAGATTACTAGTCTTTACTTATCTTGCTTTTTATAAAGAGAGAGAGAGAGAGAGAGAGAGAGAGATTATTAAATTAGTATTGAGATAAACGTAATTTAGCTAATAATAGATAACCAATGATTTCTAACTCATCAAATAACAGAGAGAGAGAGAGAGAGAGAGAGAGAGAGAGAGAGAGAGAGAGAGAGAGAGAGAGAGAGAGACTCGTATAAACTGCTGGGAAAAAAAGGCCGGGGACTGAGGGTAGATCAAGAATAATGATAAGGGAGCTGACTCTATTCTGTCCTATGCCAAGAAAGCTGAAAGGAGAACCTTTTTTATCCGCGAGGATAACATCGCATGCAGGTCCCGATAAATCCCTTATAAAGCTGCTTCAACTTAACCTCAGCTCACAGGGCTTCTAATTGAGTGCTGCATAATATGAGAACTTGTCTTAGGTTACTCTCTGCCCTTTTATAGATATATATACTTGCCGTTGATCTGGAAATATGACGCAATAATGCGCCACTTAAAACCAAACCCGGACGAGAAATAGATAATTAGATCGGTAATGGCTAATTGAAGGCCGGTAAATACATAATGATAAGTGCGCGCAAGCAAGGAACGTCAAGTATAAATGCGAATTAAACGAGACTTCGGTAGATAGATTAATTGTAAGAAAATTAATTTTAGGCAAAAGTCGAAAGAGCAGTGGTTAAACACCATCTTTTCCCTGCTGGGGGAAAAAAAATACAACATAAATTTCTTCACGCAAGATTGCAAACAGTTTCAGCGGTATACAGACTCGGGAAATGTCATGAACATAATTTTCAAGACCGACGAGGAAACCTAAAGTTATTATTGAACTGAGTCATAGATCTGGAGACATTTGTGTTACGTAGGAATCGTCTGGTCACCATGGCTAAAAGTCATGCATCCTAAGCAGAGTAGTCACAGATTTGAAACAGGCATTTGAAGGTAAATGGAAATGACGAATTGCTAAGGAATATCCAAACGATGATAGATGAAGCAATAAACGGAAGTGAAAACTGGCTACTCATCTTAGCAAAGAATGATACTGAAAGAGTTCTGCAGAAATAAAGGGATGTATATCTATCTCTGAAAATATTATTTCCGTCGCTGCTCCAATGGGGTGAGAAAGCGAATCCATCTTTATCTTTGATAGATTTGACAGAGAAAAGCTCTTCCTTCCTTCGAAGAATAATATTTAAAGACCTCACTGTATTGGAAATATATGGCTTGGAACAGATGAGAGGCGAAAGAACTGGAACGGCATAATTCTTTTTTTGCAGATACCATATCAGTCATTGATCCACTGAGTTGTGAGGCATAGCTTAGTCTTATGTTTGCCAGCTACACATGGCGTACCTAGCAACCTCGATATTCAGTTTGGAGTAAAAAAAAAAAAAAAAAAAAAAAAAAACTAAATAACTAAGTTCATTGGTTGTGTCTCCCTTTGACGTCCAAGTTAAGGAACATTTGTTTTTATAAAACCTTCTTTGTTCTCTGTTATCGCCCTTCTCTCTATATTTTCATCTTTATTTGTTACAGATGCCTGGCTGCCTCTCAAGATGGCGTCTGCATAAAGTCTACTGATGACATGTTAATATCCTTCAGCTTATACAGATATACTGTATATTGTGCATTTGAGAATGCTGTTGTCTCTTTCGTGTCTTGGCTTTGTCTGTACAGCATCAATTTCCTTCAGATCTTTTTCCAGGAACAGTTATAAAGGAAAAGAGGAAAAATTTGCATAGACAGATACCAAACATGATTCGGAAAATATTGCCCATTGATAATATTATTTATTTAATCTATCTTTCTATCTATCTCTCTGTTTATCTATCTATCTATATGCATGTATGTATGCATGTATGTGTGTGTGCATTTTTATGTATGTGCGTATGAGTGTGTGTTTTTATGTATGTGTATGAGTGTTTTTATGTTTGTGTGTGAACGTGTGCGTTTTTATATACGTGTGTATGAGTGTGTGTATTTTTATGTATGTGTGTGAGTGTGTGTGTTTTTATGTATGTGTGAGTGTGTGTGTGTTTTATGTGTGTGTGTGGGGCGTGTGTGTGTTTTTATGTATGTATGTACGTGTGTGAGTGTGAGTGTGTTACCCAGTACATCCTGATTATTCGCTCTTAGACACCAGAGTGTCAGGAAACACGAGATATTGCTCTACGCAAATTTTAAACGAAACTGCTTGTGCTATTTTTATCTGTTAGTCAGAGCAATCTAAACACTTAACACGACCATAAAAGCAAAATGAGACGATTTCTTTTCGTTACTGTGATAATTTACTAAACACGGTTCTTAAAAATATAATTATGAGATTATTTATTATTATATTATTCAGAAAATGAACCCTATTCATATGGAACATGCCCACAACAGGGGCCATTGACTATAAATTCATGTTTCCAAAGAATATGGTGTTCCTTAGGAAGATGTAAGAGGAGGTACAAGGAAATACAGAAAGAAGAGATCCTGCTTATTAAAAAAGAAAACGAAATTAATAAATTAACAAATAGATAAAAATGTATAAAAATGTAAGGAGAATTTTATTAGGGTGGTAATGTGAAAAAGGAAAATTGAGACAATAAGAAATAGATAAAAACAAAAATGACTTAATAAATATGAATATAATGTAAATAAGCAATGAGCAGAGACAAATACACATACCAGAATATACGTATTTCAAAAGCAAAGTAAGCCAGAAAATCCAAGTAAACAAGGTTATGATACTGAAGTATTACAAAAACTTTTTCTGATATTAGTAAGGATAAAACTGTACGAGAAGTCTTGACAGACAGCCTTTAGATTCCTCATATAATAAACAAGACTGGCAGTGTATTGAGGCTTTTACTAAGATTTCCTTCAGTGCTGACATGAAGGAGGAAAAACGAGCATTGTATACTCTTTGTAAAATAAAAATATATATCCTCAGAGAGAAGAATGAAATTATAATTTTTATAATTTATGACGTAAATCACAGCCTTAGGAATATTTTATGGCCAAAGTAGTATCTTTAAAGAATGAACATAAATCTATCTCTCTCTATATAATTTTAGATATTTCATATATCATTTCGTTACATATTTTTTGTTCTTATTTTAGAAGTGGCTCCTCAAAATAATTTTATGAAATTTCTTCATCAAATAGATTTTATTTAAACCAACCGTTATATTATTTTCTGGCAATTAAAGAACCGTAAGGAGGAACTGTTACGTTACGATAAAGAAAAACGGCGATAATACATGTACGAAAAGAAAAATGGAAAGAAGAAAAATCAGGAATAAGAAAATAAAGAAAATATAATTGTCATGAAATCCGTGCTTACACAGAAGGTACATTGTCACAGGTGCTGAGGCCTATTACCCTTTCACAGCCGACGGCAATATGTCAGATGGTTTCGGGGAGGCGGAAGGCTGCGCGTCGCGGCGCTGGACACCGGGGTATCAAATGCAGGGGTAGAGGGTACCTGGTCTTGGGTACCCTATAGGGACCAGGAACTTCCAGTTGGCGCCGCTAATGTCTTGACTTCTCCCACCCCTCCCCACCCAACGCCTCACTCACTGGTCTTCCTTCTGCCACATCTCCCCCTCCGGACATTTATCCCGAAATGGGCGGGTTCTGCGCCTCCTCCGAGATGCAGAGGGCACGGAGGCGACACGTTCTCGAAGGCGGAGACCACCTGGGGCACGAAAACGCACTAGGAGAGGCCTGGGAAGAGCTTAATGGGCCTTATGGTCTCCATGTGTCTGCCATGCTCCAATGCCTCCATAAGGTAACACCGAAGAGTTAGAGTTCTCCCAAGGCCACCTCTCTGTGCCTTCGTCGGTACGCTGCTGCTGCTGCTGCTGCTACCAACGACGGCGGGGCTTGAAAAAGCGTCGGCGATACCATTATGGTCCTTCGTCGTCTCCTCCTTTGGGGTGAAAATTAAATGGCGACCCAGATCACGGGAAGATTAAAGAGTCCCCATTGCTTTGCCTAAGGTTGAAATCCTCTCCGGTGCTTTGTTGGTTAGCTGCTTCGGTTTTCGTTGTTTAGTTTATTAACTCTTCTGTCCCTTGTTCTCCTTGCTTTGTTTCCTCTTCCTCTTTCTCATAAATCCTTTTCGAACACGACGTCCATCAGACGCATTGACTTTACTGATGCAATTTCGAAATGACATCACTCACCAATATAGAAAACACAGGCATGAAAATAAACACATAAGGAGATCTGGTCAATAAGCATCAGAAACTTGTTCCTTCGCGTGTGTGTGTTTGGGTGTATGAGAGAGAGAGAGAGAGAGAGAGAGAGAGAGAGAGAGAGAGAGAGAGAGAGAGAGAGACAGCGCATAAATTTGACAGCAGGAAGAAACAAATAGAAGGAAGCAGAAGGGTCCATAAAAATCAGAGAACCTTCAATCACGCCAGATGAAGAGAAGTGCACAACCTAACACCTGTTTCTTTGTGGTCTATTTTAGTCGTGGAAACTTTACACGAAGTCTAATAAGACTTTGCCTTACAGGAGGAAGAAAGGAAAATACGAAAGGAGTAAAAATAATGAATGCATAACTACTTATACATATGAACAAATACACATACGCACACACATATGTATATATATATATATATATATATATATATATATATATATATATATATATATATATATATATATATATATATATATATATAATGTTCCCTTGCATTATACTTCAGAATCTTTAAGCTTTAAAAGCTCCTCGAACAGAATGTATATAACCGGGCATTGCCCGTAATGGTGTAAAATTACACGTCTGAGGTATACCGCATCTTTTTGGCCAGGGGCAGTCTCGCACGGTTGTAATCTGCGCTGGCATGCCTGCGTGGCTCCTCAGATGATAAGCATTTGGCAAATTATTCCCATGAACCTTGCACCCAGATCTGGCTCCTTTTGTGTTGCAGGTGCAGGATGTGTGTGTTGCAGGATGTGTGTCTGTGTGTTGCAGGATGCGTGTGTGTTGCAGGATGCGTGTGTTGCAGGATGTGGGTGTGTGTGTGTTGCAGGATGCGTGTG
Organism: Macrobrachium rosenbergii; assembly: GCA_039081455.1. NCBI lineage: Eukaryota > Metazoa > Arthropoda > Malacostraca > Decapoda > Palaemonidae > Macrobrachium > Macrobrachium rosenbergii. The sequence goes on from JANJGK010000036.1 coordinate 25,742,852, forward strand.
TGTTGAAGGATGTGTGTGTTGCAGGATGCGTGTGTGAGTTGCAGGATGTATGTGTGTTGCAGGATGTGTGTGTTGCAGGATATGTGTGTGTGTGTGTTGCGGGATGTGGGTGTGTGTATTGCAGGATGCGTATGTGAGTTGCAGGATGTATGTGTGTTGCAGGATGTGTGTGTGTTGCAGGATGTGTGTGTGTGTTGCAGGATGTGGGTGTGTGTGTTGCAGGATGCGTATGTGAGTTCCAGGATGTATGTGTGTCGCAGGATGTGTGTGTGTGTGTTGCGGTATGTGGGTGTGTGTATTGCAGGATGTGTGTGTTGCAGGATGCTATGTAAGTTGCAGGATGTATGTGTGTTGCAGGATGTGTGTGTTGCAGGATATGTATGTGTGTGTTGCGGGATGTGGGTGTGTGTGTTGCAGGATGCGTATGTGAGTTGCAGGATGTATGTGTGTTGCAGGATGTGTGTGTGTTGCAGGATGTGTGTGTGTGTGTTGCGGGATGTGGGTGTGTGTGTTGCAGGATGCGTATGTGAGTTCCAGGATGTATGTGTGTCGCAGGATGTGTGTGTGTGTGTGTTGCGGTATGTGGGTGTGTGTGTTGCAGGATGTGTGTGTTGCAGGATGCGTATGTAAGTTGCAGGATGTATGTGTGTTGCAGGATGTGTGTGTGTTGCAGGATGTGAGTGTGTGTGTTGAAGGATGTATGTGTTGCAGGATGCGTGTGTGAGTTGCAGGATGTATGTGTGTTGCAGGATGTGTGTGTGTTGCAGGATGTGTGTGTGTTGCGGGATGTGCGTGTGTTGCAGGATGCGTGTGTGAGTTGCAGAATGTATGTGTGTTGCGGGATGTGCGTGTGTTGCAGGATGTGTGTGTGTTGCAGGATGTATGTGTGTGTTGTAGGATTACTTTTGCTTTGACGCCTTTTGGTTCCTGTTGATATATTTATATGTTTTGGCCTTTATCTTAGACGCTATTTTTCCTTCTTGCTTTAAGATGCGCTTCTTTCTTGAGGTATTTGGAGGCAATATCTGAATGCTTGTGTGCTTGGAAGTGTGAAAGATTTGGTTTGTTCTAAAGTGTTATACTTAGTTTCTGTTTTCATGTTTCGGTTTCGTCTGAGGATGTTATTTCTGTTTTTTATTTGCTTTACCTGCATTTCAATGCATTTTTGTTTTTTATATTAATGATAGTTTATTTTCGTAAACTTTTTTTTTAGTTCAGGTTGTATCTATCACAGCGTATTTAAGATTGACGGCTTCCTTTAGTGTACGTGTGAAACCAGTTTTTTTTTTTTGCCTTGATACATTTTACATTTCATTTTATCTTTATAACGGTACCTGATTTTTGTTCATCACATTTTATTGTTGTTTCACGTAAAGTATGCATTGGGAATTCTTCATGTTATACTGATGATGTGCTTAACCTTGGCTTCATTTCTGGGCATTATGATTTCTTCTTGCATAATTCTACATCTTGCTTTTAACAAATGATTTTCGTTTCTATCAGTGCAGATGAGTGTGTGATCATGTTTTTTGCAGAGGAGTGTGACCTGTTTATTTTTCGTTGCAAGATTCATATTTTATCTTGATCTTAATTCGGTGAGGTAAGAACTAGGCTTACGACGCTCATTGACATTTCTTCCTGATGCTGAGGCTTCGCTTTACGACATGTGAGAAAAAACTCTCTTCCTTAAGCAGCATCGTCATAACAAGACTTATCTTCCTGCCTGATAATGCTGCCATCATTATCTAACCTTCGTGTTCATGTTGCCCAGTCTTGCAAACAGGGACGCGTGACGAAACTGCGTGCAAGTTCCCTTCCGCATGCGTCCATATTGGCGTTGTTTGTAAACAGCACGTCCTGCCGTCTTCTGGTAAGGGCTGTGGGCGTGGTTCGTGGGAGCAAAGTGACCTCAGGGACGTAGATGGCACTTTGAAATAGGCGCTTCCCCTGCGATTCTCGCCATCAGGTTGCTGACTTATCAAAGTGCAGACAACTTGATGGGCCTTTTTGCATCGCCAATGAGATTCGATGTGAGAGGTGAAATTTATGACAAATTGCCAAGCCTGTCATTATGTCTGGTTTGGGCGCAATTTTGCGGGTATAAGGAATAGCGAGAACATAAAGAACAGAGAAGTGTTGTGTTAACGAGCTTAAAATGAATGCCTAAAATGTTCTCGACTGCCGAGAGAGTTAACAGGAAAAGAGATGAAAATATGAGTTTTTCCTTGGAGTGTAGCACATGCGATCATAAACTCTCTCTCTCTCTCTTTCTCTCTGTGCATGTCAGAATGATATGAGGATGTTTCCTCTAATTTATTGTACCTCCTGTTAGCCTAAACAGCGTACTGCATATATTAGATGCCCAGAGGTCAGCTAACTGTTGTCACTAGCAGCCGAGGGTGAAGATCCTAGTTGAAGTTGTCCCTGTCTCACCTTGGTCGAAATTTGCAACAAACATTCATCTCTCTCTCTCTCTCTCTCTCTCTCTCTCTCTCTCTCTCTCTCTCTCTCTCTCTCTCTCTCTCTTTAAGAAAAAAGACAAATTTTAAAACAAAAAGATTTTAAGATTTTTCAGACGTTATTGCTGTCATAATTTGGTCTTTATGAAGTAAATTTGGGACACAAGTTGATTTATCCTCAGTTTATCTTTACTTTCTAGAGAGAGAGAGAGAGAGAGAGAGAGAGAGAGAGAGAGAGAGAGAGAGAGAGAGAGAGAGAGAGAGAGAGAGAGAGAGCAAAGACGCAAAAAGAAAGCTGAAAAGAAAACATGAAAATAGGATAAGAAAAATGATTTAACAAATAGTTTGAGAGAGAGAGAGAGAGAGAGAGAGAGAGAGAGAGAGACGAGAGAGAGAGAGAGAGAGAGAGAGAGAATGCATGCTGAGAGAAAATTTATCTCCAAAGAAAAGGGAATAAAAAAGAGAGAAAGGGCAACCAGAGAGAAATCATTGGAAGGTTTTAAATGCTGGAGAAAAATAAATTAATAAACAGATGAATAAATAAGAGATAAAGAAGTAAATAAAGATAATTAAAAAGTCCAGTGTGAGTGTGTGTGTGTGTATAGGGGATCGACGGCCTGCTGATGAGCCTTCTGTGCCGTTATGAGGTATTTAATGTTTTGGAAATTTTTTGCAAAGGTGTTCAAAACGATTCACTACTTAAGCATAAACGTGGAGGCGATCGACGTATTTATTTTCTTTGGGAGCCAATCCCTAATGGGAGACGGTTGCTAAATGTTGAAAACACATACATACATACATACATACATACATACATACATACATACATACATACATACATACATACATACATACATACAAAAACAAAACAATAATAGACTAGGTACAAACTAAGCATACAGAGGCATCCTGACCTGAGAAATTTGCAAATGATTTTTATAAAGCTTGAAGACTTTGGAAACTCAAAATTTACAGTATACATTCTCGCTTTCGATTTTTACTTTCCAATAATTTTTGGCTGCACTCTGCTCTGTATCAGAATGCAGCTCCATTGACAATGTGAAATAGCCCCGAAGAAGACCTTGGACTGGCGGATGAAACAGCTGTCGACTTGAGAATGAATAAACAAAAGCATTGTAGCAGTTTTGTTAATCCTGAAGACTTGAAAAAGTACTGAAGATATTTTAATTTTGCCAGTGAAATGTAGATGCCACATATGTATTAGAACTTGAAGAAAATAAGGGATAGACTGTGCCAGAAAAGCATTATCAGATATATGAACGTATAACAAAATAGATCTCTATAGAAATAAAAATTTATACATTTGTACATACATACATGAACAATTAAATACATGAATAATAAAGAAAAGAAATATTCATAAAAATAAATAAATATATTATTGATAAATGAATATCTAAATCACTGGGACAATCATTTAAACTGAAGAAAACAGCCATAAAAACGCAGACACGATCATGATTATCATAACTGTAAAATACCTTTCTCCATAATCAGTCATAACTTGTCACAAGACACTTAGCGTCAGCTTTTATATGAAAATCGCAAACGCACCCGAATGAATTTGTGAAATATTATTTTCCTCTTACTCTTTTCTTTTTAGGGTCTCATTATGACCTACTATTCTTTTTCGGCGCCATTAACATTGCGTCCTGACCACACAAGCAAACTGAGTTTATGACGCCTGAGCGATATTATATGAGGATATAAACTCCGATTGCAGATATTGCCATTGATCGACAAGCAATAGAGGTGGGAATTTTTCTAGAAGGCATGTGAGATGGATTATCTTACGTGAGAAGATCGGTAAACTAACGGATGATGAATAGATGAATTATCAATATAAAGGGGATTAAAACTGAATAATAATAATTGTGATAGTCAATTATTATTATTATAATTATTCAAGATGATTATCTTTAATGTAAGGAGATCGGTCACTTGATAAATGCTTATTATAGAAGAAATCAAATTTTCATGTGAGAGAGTAAAACAGAACTATTATTATTATTATTATTATTATTATTATTATTATTATTATTATTATTATTATTATTATTATTATTATTATTATTATTGGACATAGATTCATACTGAGAAACCTTAGAAAGCAATCACCTCGCCAATCCTGCTTCCAAAAACAATGCCCACATGAGGAGACTTAAATAAACACAGCGACACAATAAAAAACAAATACATACAAAGAATAATTATCTGCAGTTATGAACATCAGTACAGTATCATGTATCATATTTCAAGATCTTAGAAATTTAGCTAACTTGAAGATAAAACAAAATCTAAAAAATATGAAAGGTGATAAGAAATGACACAAAGAACAAAAAGAATTTCAGAGAATATAACAAAAAGATAAATTATCTCATCTCACTGAGACTTGCTGAGAACCAGAATGCTAACACAATCTTAAGGTGGAAAGGCATTTAGTGGGGGGAGAGAGAGAGAGAGAGAGAGAGAGAGAGAGAGAGAGAGAGAGAGAGAGCATCAGTCTTCAATGATGAGTATTTGCATAAGCAATAAACGTTATTTAAATGAATGTAGGCAGCAGGATTGATTTGGACAGGAGAAAGTCATATGAAAACTATCGTGATTTTGCGTTTTCATCATTGTCACTTTGGCTTAAGAAATTCCATTTCTCGTCATCCAGAGGTTGCGAGAGTCCCTCTATTCAACGCCTTCCTTCCCCCCCCCCCTCTCAACCCCCCAACTCAACCAACGTCTCTGTCTGTCTATCTGTCTCTTAATCTATCTTTGTTGGTCTATAATGATCGATGAAACGCGTTATATTGCATAGTTACATATCTCCTTAAAAAAGATGTTAAGTAACATTTTTTGTGTTATATTATCAGAGCATGTTGTTAAACATTGTCGCGCAAGTTGGTAACATTTTTTCTACACCTGCAAATAAGGTTTATAACGTTCCCTCCGTCTCCTGAACAGCTGCTTTTAGGAGGTTAATCTTGCAGATGTCATCACCAGAACTACGAGATTAACTGCGTAAAAAATGGGTTAAGATTTGGTATATAAAAAAAATGGAGAGAAACGAGGCCAAAACAAATAGCAAATGAAACCAAGAATTTTTTTTTTTACACAGTTATCATCCAAAGAGAAACATCTTTCTCCCACGAGTTGTCCCAAAAAGAATTACCCTGTGCGTTCAGAAAAAAATAAATCTAGTTCACCAATTGTTTGTTCTGAAACTAAATTCTCCCTCCCTCTCTCTCTCTCTCTCTCTCTCTCTCTCTCTCTCTCTCTCTCTCTCAGTCCTTGAGAGGAAAAGTACCGTATATAGGGATTTAATTGTATTTACATAATCATATGTCCTACGGAGCAAGAGGTTTTCAGCGTTTGTACCAAATACAACGCGTCTTGAAAAGGCAGATTCGTCTTCCACGATGCATACACACACACACACACACACACACACACACACACACACACGCACATATGTATATATATATAAAACAAAAAGAGAGAGAGAAATATATTTAAATTGACTAAAAAATAGATTTTTCTGTTGGTGGAGGTATTCACGTTTAACCGAGAGCAGATTTTCTTGCCGTGTTATACTAAGAGGAGAGAGAGAGAGAGAGAGAGAGAGAGAGAGAGAGAGAGAGAGAGAGAGAGAGAGAGAGATAATCGGGGCTTACAAGAAAAATATTTCTTTGCTGAGTAAAACTACAAGAGAGAGAGAGAGAGAGAGAGAGAGAGAGAGAGAGAGAGAGAGAGAGAGAGAGAGAGAGAGAGAGCACTCACTCCCCCTATAAAACACCACTTCTAAGATGACTGACAGTTGCACTAGAGGCCATCAATGTCGCTACTGAAAGCCCCACGAAGTCTTAAAAGGCCTTTGATTATGTCTTGTACTGGACAGAAAATTGACTCCAATTGCAGCATGATAATTGATGCCAATTACTTATATGTCAACAGGCTGTTCTGGCAGCTCGCGCGGCCTCTGATTTGGACTTATAAGGACAACGGCCGAATATCCTTTGCATATTCTGTCGCATTCAGTGAGCAAATGGCTGTTCGGGGAGACGCCAGTCGCCGTTGTCACAATTTCTCGCATTGTTCAGCCTTCCTGGGAATGTTTATGGGCCAGCTTTACCTTGGCGATGGAGTCTTTCGCTAACAGACTTAGTTTTTTAAACTAAGGAGCGATAACATCGTGCATTTTCAATGCAGGCGGCGCGGACACATCGCTCATGAAGGATGGAAAGCGCAGCACTCGGAATCACGCGCGAATAATGCTTTGTCTTTTGATACGAGCCTAAGGAAGGGGTCTTACAGACTTGACATGTTTATGGGTCCATTACCGAAAATGCCGGATTATCCTGCCTTACCGAACGCCTGCTTCCCTCACTTATTACCCTCCCCTGCCTTGTTTAGTCCCAGGAATTATACTTATTATGTAATATTGTAGCATCAAGCGGGTTCCTCTTAAGGAAGCGCTGTGGTCTCGTAAGTGGAGGAACTCGTCCGCCAGACTATCATTGTCTTGTTACCTACTTGCGTCTCATGCAACTCAGTTAAAGATGGTGGTTTTCTTTTGGTTTATTCTTTAGAGAGGAAACTCTTAAAACTTCGTTAATTTGAAGTCTCCTAGATACTTCCTCATGCTGGTTATCTGTTTTCTACCTTGAGTACCATCACGAATTTTATATGCTTAACAGTAATGTGGTTTGGTCACTACCATAAAAGGAAAACAATAAAATGATTACTTTGAGTTGATTTTATCCTCTGTTACCAGAAAATCTGTCTTTCAAAATAGGTAATAAGGAAGATATTTTAGAAGTAATTCGTTTTTGAAATGGAAATTATTGATTAGATAAACAATCATTTATTAAGCTCGCAACAGGTATGTATATTTTGGTTCATAATAAACAAGGCAACTTTGTAACACATTAGCATGAGCAACATTGATGTTTTATATAAATTGGCTTCCTAATTTACGTGAGTGTCATTTTCTGAATATTAGCATGTTACTGAACTTGTAATCTAAAGTTATTAGCTCTCTCAGGATTAATGATAAATGAAATTGTTGCATACTGCAATCGCAGAGTGGTTATTTACAACTCATATCAAACCAAAACATAACTGCATAAATACTTCAGACAAAATAGTTATGCATTTGGCTTGGCATGTTTATTTGTTTGACTTTGGGCTTGCGTGTGGAATTACGCACTTTGTATGATGGAGAGATTTACCAAAATTCTACCGAAAGGTTGTCTTTGTGTCTGGCAACAGGTGAACAGATTTCGGGAATATGCGAATGTCATTTTTGGGAAGATGGACTTCCAGTGGGACACTCAGAGTTGGCGGAGGTTTGAGGTCACCAAAAGATCTTTTTGTCTTTTGTTGTAGTCGTTTCAAATTATTACCAATTAATTTCCATCTATAAAATTATAATTTAACTTGCAGAGAGAAAGGAATATGAAATACTAGGATCTTAACAATTTTTTCTTAGTAAATAAAAGAAAGAATAACAGAAAGAAAGCAATAATAGCAATAAATCTTAAGCAAGTGTTTCAGCGAAATAAAATATAACAGAAACGACGCGACAGAAAACTTCGACGTATTTCTTTTCCACTTGACAAAAGAACAAAGACAACAAGAAACAAAAACGAACTCAGGATGCTAAGATCTAAAGAGAAACGATTCTAACGATGAGGAAAAAGAAAGGAACAGAGAATGCCCGAATTCCTCGCAGGACCCTCACAGGATATCAAAGCCCCGTAACAGAATGCTTTGCAAGCACTCGGGCAATTTATCAAAGCAAGTTGGGAGCAGCTGATATCGTACTTAAAGCAACTGTGTCATAGTCGAGAGATAAGCCAAGAATGAAAATAAGGATTAAACGTAAGGAGTTAAGTTTCGTTAATGATTTTTTACGAGAATGTTTATAGGTTAGTTTTTATCTAATTTTATCTTTTTACTTATTCATTTTTTTAATATGGTTCTGAAATCAGGGTTTGGAATGAATGCTGAATAAGTATATAAGTATATCTTAGTTTAACCAGACCACTGAGCTGATTAACAGCTCTCCTAGGGCTGGCCCGAAGGATTAGATTTATTTTTACGTGGCTAAGAACCAATTGGTTACCTAGCAACGGGACCTACAGCTTATTGTGGAATCCGAACCACATTATAGCGAGAAATGAATTTCTATCACCAGAAACAAATTCCTCTTGTTCTTCACTGTCCGGTCGGAGATTCGAACTCGCGACCAACAGAGTGGTAGCTGAGAACGGACCCCGCTCACCCAGCGAAGAACTTGAATGCCGAATAAAGAATACGTGTTTAGTTGAAGGGAAAACAATGAATACTGAATGGGGGTGACAGCAGGGAATTAGGGAATTGGTAGCAGTGAATACCGCATTGGGTGAAAATGAATACTTAACTTGGGTGGCAGTGAATACCACACGGGGTAAGAACTAATACCATATAGCGTGGCAGGGAATACGGATTGGATGACAAAGAATACCGAACGAAGTATTAATACCAAACTTTGTGACAATGAATACATGATCAAAGGCAAGACGATGACAGTCAAATAAGGAGACAGAGAATACCGAATGATGTGACAGTGATTAGCCCACGGGGTGGCAGTAAATATTAGATGGGTAACATTACAAACCAGTTGGGATACGAGAGGACAAGGAATGACATGACAGAGAATGCCGAATGAGGTGACAGGTATTCTGTAGTGGTGTGACGGTGCATATTGAGACAGTGCATACTGGATGACTGAAAACACCGAACGAGATGACAGTGAATACCGAATGGGAGGACAGAATACGGAACGGGAGACATTGAACACTGAATAGGGTGATGGTGAATACAAACTTCAGCAATTTAAGGACAACATGTATTATCATTTTTTCGTTGTGACATTTTATTAGTTAACGTATTATTATTATTATTATTATTATTATTATTATTATTATTATTATTATTATTTCACTAGACGAAACCTATTCACATGGAACAAGCACACAGGGGACCATTGACTTGAAACTCGAGCTTCCAAAGAATGTTGGTATCAACCTCCCACCGCAGACCCCACATTGCAGCAGTAACTGACCATGATACAGAGTCAGTGATTTTTCATCAGCCTAGGGGAGACGCGAACCCGCGACATCTGAGTGGCATGTCCCGACAGTAACCATTATACCAGCGGACCAGCTAAATTAGGGGAGGACATTTTGTCGTCTGCTTTTAATGATTTAATTTTTTTTTATCTAGTCGGATATTAATTGGCTTATCGATATACTCGCAGACGGATATTTATATTTAAGTTACTTGATATAGATAGAACCCTGCGTATTCTGAAACACTAAACTAAACTAAGCTTTTCCAGCAAAACAGCGGGTGGCGTTATCAAGGCCGGTTGAATTCAGCAGATGATAATGATTAAGGAATACTGTTATTTTCAAGAAAGTTATATATAAGTAATAATAATAATAATAATAATAATAATAATAATAATAATAATAATAATAATAATAATAATAATAATAAGTATTACTACTACTGTTTCTGCTAGTGCATAATGGCAAAAGTTAAAAGGGCATTTTCTTGAGATATATACTGTATATATACATATATATACATATATATATGTATGTATATGTATATATATATATATATATATATATATATATATATATATATATATATATATATATATATACATATACAGTATACTCGTATATCTCAAGAAAATGCCCTTTTAACTTTTGCCTTTATGCACTAGCAGAAACAGGGCATTTTCTTGAGATATATACTGTATATATATATATATATATATATATATATATATATATATATATATATATATATATATATATATATATATATATATATATATATATACACACACATATATATATATTATATATATATATATAATATATATATATATGTATATATATATATATATATATATATATATATATATATATATATGTATATTCATGCACACACAGACACACACACACACATATATATATATATATATATATATATATATATATATATATATATATATATACTGTATATATGATCAAGTGAGTGACTGTGCGTGGCAACACCTCTAGCATTTCTAGAATCGTAGTACCAGGACAAAGGTTGGCATCTCGACTAGAATTCCCAGAACCATCGAGAGCGGATCCCTCAAACGATGTAAGTTCATTCGGGGCATTTATCTTGAATACGATACAGAGGCGCAATTAAAGTTATGCAGATAAACACACCGATGACGCAACATGAAAGAGAGAAACTACCGCAGTAGATGGTCTACTGCGACTTAACGACGCTGATGGTTATTTAAAGTTATTAACTCAGATGCTTCTAAGAGTTAACGAGTCGGATTATTATTATTATTATTATTATTATTTTTTCAGTAGATGAAACCTATTCACATGGAACAAGCACACCAAAGGGGCCACTGACTTGAAATTCAAGCTTCCAAAGAATGTTGGTTTCAACCTCCAACCGCAGACCCCACACTGCAGCAGCAACTGATCATGATACAGAGCTAGTGATATTTCATCACCCTGGGGGAGACGCGAACCCGCGACATCTGAGTGGCATGCCACGACACTAAGAACTATACCAGCGGACGAGCTCTGAAATTTGCCGAAAATGAAAAATTTAAGCTGGAATATGCTTCACAATGTTTAAATTGTACAGTTATGAGTTAATTCCCACTTTTCTGAAATGTAATAATCCTTTCTGAATTTAGTATAGGACATATAGATGTGCCTTTGCTTTCCATGTTCTTATTTTGGCTCAGTAACGTTAACGCTTTCAGGTGCATTTGTAATTTATCTTCGGAAGCGTTAAATATATAAACAGGCAGATAGGATCGACGAGAATAATAGCCATATTATTTAACAAAAATATAAATACTACCTTCTTTTACCCTGTGCTTTCTTATCGGCCGATTTATTTCAAATATAAATCAGCCTTGCCTCAGCAACAAATTAGCATTCTTTTAAGTCTGTTTTAACTTCAAGCGTCATTTCATTAGAATCCATCATAAATTGTCTTGACGTTTATTTCTGTATTCCAGTCGCACAACCTGGAGATCAGCAATGGCAACATACCCACCACAACAATCATCTTTACAACTCATTCACCTGTCATTTATGGCGGATGTATTCCGCCCCCGCAGGGGGGGCCCCTCCGTCAGGTTGTGGGTGGAAGTGGGAGAGCCAAACAACCTAGAAGCGTCATAACTTACCGGGCGGCCAAACCTCCCCCCTTCAAAAAGCGGGTGTCGTTTCAATAACCGCTCCCGATGGAGCAAGTTGGCCGTGTGGTGAGGATCCCAGCGCACCCGGCACAGTTCCCGCAATGCCTTAAAAGTACTTCCTGGCCTGCAATTAGCCTCGTATGACCACATGAGGAATGCGAAGCGCTCGCTTGCTACACCTGGCGCACGATCCCTCCTGGGACCCTTCGGAGCCATATTGGATTCATGCCATTGGAGTTTTATTCCGTAGTAAAAAGCTCTATAAAAAAACCCTGACAACTTTGGGTATACGTTAGATGCGCATTAGCTCAGTATATAGCCAAAATGTAATGTAAATGGCACATTAAACTTGGCTTTTATTTGTTTGAGTAGGCTTTAACGCTTCAATTTGTATTTTCAGTCTTTCTCTGATTTATACTTCAGCCTGTGTTTATATGGCATTTTTAATCTATTTTTTTTGTGTCTCCCGTTTTCTCTGTTTATAATGATTATTTACAAGCCCGCTCATGTCGTAAAGCTTTGCTTAATGACTAATGACTTCCTTAATAAACGATAAACAGTCTTCCTAATATTTCTGTTCCCTTAACAAGAACGGTTCCCCTCAAAAGCTTCTCTCCACCTCCTCATCACATCGTCTCATGTGTTTATTCTCGTTCTTTCACCAGCTTATTACTTTTTCCTTACACGCACAATCTAAAATTCACGCTTCATTCCCATAGAGGAGGCTTGGATACACTTTCCTTTAGCCCTTTCCAAATTTTTTGAATTTTTGAAAATTTTATGCAAAATTTACTGCTGTCTTGAATCACTGTCAGTGCAATTCATCCACTGAGCTGTCCGCATTATTTGCTTTTAGTTATCTTAACAAGTAGATAGCAACCATTTTTCTGTCATCCGTATTGACATCCATCGTTTCATCCCCCTGGCATCCATTCGTAATCTTGCTTTCGCTGATATTCGCTGTCAAATTTTATGGTACAGAACAATTTAGAATTCTTTCACCAGCCTCTGAAACTACTTTTCGCTACCACTGATCATACTGTATCATCTTGATGGTTCAGTTTTATCAGCCTCTGGTCAAAACCACATTTTGTATCGCACATTATTCCCTTGGATTATTGTTTCACTTAGCTTTATATATATATATATATATATATATATATATATATATATATATATGTATTTATATATATGTATTTATATATACATATATATATGTATATATATACATATATATACATATATATATATATATATATATATATATATATATATATATATATATATATATATATGCGTGTGTGTGTGTGTAACGCACGTGCCTCCATATGTAACTATGACTACTCTCTCTCTCTCTCTCTCTCTCTCTCTCTCTCTCTCTCTCTCTCTTTCTCTCTCTCTCTCTCTCTCTTTATATATATATATATATATATATATATATATATATATATATACATACATGTAGGTGGGTGTATGTATGTATGTAATTATGTATATTCGTGCGTTCGTGTTTCACTCCAAAGCCCCAAAGAAGCACATGAATCAAGATGTGAACATCTCAGGTAAAGAGCAGGTGATCTGTACTAAAAGCTTTTCATATTTATTTGAACATCTTTACGGATGAGAAATGGTAAGTAGATCCTAAAATACACAGTAGAACGTCACAGAGAGAGAGAGAGAGAGAGAGAGAGAGAGAGAGAGAGAGAGAGAGAGAGAGAGAGAGAGAGAGAGAATGACCCAAATTTCAGGCAAGAATCAGTCAGCGCGCGGCATCAGGGATTGTTGACTTAAGCTTACTGTAGATTTTATGCCTTATCTTTTTGCCTTGGTAGCAAGTGTCATAACCGTTCCGTAAGTGCTACACGCACGCGCGCGCGCACTCGCAAACGTACGACCCAACAGCATCTCGTCATCCTTAATGACGGTAATTAAGTGATAGCATCGCTTTTTGGCTCTTCTCGCTGTGTTGTTTTTGACGCCGAGACCATCAGATAACTGGAGGAGTTCAGCTCCCGGCCGTAATTCTCTTCTCTTGTCCTACAGTGCTCACCATACCCGATTCACAAACGGTCTTGCTTTCGTTCGTGCTTAAATGTTAAGTTTTACAATGAATTTTACTTGTTTAATGCCCCGTTATACTTAATACCCAACCTATAAAGGTGGAGACTATCTTGGTGACCCCAAATGAGGTTTCTGATGGAGGGAATGCTACAGTATGTCGTCCAAAGTAGAAAGATTTCTTAACAATGCTTCCATGCTGAACTCCAGTGCCTCACTGTACCCAGTACCCACTCATCCGCAGTGCACCTCTCGCGGTGCAATGTATGCATTACTTTACGTTCTTTGTAACCTCCCTTCGGCCCCTAGCTGCAACCCATATCATTCTTTTTACTATACCTTCGTTCAAACTCTCTTTCTTCCATCTTACTTTCCACCCTCTCCCAACAATTGTTTCAAAATTATTTTCAGCGCTGAATGACCTCGTGGGTCCCAGCGCTTGTCCTCTGACCTAAATTTTATATCCCAATTCCAGTAGATATGCCACTAGTCCGTTCTCTCATTCCAGGCTGAATATCAGGTTTCATGATGGCATCGAGTGCGACATTTGAACAAGGTAGTTGGAGTTAGGCGCTGTCAATGATCTGCCTCTGCTCTTCAGTACCCCATGACGCCCAGTTCCCACGCGACCGTGCCCCCATTCCGGGCTAGATGGGAAATTTCATAATGACCTCAAATGCCCCTGAGGGATGGCACGAGGGGAAGCGAAGAAGTGGAAAGAGTTCAAGCAGTAATTCGTGCTGTTTTTTAATCCCGACCATATACCCAGTGCCCTGCTAACAGTGCCCTCATTCCAGATTAAATGTTAATCCTCCTGACGACCTAGAATACGCCTCCTGAACGAGGGAACGCGACGAAGTCGGAAAACGTGAGGGAGAGGAACGCATTTGCATAATGTTTGTATACTCGGATAGAGTTCAGTTTGATATCAGCGGGCTGAATCTTGAATGGGCTATCTCGCTGTTTGGACAATAAATACTGGGCATCTGATCCTCCCTCATTTTTCGAATGGGCCCATTAACGTCGGGATGGTCAGCCTCTGCCGCTACACGAATCTCTCGCAGATGACATGACGTTGACCAGGATGACCTTGGGAAACTGTGACCCAGTATGTGGTCATGTGGGGGTTGCAGTGTCAGGGCAAAAATTCGTCATAACTTGTCATTTCTTCAGCTTTTATTTCTTTGTTTTGATCTCCCCTAAAGAAGCCATATTTTGGGGCGAGCTTTGTTTTTCTGCCAGTCTATTTGTTTGCCTGCCTGTCTGCCTGCTAGTAGGATTGCTTGGAACTAGAGAAAGCAGAATCGTCCTGCTGTTTGTTCAAGGAAATGCTGAAGTGACGATGAGTATTTGGATGAGTAAGATAATCGTTAAGTTTGCATTCTTATCACGTGACGTATGCAAAACAAGATAAAGTTTTAAATTTTTTATTGATTTATTTAACTAGTTTTTAGAAACATTTAGCGAAATTGTCGAAATTGAGAAGTATCTCAGCAGGTCGGAATCTACTTAATTTCAAAAAGCTGCTTTTTATTTTTAAATAATTAACTAATTAATTAATTATTTTTAGACACAATTAGCGAAATTGTCGAGAGCGAAAAGTATCTCAGCAGGTCGGAATCTACTTAATTTCAAAAAGCTGTTGTATTCAGAGGCGATGGCCTTCTCGATAAAAAAAATATTTTCTGACATGGTTAACTTTAATAGGCCTTGCGTCATACTATTACGCTCACTGACAATGATTTCCTTGAATGGGAAGATACAACTGGAGCCACAGAAAGCCGAAGATATTTGGAATCTACAAAAGCTTTGATAAAACAGGCCAGTCTGAGTAGGTTACTCTTAAAATGGAAGCTTATGCGCCAGATGAAGTGGCATGCAAACTTTCGTAGCCTCCAGTGGGATCATGGATAGAGGGCTGGCAGCCTCATCCCACTAGGAATCGGTTAGGAATCGTCAGCAGACCTCATGAAGCTGGTTTGGGCTGAAATGAGTCACAATGAGGCCCGAGAAAGGATCAGACTGAGAGAATGAGTACGTAGGCGAGTAATTAGAAATTATTCTTTCCTTTACGCTACTTACGTACGAGGAAATGTTTAAATAATAATAATAATAATAATAATAATAATAATAATAATAATAATAATAATAATAATAATAATAATAAAAAGCTGGATGCCTTTTCATTTTTACGGGACGGTCCTCTTTCCCAGCACTGAGGCCCTGGGTGTGTAGTGGGGTTGGGCCCCAGGGGGCCATGGCCTTATAGTTGGGAGAGGGAGGAAGAGGGGTTGAGAAAGCGTTCTGGGCTGAATGGGTGATGATGATGATGATGATGATGACGATGATGATTCTGACGATGATGCTGTTGCTGATGGCGATCTGATGACGCTGTTGATGCTCGTGACCGCGGTGACATGCCTCAGATGACCCAAAGGAAGAAATCGGGTCAAAGGATGAAGTCATTGAGGTCGCTGACCAAAATTGTTTTTTAATCTTTTTCTCTTTTTTGTGAGTGTTTTCGAGAATCGAGTGTGAGGGTCAGTCAGCCACAGGGCCGGCTGCCCGAGGAATGGTTATCATTAAATAACACACGCATGCAACTGCTGATGCAACGTTTGGTTTTCTTCTTTTCTTTGGCTGTTTGTTTGTTCGTTGTCAGTTCGTTTGAATGTTTCTGTGATGTCAATGATACGTGTTTTTTTTTTATTTTTAATTATGGCTTTGGCATTGTTTTTTTTTCTCTGTTACTTGATTGTCAGAAGCTTTCGTTATGCTAAAGTTTACATGTTTTTAATAACGTCTTCAGTTACAGTTGACTTGTCTGCGATAGCATGTCATAAGTGTGACAGTTGAGATATATCCCAGAGAAAAAAAAATCGTAACAGTGTTATTTGCAGCGTTGCGATTTTTTTTTATCTTGGATGTATCTTAATTGTCACACTTATAACTTGTTTATAAGTGTGACAATTAAGATATATCCAAGATAAAAAAAATCGTAATTGTCACACTTATAACAGGTCATAAATGTGACAATTACGGTTTTTTTTAAATCTTGGATATATCTTAATTGTTACACTTATGACTTGTTATAAGTGTGACCATTACGACTTTTTTTTTTATCTTGGATATATCTTAACTGTCACACTTATAACAAGTCATAAGTGTGACAGTTGAGATATATCCAAGATAAAAAAAAAATCGTAACGGTGCAAATAACACTGAATAATTATGCGAGTTTATCAAAATAGCCAAAAAAATATATACAACAAAATAAAGGAAGCTCCTAACAACAGATCCCCGTAACTGAAGGAGAGCTCGCCGAAACAATGTACATTTCAACAGTGCACATGGTAACAGGAAGCAACAACAACAACGTTTCCTTTCCAAGACCTGTAACAAATCCTTCTGTTCCATGCAGATAAGCGTGAAGGAATCATTACGATGCTTTCAAAGATACAAGAACGCCTTTGGAAGGTCTGAAACTGGAATGGGAACCGCGCATGTCATGGAAGTATCAAACTATGCGAGGATAATCCTGAATCGCTAATTTTCCAGACGAATTCGCTAGTTAATTGGCCTTGCATTTAGAAACGAAAAATGCCAAGGAGATTCGCCTGTGAAATGACAAGGAAATTTGCTTGTGAAGGTCTGAACTCCACTAGGTTTCTTCTGCCTCCTCAAGTATATACCACAGTGACCAGAGGGTGAAGCAAGACTTGAAGCAACTTCAGATGAAGGTCACGAGGAAAAGTAATGGATTCGTGGATAGGTAAACTGTCTTCATGTAAAAATGTCGATTCATAATGACCCCAAAAGTTAGAAAAAAAGATTAAAACTCAGTGAAACACGTATATTACTGTAATGGTACGCGGCTTCTAGATAAAAGGATGGGGACCAGAGAAAAAAAAAAACTGAAAAGTTAAACTTGCAGTTAACAATACATTGAAAAGGTAAAGACGTAAAATCTGTTGAAAGGTTTCATCTAATTTTCATAAATTCCTGCTGGGTGAGATGAAGGAAATACACTTGCAAGATAACTGGAATGAATTAACAGTACAGGTTAGGCTTTGGGGATCATTGGTGGTCTTATTAGTTGAAGCTCTTTCCTCAGAGATGGGAAACAGATGATTGATTGATTATAGCTACTAAAACTAGTGTCACAACACATAGGTTATTGACACCGTAATAAATTAAAAAAAGGAAACTAAAATAAATAAATAAATAGCTTTAAAAGTAGTTTCATATGGTAAATATCTAAACATATATATATATATATATATATATATATATATATATATATATATATATATATATATATATATATATATATATATATATATATATATTTCGGAGAAATAAAACGAGCAGAATGGACTAACACTCACGAAGTTCAAATGACACTGAAGCAGAAAATTTAGTTTAACAAACCTGTCCCCTAAAATACGTGTCAATGAGTCAGTGTACTATGCAAGTCGTAGTAGATACTACTGCCATTCACTAACAACGATTCCTCTGGATCTTTCCTAGATAGTGACCCCCCGCCCAGGGGTTTTAACCCGGTATGTATCCTCCACCTTTGCGGCGTGTTTAGCACAAGGCCGTTGGGGATTACCATAAAGACATAGACAAAAGACTTTAGATATCATAAAGGTAATGATCCCAAGGAATATTAGTCTTAGATAACGACCCCCAAAAACCCTTGGGGGTTACTATCTAGGAAAATTCATTCCTCTCTCTACCCCGCCTCGAAAGTTATTCAGAAACATAAATCTCCTTCGTACTAGGAATGTGACATAAAACTGTATCATCGCTGCTCATTTCCATTACTTTATTCCACAAACAAAGTGATAATTAATAACTTGTTATCCATTCGTTTGATACTCTTCATTTACAGTCACTGAAGAAGCGAGTATTTTATATATATATATATATATATATATATATATATATATATATATATATTATATATATATATATACATATATATATATATATATATATATATATATATATATATATATATATATATATATATATATATATATATATATATATATACACACACACACACACACACACATACGAGTATATATATATATATATATATATATATATATATATATATATATATATATATATATATATATTGTATATTTAGACGTCTGTGGTGGCCACAGTCAAGGTTACAAAGAGCTTGGGGCCAGTAACCACATCCCCTATAGACTTGCACCATTCCTAAACGAAAAACGATGTTGATTGCATATATATATATATATATATATATATATATATATATATATATATATATATATATATATATATATATATATATATATATATATATATATATATATATATACATGAAATTGTTCTACGAAGGTAGAATTAAACGTCATTTACCCTCAACTACCAGTAACTGTTACTTAGCAATTCAACTTGCATTTAGTGCAAAAAAAAAAAAGGAGCTGTATAAATCACCGATGTTACATCCTACTTAAGTGCCTAAATGATGATCGTGTTTACTCAATATTAGGGTCACACGAGATGTACGTGCTGTTGGGAGAGCGGGAGATGCCTGATGCTTGCAGAGAAAATATGGAAGATGATTTTTCTTATCTCGCTCTTATCTCTGCCTCATTTGCTCTCTCACTCTCTATATCTCTCTCTCACTTTTTTTTTCTCTATTCGCCATTTCGTTCCTCGGGGGAGTTTGTTGAAAATGGGTTTGAATAATCTTTTGATAATCTATTTTTCTTGTTCCGTTTTTATGTCTGACTCTTTGTTTTTATGTTTGTTCTGTTTTTGAAGGTTTGATGTTATGGTGACTGTGGATTTTGATGATTTTTTGGTAATCCCTAATTTTTTTTTGCATTTTCTAATCCGATTTTTTTATAATTATTTTCATATTTCCCACTTCATTGCTAATTGCATTATTATTATTATTATTATTATTATTATTATTATTATTATTATTATTATTATTATTCGTTTTTAAAAGCCAGGCTAATTAGTAACCATCTTCTTCTTAAGGATACGAAGTCATGGATCATTTGCAAAAACTGCTAAACAATGACTGTCAGTCCTTCTCAATGAACTTCTATAAATACTTTATTACTTTCGTATGGAGTAATGCCATGCTTAATGAGACTCTAATTACACCACATCTAGGTTTGAGGATTTATATTTAGAGGAAAATTCTCTGGAGTAAATTTAAGAGAGATTTTGAAATTTTACTTGACAATGTCCGACGTAAAAATGCTCCGTTCATCATTTTGTTTTCCCCGACGGCTATAACCTGCCTTCAATCAAGAGGCAAGACTGTGGCTTCCCTCATGCATTAGAGCCCCCTTTATTACTATCTCGTTTTTCCTTCGACGGGCCTGGGCTAGAAAAGAGCAACAGGTTTCCCGTTCTTGTCCATTCATACCTACAAATACTCTCTCGGTCTGCTATAATACTCTCTCAGTCTGAATTCATATCTATGAAAAGGTAATATTAAAACATAAACGTGATTAAATCGTAAAATAAAATCATAAGAATTTACATTTTGAAGCACGAGCTTCAATGAAAATAGCAAAACACTGAAGCAACTGAAATTGCGTTAGTATTTTAGCATAATATGTATTGGGTTGAAAGTTTCGAAGAATACTAACATAAAAACAGGCATTTTGGTACTAACATAAAATATAAGCGAAACAGAAACGTAAAATGAGAAAGGGAGAATTATTATATTTTACAAGGGGGGAAAAACCAGACTGAAAGTGTAAACTTCACTCGTGACATGAAGTCGATGACTCAATGAAAAATAAAATGAAAATTGAAAATGGTTATTTTTGTGAAGAAAATCACCACGAACGCACAATCAAATGAGGTGGTGTGATGTAACACCCCAGGATTCGTCCAGGGAGACAGTAAGTGAAGAAAGGAAAGAGAGAAACTGAAGCACAGAAGAAATGGGACGAGGGTTCAGCAATTTCGTCACCTCTAGGGTCTTGTGTATTAATCTACGAAGAGGGGGGGGGGAAACAACTCCCGGGACGTGACATAAGCCAGTTCCAGGAAACGAAAATAGAACAACGTGGAGAAAACATAACAGACTTGTGCAAGAATTGAAAATGATTTTGAAACCTGTTTTTGAAGAGACAGGAAGGATTTTTAAAGCCATGAAGCCATCGCATAGGCTGTATCTCTCTTGTATTATGGTAAAGCAGGAACTATATTAGGACTAACACCCCATCAGATGGGGCTACAGAACTACTTTAGGGAAAGCTTCATTCATCACGAAATAACAAAATGACCAGAAGTATGTAAAAAGATGCATCAGTATATAAGCAGAGCAAGTAATATCGGACTGAGAGCATCATCCTGAAAAGACGGGAAAGGCTGAATGAGTCATAATTAAAATAGCGAATCATTATGGCTGAGGACTGGAAGGAATTTAAATTAAGTTTTGAAGTATACAGTTAATTGTTGGTCACAAACAGAAATCGCAGAGCTATAGATGACAGAGAGAAAAACATATCCACGAAAGAGACGGAAAAAATGTGGTTTTTGCCAAAGCCAAACAATTTACAGAATTGACGACCGAAATTTTCATCACTGTAGACAAAAATTGAGGTCATCTATGTTCGGTAAAGCCACACGAGCACAGAAATGCTTGGCTTTAATTCTGGCACTAATGCTGATACTTCCACAAGAGAGAGAGAGAGAGAGAGAGAGAGAGAGAGAGAGAGAGAGAGAGAGAGAGAGAGAGAGAGAGAAACTGATCCACGGCACAGCAATGATCTGGTTAGGTCAGTGACTAAATGATAAGAAACAGGA
This sequence comes from Macrobrachium rosenbergii, assembly GCA_039081455.1. Lineage (NCBI taxonomy): Eukaryota > Metazoa > Arthropoda > Malacostraca > Decapoda > Palaemonidae > Macrobrachium > Macrobrachium rosenbergii. Next base: position 25,764,488 of record JANJGK010000036.1, read on the forward strand.
TGTGTTTCTGAAACGCAATGCCACCGCTGGCCAATTCCTATTTGACCTTGACCTCACACTGCCCACTGTTTTTAATAGGCAAAGTATGCATGGCAAATATGAAGTCTACCATTCAATGGCCAAAAGTTATGGCCAATGTTAGATTCCTGCCAGACCTTTGACCTCCAAGTAGAATCCTGACCTCGACCTTGCCCTTACTCTGCACATCAGCTTCATTAGCAGAATATGCATGTCAAGTATAAAATATTCCTATGTGACCTTTGACCTTTCAGTATGACCTTGACTCTTGAATGCACTTCATGAAATGTTGATTCTCCCTCACCCATAGATGATATATAAGAAGTCTGAGGTTTTTATCCTTGAAGATGTTAAAATCATATGAGGACCAGATAGACAGATAGATGGATGGATAGACATTCCATGCACCATATGCCCCAAGACGATAAACCGGGCTCGTAAAAACATGCTGACTCATCTTTCCTTTCTGTATCAACCAAGGTTGAAGTAAAAAGACAATTGCGAGTCGGTTCAGAGCAAGGGACGGAGGGATGAAATGGAGGAGTAGAAAAGGAAAGGCAGCGTCATTTGCAATTAGGCCCTTAATTGGAACTTTTTCCTTGCTGTCACTCTTCTTCATCTCTGGGATGCTGTCTCTTCCTTCAGAAGAGGGTTCATTTTCCTTTCTTTTTAGTTTTCTGTAAAAGAAAGCTACTGAGATGGCTTTGTCTGTCCGTCCACATTTTTTTGGTCCGCCCTCAGATCTTAAAAACTACAGTGGCTAGAGGACAGCAAATTGGTATGTTGATCATCCACCCTCCAATCATCAAACATACCAAATTACAGCCCTCCAGCCTCAGTAGTTTTTATTTTATTCAAGGTTAAATTTAGCCATAATCGTACGTCTGGCACCGCTATAGGTACCAACAACACAGGCTACCACTGGGCCGTGGCTGAAAGTTTCATGGGATGCGGTTACGAGTTTCATGGGCCGTGGCTGAAAGTTTCATACAGCATTATATGCTGTACAGAAAACTCGATTGCGCCGAAGAAACTTCGGTGCATTTTTTTCTTGTTGTTCCTTAATCCCAGCTCTGTCTGGAGCATTCGGTGGCCAGACTATCGGTCTCCTCAAGGAAATGACGTAAAACCGAGAAACAGCACCGACTTGAAAGTAAACAGGGAGATGTATGTGGGAAAACTTTAGAAATTCCAAAGCGGGAGTGAATGTAGGCATTGACGGTAAGACTAGTGAAAGCAATATCACTAGACTATGTAGGCCTAGGAACAAAACAGAAAAAAGGAATAATCCATAGGATATTAGGCAGCAAATCTCGAGGACTCTGAAGTAAGACAAGTGAAATTAATATCTCTAGACACTGAAGACATGGGACAAGTAGAAGACGTAGTATTCCATAAGATATCAAGTAAAACATTTCTAGTAATACTCTAGAAAAGGACAACTAGACCTATCAGACTCAGGGACTACGGACAGAAAATGTAATACTCCACAAGATATCTGGCAAAACATCTCAATATCACTTTGTAAAAGAACCTATACACCTTATATACGGAGACACCAGCAGAAAGAATAATATTCCTTAGGATAATATCCAAACTACGACGAGTGATGCTCGATAATGGACCCCGGCGGATGGCCACTTACGAAACGTCGCTTGGACAGCTGTTGAAGGACGAAAATGGCAGTAATGTTCGAGTTGAAAGCATTTGAGTGTCGGTTGCATAAGAAGCAATTCTGCAGCAGCAGCAAATGAAGTCCAGAAGCCAAAGCACGCCACGCAATGGCCGTTAACTTTTTCTTTACTTAATGACAGTCAAGTAGCATTAAGTAGGTAAAAACACTCTGCACTTGTGGTAAGGGTATTATTGTTAATTAGTTTAGAAACTGTTTCCATACACAGTTATAGATTATTTCATTTCATATGAATATGCGATATATGAATGTACATGTCTCTTATCTAAATGCCTGTCCACTTGAGTGATTTATGATAATTACGGGGCCACTATATTGAAAAAAGAAAAACCTTTAGTCATACATATTTGTGAGAAGACTAGCTGCTTATACACATGCGCACATCAGCACAGCTACATATTTACGAACACGCATGATCCGACCCTAATACAAATACACACATTTAAGTACTTTATAAAAAATGCAGTGGCACTGTGTGGTTAAGATCCTTTAGGTATGTGGAAAAGGTACATTCATTAGTCAAAATATTACCATCCAAATATGCAGTCATATAAAGGCATTTAGAGACCCAGACATCAATGATATCGAGAATATAATGTTTACGTTCACATAAACATGCATAAAACACACACACACACACACACACACGCACACACACAGTCCAAATGCTTTACTTACACGCTTCAGCTCTTTATGACATTCCAGTGCCGATGTTTTACAGAAAAATCTTTGCAGATTTAGCAAAAGTAACAATAAAATCTTAGCATATATAGAGAATAATACACATACGTATATACGATCGCACATGCGTCTAGTACGAATACACACCCATGTACTTGATCACGTACATACACAAAATAACCAAACGTACATAATTGGAGTTGGAATATAAAATTTAGGTCAATGGCCAAGAGTTGGAGCCTATGAGGTCATCAAACGCTGAAAATAATGTGGAAACCTTTGTTAGGAGAGGGTGGAAGTAAGATGGAAGAAAGAGAATATGATCTGAGGTACAGAAAAAGGAATGAAAGGGGTTGGAGCTAACAATCACAAACTTAACAATCACAAACTTAAGCTTCCCATACATATTTATGCGCATGATAAAAACGCATATATGTATTAACATATTTACACATTCATATTCAAATATATCTCCACAAGCTTGATCCCATACAAATAAGAAAACGTACGTAAACAAACAAAATGGTTTGGAACAATCCAAGGCAGGAGCTTAACTTATTTATATTATTATTGCTAATTAGAGCATTTCATGTGGAGTACACAAAGGGCCTTTAACAAGATCTTATTTTTCTTCTTCTTTTTCTAGTTTATTATTATTATTATTATTATTATTATTATTATTATTATTATTATTTTTTTTTTTTTTTTCTGAAATTCTCCATAATAGAGGAAAGAAATGCTTCGCGTCGTTACTTGAAAGGATATAATTATGTGCTTGTCGCATTCTTATCTTTACATTCTACATTTTCTTTCTTTCCATCTGTTGCTCCTTAAGTCCTCTCTCTCTCTCTCTCTCTCTCTCTCTCTCTCTCTCTCTCTCTCTCTCTCTCTCTCTCTCTCTCTCTCTCTCTCTCTCTCAGACGTACTTTATCCCGCTGAAACAGTGATTCCATCTTGTAAAAAATTATTCCAAACTTGGCAATAGAAATGAACTAATAAAAACTTGACCTAATTACGTATATTGCCTTCTTAGAAATACAAAATGATGAAAATGGTGTTATGACAGTATATTATTACATAAAAAAAACAATCTAGTCATTTATCTATCACTGGAGAACGAATAAATAATGAAATATACATCATTCACGATAAAATGAACCAGTACTTCACATTATTATTATTATTATTATTATTATTATTATTATTATTATTATTATTATTATTATTATTATTATTATTATTATTATTATTATTAACGCAAATCATACATAGGGAAGAAGCCTACATGAAAACGAGTAATTATAGTAATTCTATACGTGCACAAGCTTTGGAACTTTCTTCCTCTTTTTGGTTTCCGATCTTTATAATATTGCCTGGGCTAGATATAAGCACTGGGCTGTCCATCCCACTGTTCTTTGCTTTTGAAAGAGTTGCTTGAATGGTTGGTTTCCCCTTGGCGACTTCCGATAACAGATGTCCCCTTTTAGTGTACGTCTGGCTTTCTCACATTTATATGTATATATGCAAATATATATATATATATATATATATATATATATATAATATATATATATATATATATATAATTTGCTTGTATATATATATTTACATATATATATATATATGTATTTATATACAGTATATTTATGTATATATATATATATATATATATATATATATACATATATATATATATATATATATATATATATATATATATATATATATATATATTTATATAAATGTATATATACTGTATATGCATAAATATATATAAATATATATGTATATATATATATATATTTGTGTAAATACATTGTGCATGTATGTATGTATGTAGGCTATGTATGTATAATTTTAAAGTTGTTCCCATATCGACCTTGAAATATCCTTTAATTCTTTATAGGTTAGTCTCTGTTTTCTTTTATCGCTCATAAGAACTTTTTATTTTATTGAAGCTTTCTTTTGTCCCCTGTGATGGGTAGCATAAAATAATAATAATAATAATAATAATAATAATAATAATAATAATAATAATAATAATAATAATAGTAGTAGTAGTAGTAGTAGTAGTAGTAGTAGTAAAATAAATGCCTCAATTTAATTCACTAAACAAACGTAGCAACAGAAGAACACTTCTCACGTGACGGAGGAGCATCAGAACGACATTCAGAGCCCCATCAGGGTCATCCATTAATATTTGCTTATACTGTATGAAGGTGACGTCATTTTCTCGGAACAGATGTCTCCTTACGATACCCAAGTCATCAAATACTTCCTTCGCGAGTGACATCATTCGCTGCAAAGTTGGCCAACGGAGTCCCTCCATGCCTTGATTCCTTTTCCACTGCACATTCTTAATTTTTTTTTTCTTATCCTCTTCTTCTTCTCTTTTTCTGCGACGAAGAAAGCGGAACCTGTTACATAATACTCATTTCCGACGTGCGAGGGACTCACTGTGGCACTGCGTAGTTCTATGCCCTCTGGCTGAGTGGTGGGGTTCTTGGAGGGAGTGTTGTTGAGGTTGGGGGGTCATATTCCCCCACCCTCCCCTCCCCACCTCCTCTCATCATTCTTCATTCCCCAACTTTCCTCCACTCCTCTTTTTCTCCCCCCCTCTGTTTTTCTTCTTGAGCTATGCCGGACCACCTGTCTTCTCCTCCTCCATCACCAGGATCACACCGCAAGCAAGGCGCATGCGCGCACGAATCGCACAATCGAGCCTTTGGTTTTATATCCCCTTCCCAACAGTATCCATTGTTTTCATTGCTTTCGCAGTCAAGCCTTCGCTTGCATATACGCCCTGGGCAACGTCGTCCCATTCTTTTTGTCGCTCCTTTTGTCACTTACACACTTCTTTTTTTGTCTTCCATTGCCTCGTTTGATTTAATGCCTTCGAGGTCCAGTTGGCGCTTCGGATCTTCTTGTGTTTTCATCCAGTGACATCTGGGCACTTGATATGATGCTCCAGATTGATAACGCCGTTAATCGCCTTTGGGCATCGCCTTCGGGTTTTTTGGACTGTCACGCCCCCCCGCCAACCCACCCCCCTTCATGCGTCAGTGTTAGTGCCCTCTAAACGTCAAGACGATTAGCTTTTAGCTTTACTGGTCTTGATTACTAGCAAGACGAATGACGAAGCAAGACAAGCGTAACGATTTTTGAAGTTCGGTTGAAAGATAAAATATGATTGCATTATCACTATATTTAATATTACGAGGTGGCGTCACAATGAAATGGGTTATTGATACCGAAATCCACACTTTGTCGACAGTGAACGGTAATAGACTATGAAAACCTAGTTAACACCAAAGAAAATACAGTTTTTCTTGTTTTTTATTGTTTTAAATTCTACAAAAGAAAAAAAAATATCCGTCAGAATTCTGTTTATACAGTCAATACACACACATGAATACATACTCTCATACAAGAACATAAACAGATTAACATCTTTGCAGGTCTGGGAATGACATATTTCCTAATTACTGTCCATATACATGCGGTCTTTGAAGGTCAAATTTCAAAGTTCGAAAGTAAGATGGACCCAGTACTAGGTACTCCTAAAGAAAGTTGGGCATGAGATGAACAAAAGCAAAGTATGCCTTCATTGGAAGCGGCTGGTTAATTGTTAGGTGTAAAGCTAGCTAGATTCTGGAGTGAATACATAAAGTTCTAGGTAGCAAGATGCTAGGTAGGAAATGATTATGCGTTGGGTATATATTAGGAATTTGAAGACTTAAGTAGAAGATCCATAATTTCACCGGTGCAATGGAATAAGGCTCAAATTTTAAACGCAAACCGTTCTGAATGATATGAAAATGTGACAAGAAAATAATTGTAAGGGTAAAGTTGCATGTAAGTTGAATCTAGTGACCAAGGCAAAATCGGACAGAATAAAACCAGTTGCTGAAGTTACAGAAGAACACCAGGGGATGAGTTGGCTCAACAATCCCTTTATCCACTCCCACCTCTGGTTCCACAGACACATAACCATA
>JANJGK010000036.1:25770974-25783474 GCA_039081455.1 Macrobrachium rosenbergii
TCGCCCTCGCTGATTCGGTGGGCAATAAAAAGAGTGAGATAAAAGTAAGTAAAACCAAAAGAAATATTGTCTCATAATGGATTGAGCTTCGTGGTAGTATGCTGTTAGTGGTGTTGGGCGTCTAAGTACTGTTGCTGTTAATATTAATAGTGGTAGCAGTAGAAATATTAGCATTAAAAAGAACGGGGACCATACAGCGAATGCATTCATAGAAGAAAATAATAGTGACTTGCTTATAACTGCTGTTGATAATAGCTGCGTCGGTGTGGTAATTTAGATAGAAGATATACCATTATAAATAATGGTAGTACTGGTAAAAAAAATGATATAAAGAGTACACTGTCCTTGATTTAAAAAAATGACCGTTTTAGTCTGCTGCTGTCGGTGGTTTTGTGAATGTGAGGACACATATGCCGTGTAAGCAGCACTGCAAGTTCATCTCACTTTCCTTTTCGTAGTGGCCCAATCCAAGGTCCAAATTTCTTTGGGCCTTGGCCTAATCGATGGCGAAGATTCGAGGTCTTAATCGCACACACACAGGTTGGCTTGTCACAGCTGATTTATTTGTCTTTCGGGAACTGTAGCCCCACTTCGAAAATTTCAAAGTCATCTGTTCGCATCACCAATACACGCCCAGTGTGGTGCTCAAAACTTTCCTAAGTTGTCTTAGTAATCGTAATAGTAGTAGTTGTAGCAGTTGTGGCTGCAACTATAGTAGTAGTAGTACAGCGGTAAAACCAAAGATGACTTCTCTTTAAGAGCGATCGGTCAAAGAAGAAAGGTTCTGTTTCGTCATGAAATAAGTTTGTTTCGGCTTTGTTGCTTGTCTTTGTCAATAGTCATAGTCGTAGTATTAGTCGTGGCCGAAGTAATAGTAGTAATAGTAACAGTGTAAGAACGATCAGAATGATATTGGTAAAACTGCTATATTTTGGCGAATTAATTTGATGTTGAAATGATTATGTACTTTTCGTGCAGAAGGGAACGCTGGAAATCAATCGCTTTCCTCCAGGATAAGTTGTCGACTTATAACCGTTATTTGAATATCGCATGTAGAACTGTTTAAATATTAAGTGTATTGAAAATGAAAAGTGAATAAACTCTAAGTATCGGCCATCACATCAACTTTTAAAGTTGTACATGAGCAATGTTAAGAAACCATTTCCCAAGAGTTGTGCATATTATTATTATTATTATTATTATTATTATTATTATTATTATTATTATTATTATTATTATTTGCAAATCACCCTGAAGAACCAAAAGATTCACTTACGAAGCAGAAAAAAAAAAAATCGAAATAAATGATAGATTATTCAACAAACTGTTAACTGTACATATGCATAAACAGAATTAAATTAGTAATAAAATTACAAAAATTTTGCATGGTGGTTTGAAATATTATAAAGTAGCGTCATAGCAGTAACGAAACCAGCTGAGGGCCTAAAGCTTCACAATGTCACAGTTTTGCAAATGTGGAGGTACATACAAAAAAATCAACGAGTATTGCCAGTACTTCATGCTATTTATGTCCATAATGTAGACTTCTCTATCTTCCCTTGTGTTTTCCGAAATATTAACCATTGCCAGTACTTCATGCTATTTATGTCCATACTGTAGACTTCTCTATGTTCCCTTGTGTTTCCCGAAATATTAACCATTACCAGTACTTCATGCTATTTATGTCCATAATGTAGACTTCTCTATCTTCCCTTGTGTTTCCAGAAATATTAACCATTACCAGTACTTCATGCTATTTATGTCCATAATGTAGACTTCTCTACCTTCCCCTGTGTTTCCCGAAATATTAGCCAGCCATTTTTACGAAGTGGGTCTGTTATCATCTATGGGGAGGATCCCACCTGCGCTTAAGTTTCTTATCATCAAAAAAAGTTAATATTTAGGAGATATGGCCGGACCTCAGGGTGATTTTAGATAATTTCTTATGGAATCTTATGTAGAATTTGTCGAGATTGTAGGAATTTGGCAAGATCTGGCATAAGGCCCAGATCAAAATCGTTTACAGCTTTTGAATTTACCTCTACCTTTGCAAGCTAATTTCTGCGCAAGTGCTTAGCTCAAATTTTCCTTTTCGTTGATATTTTACTTTGTAAATTGCTTTATTATTTTACGCATAATCTTCAAGATGTCTGATTTTATTATTGTGGATCTGAGCAGCACCATTTACCGGGACAGTTAAAACCTAGTTAAATAGAAACCCCTCAAGTCCAGATTTTCTTACATATACCCCTGTCTAATAATTCGCTGTCATTTCTCTTAACGTTCAAAAATATCAGAATTTAATTTTTAATCAGTATCCGTATTCCAGTCACAAATGTAAGCTAATAAGTTACATTACTGGCTAGGAAATGTGAGATCACTTGCAGCACAAATTACTTATTGCGCATTTTGGTAAACGTTGCATTGCTTTGTCCTTTAGTGTGTATACGATCTTGAAAAAGTAGTCCTTGGTTACCTAACGAAATGGACATACATTCGGTCTTTCGGATTTCCACCCTATTCTTCCAAGAGCTTCTGACGATAATGTTTGAATATTTTGCGTACAGATGAAGAACTCGAAAAAGGAATCGTAATTTATGAAACTGATTTTGGGGATCGTGACACATACTGCTGCTGAATCACGAAAGAGCATCTGTTACTATAATAGGAATGTGAAAAGGAGGAAACATTGAAATTTGTGTCGGGAGTGAAAGATTATTATGATCTTAATTTTATCATTACTGTTCACTTGGTTGGCCATACTATGGTCTTCTCTTATTGAGAAAGAAAGATAATTTTGTTGATAAATCCTTTAGTCTCTGTATAACGATATTGATTTATGATACCTGTAAACAGTGACAATTCAGAACGAAAATGGCTAGCAATAAAATCCTATTTGATAATGTCAAACTCCTTTTGCGGACGGTTGGCAGGAGGTTTATTTGTAGGAAAACTGTGAATTTATGCAAACTCGTCAAGTGAGATTGACTGGAGGTCACTCCTATAAAGGAGTTCAATAAATGGAAACTTATAAGGACCCGGATGATATTTCTTTTGCTGTATCAAGGGCCACAACACAACAGTGTCTTCCATCCTGTAAGAGACCGCGATACAGAATTGCCCTTAACTGTACCACAGTTCCCTGCGTGGAATCGTCTACAGTTCAGCCAATTCTGCTCTTTTGCGAACGAACAAAAGAACGGAGAACCCGGAAGTCTAGTTAAACACATTGCTTTGAAAGTGAACAAATAGCCAATCCTCCAGCCATTATGAGGATGATGTCTGGTCCACCGGCATTCCTCCCGATCCTCACAGGGTAGATTAGGATCTCTGGGATCTCGGTTTAACGCGCACGATGCTCAACCCGATGAGGGTGACGTGTGCTGAGGAGACGAGAAGAAGCAGCAGATGAGGGTGACAACAGCAGAAACAGATAAGGAAAACACCCTTCACATTTCGTCCAATTAGTCTATATTTGCAGTCAGTGTATCAGAAGAAAGATAACTGCTAATTGCATTGCGTGCCTCTCGCAGGGAGGAGGAGGAGGAGGAGGAAAGAAGAGGAGAAGACAGAGGGTTGGAGGAAGGAGGAGGGATGGGATGGCACTGGTGGAAGAGGTGATGGGGGAAAGGGAAAGGTGTTGGGGGTGGGGGGTTTGGCGGCGGGAAAAGGATGAGGAGTAGCGGTAGAGGAGCTAAAGCTCCGAACGTTGCTATTTAACCACTTAATTGCTGCTTGTGTAAACGAGCGGTGTTGAACGACATGCATCCATGATCAAGAATTGCCTCTTCTTCTTCTTCTTATTTTGATACGTCACTTTTTGGACTCGCGGACTTCAAAGGACAGTCCTCCCACTCACCGAGAGGTACAACGGTCTCGGAGATAGATGGCGTAGCGTTCAGTCAAGCTGTTGGAGGAGTTTTGATGGACAAACAATGGCTGAGCGCCATAAGCCAGTCAAAACAACCGCGATCATGCTGATGTATCTCTTCTCTTCTTCTTCTACATCAATCATCTCAGAGGTCCGCTTCGGGGTGGCACGGGACCTACAATTAGCTGCAAATACATTCATTACTCATTGAGGTGCATAAATACTTCCATTCGCAGACAAAGCCATGACTGATTTGAGAAGACCAGACAGCAAATAAGCCCTGGTAGGCGCGTTCATAATTCAGACCTCATGCTGCTGGACGTATCAAAGGATGTTTGGATCTATCATTTTTAAATGGACTGTTTTTCGAGCCAGAACCGAACAAAATGTATTACTACACTTCTCACCACTGTGCATTATAGGCTACGTCTACGCCTCTTAACAGTGTTTGCCACAGCGTTCCAGTCAAAATAATTACACTGGATTCCAAAAAACCTCCTTTGTTTTGTAACCTGGCTTCTCATGAGACTATAATTACCGTGTTTGCGACCACACTGAAACATGTGCGGTGCATCAGCGAGGTCGATTCAACGGATTCCAAAAACCTTCTCTTGAGAGCATGGCTTCTCCTGGGACTAAAGAGAGATTATACCTGCTGGCATAGCAACTAGGAGGTCGCTGCAAGACTTCCTCTTTGCCGCCCTTTAATTAGGCGAGAGCAAACAATAACGTGGTATTTATCATCGCCTCGTTAAAGGATGCAGAGCTGGATGGTTAAGCTCACATGAACGCGGAAACAGAAAAACTATCTGTCTATCTCATTTGGATGTACCTCTGTAACACTGGCATTTTAGTTTTCTGTCAAGGAAAACTGTTGAGATGGCTTTTTGTCCGCCCTCAGATCTTAAAAACTACTGAGGCTAGAGGGTTGCAAATTGGTATGTTGATCATCCGCCCTCCAATCATCAAACATGCCAAATTGCAGCCCTCTAGTCCCAGTAGTTTTTACTTTATTTAGGTTAAAGTTAACCATGATCGTGCGTCTGGCACCGCTATAGGTGCCAACAACACAGGCAAACACCGGGCCGTGGTTGAAAGTTTTATGGGCAGCGGCTGAGAGTTTCATTGGCCGTGGCTGAGTGCTTCTCATACAGCATTATACGCTGTGCAGAAAACATGAATGCGACGAAAAAACTTCGGCGCATCGTTTACTTGTTTATCTCTTTCATTTTATTGGTGTATAAACACTTACATTCACATATCTGAACTTATACAAAAAAAATTAGAAGGTTATGTTTCTGACAGAAAAGCATATTCCGGTAATTTGATAAAAGTTGAAACTGATTCTTTTATTTCATCCATACATGAAACAAACCTCTTTACTCTATATTCGAAATAGAGATATAAGATGTTAATACACACTTTCATGCATTAACAGACATGTAAAGACGTTTATACGTTCATGAAGGTATTACGTACATATGAGTCGATGTATGCAACTATGCAATTTCAAGTTCATGCGCTTTTTGTCTGAAATTCGATTATTTAAAGTCAGCAAATCCAATTTTTTCTGACTTGATAAATGCGTCCTTCCTCCGAATCTCCATTGCTCAATACCCTCTGATGTTCGTTCAGTGGACTGAAACAATGTACTTGTTTATATATAAATATTTTATTTTCAGTCATTCGTAATATCCGCACGTGGATTGGGGCCAAGATGACCAGTTGATTCTGTATTTCAGGATATGCAACCACACACGTGCATGTATACACACACATATATGCATATATGATTACACAAACACACACATATGCATATACATATATAAAACACAAACATATATATACATACATATACTTATACATATACATATATATGTATATACATATATATATATATATATATATATATATATATATATATATACATATACATACATAAATACATATATATTCATATATAAACCTAACCTGACAGCGTCATGTTACAATTTATAAATAAATGTAGAAACATTTACCCAACTGAGCATCTATGCTTTCATTTTTAAAATTTACTGAATATGAGTTGATGAGATCAACGGCTCAGTTACGCCAAAGCAACCGCAGAAATTTTTGTTTATCCCTCCAGCACACTACAATATACATAAACTAATATCCTGCTTGTTAGTTTTCTGTAAAAGAAAACTACTGGGATGGCTATCTGTCTATCCCTCAGCACTTTTTCTGTCCGCCCTCAGATCTTAAAAATTACTGAGGCTAGAGGCTGCAAATTGGTATGTTGATCATCCGCCCTCCAGTCATCAAACACACCAAATTGCAGCCCTCTAGCCTCAGTACTTTTTATTTTATTTAAGGTGCCGACAACACAGGCCACCACCAGACCGTGGCTGAAAGTTCCATGGGCCGCGGCTGAGAGTTTCATGGGGAGTGGCTGAGAGTTTCATGCAGCATTATACGCTGTACAGAAAAGTCGATTGCGCCAAAAATACTTCGGCGCATTTTTTACTTGTTTTTATTTAATAAGATGCAAGAACTTTTTACTCAACTCTGCCTTGCATTCCTTGGCCTTTAACTTTTGTTTAATTCATTAATTTTGAATAATTATAATTGGTGTCTCGACAATTTCACTAAAAACAATAGCTAAGTGAGGAGACGCATTACTTTATCATTCACAAAAAAAAATATCAGTATCTAATGTCACGCGCACACACACACATAAGCACACACATATATGTATATAGTATATACATATATAGGTAGTCTATGTGTGTGCGTGTGCATGCATGTAAGTCTTGGGGTGCATATGTCATGCACATTTACTTCCAGGCATGTGCATGAGCATGATGTTACTGAGTGTTGAATATTATGACGGGTTATTGACTTCATAACTATGAAAAATGCCAGTTTTATTGCAGGCCTTAATGACTACCACAGACAGAAGTAGGATGGTGCTTTATGACTCTCTCTCTCTCTCTCTGTCTCTCTCTCTCTCTCTCTCTCTCTCTCTTTCTCTCTCTCTCTCTCTCTCTCTCTCTCTCTCTCTCTCTCTCTCTCTCTCTCTGTTTGTAAGCCTGGAGGATTTATCTAAGCGCTAGTTTTTTGGTGAATAACTCTTATAATGGGAGGCTTAGGGTATATTAGTACTGCTGCACATAATTGCTTAAACGTATTGAGCAGCTATATATATATATATATATATATATATATATATATATACTGTATATATATATATATATATATATATATATATATATATATATATATATATATATATATATATATATATATATATATATATATATATATATATATATGTTCATGCGAGTTACATGAATATAAACAATTATATATATATGTATACATATATATACTGTATATATATATATATATATATATATATATATATATATATATATATATATATATATATATATATATATATTTATTTATTTATATATATATATACATATGGCTGAAACAGCTGTTGGCTAAAGAATGAATAAAATGAGCAGCAGTCTAGAAAGTTTTGTTTGTCCCTCCTAAACTTTAGCCTTTAAGATAGGAAACGCTACAAGTTGCTGATGTGTCGCCAGAGATTTCTTTGTGCTACATATGCATCAGCACTTGAAAATGAACGATAGAATGTGTCAGGTAAACATATATACATATATATATATATATATATATATATATATATATATATATATATATATATATATATATACATACTCATCACTTTTTGTCATAATGCAATAGGACCCCTAACTGACAAAGATAACTCCCTGTTCTACACTTTTTCTGAAGTGATGTCTACAGTCACGCTCAGAGGCAACTAAGCCCACAAACTTGTCCTACAGACAAAAATGTCTGACTTAGCTTTGAATGAAAGCATTCGTTGTTTTGAAAGCAATGTAAATGATTGTCAAGTCGATGAAGAATCAAAGAAGCATTAATTCGCATGATGACAGGGAGGTGCAGATTTTCGAAAATGAGGTGCGAAATGCCCCTTTGATTTAAAAACAGTTGAAAATGATGGAGAAACTTAGAGGTAAAACTCGAGACTACTTTCCACAAAATAACTTTGTCTGAAAATAATAATCAGTCGAGTATGTTGTTATTTAACGCAGATCTGACAATTGCAGGTTTCCAAAATATTACGTCAAGGAGGGTTTTTAAAATAAAGCGATGTCATTTGAATGCAAAGCTTGTTATTAGTCACCAAAATGCTTGGTTTGAGACTATGCTCAAAATGAGATAGTCATGTCATAGCAAAATGAACTGAAATTACACCGAATAGAATAGTAATATTTTAGAGGTATTGTCAGTTATTGTTAAGTGTTAATAAGCTTGATACAGGAAGAAGGAAAACAGCTACTTATCAACGTCCTTACAAATATTTGTAGTTAAGCAAAAATATAAGTATATCTGTACATAAATATAGGAAGAAAAGTGAGTTATTCCCGTACCTGGATACTTTTGGGAATTTTTGAAAATATAAGAAACGTACCTTGACAAATGTTTAATACTAATGAATGAAGAAGCAACGATTCCGAAGGTTTCATGATCGTGTCCTGACAACCTACAGGTCAACAGTGCATCTCATTTTTTTACACAGAGGACGACGGAGTCGTGAGTTTCATGTTGTTTTTCTTCAGAAATTAAAAATGAGAAAGAGAAGTTAAGATAGTTGAGTGAGATCAGTTCCGGAGAAAACAATATAACGCCTCTTAGAATTTGGAAGGTTATATGAATCAGGAAAGGGAGGAAGAACTAGAAAGTTTGAAATAGCAGTGGAGAGTAATCTTGCGATTGCAATTAGAACGCATTTTGCCTACATGTCTCCATATAAAATACACACGCGCACGCATGTACATTCATACACACATTTCTGGGCGTATTTAATTACTTATATTTCCATGAAAATTATGAACTTGTAAATTAATAATTGCGCCATAATGATACGGCAACCTAACCTTGAACCATGCGAAAATTTATTAAACAGGTCATGCAAAAACGTCATTAGAAATTGCAACACGCTAATTGCAGGAGTCCCGAGTCACTGTAGAAAAGGAACAAGAATAAATCACAGTTGATAAGCTTAAATGAATATAATCATCCTGCGGGGAAAAGTGCACAGAAAAGTGTAGGCGTCGCGCACTTGGCAACCATCCACGTCTTTCCGCAAAAAGGCATCGCAATACTTTTAAGAGAGGGCGTCATTGGTATTGCCGGTGGTGTATATGCGAAGGTGTTGCCAGAAAGAGTGTGTTTGTGCATTAGGCAAGATGTTTGGGATATGCAACAAGCAAGATATACTAAGTCTATAAGTTAAGCAGAACAACTCGCGAAGGAGTTTGTTGTAACTAAGTAAACTTAGTAAAGTAGATTGTGGTATCTAGGACTATGCAGATAGATTTTTAGAATTTGCTAATGGAATTATATTGCAATATAAAATTTACGACTGGCGAGGAAAATGTTAAGCTATCTTTTTTTAGATATTTTAATTTTAGGGAACAGTGAAATTAACTTGACTGAATGAGGTGGGCGTGACGAGAGAGTTTAGATCAGATGAATTTGATTTAGACAAGTGGCTTAGCTTGACTGATAGATGTAGCTTAACATAGATTATTATTGGCTTACCTTTCTTCACTGAGGCAGCTTGACTGATAGGACTCGTTAAGCTCAACTTATAAAAACAACTCTATAGAGCTTAGATGATTTTAACTTATCTTAATTGGTTGGATTAGGATAACTTAGATCAGGTCAGCTTTCCTTAGAGAAGTATCTTAGAATAGCTTTGCTTTTCTCAAGTAGGCAGTTTGAGACGGGTGAATTTAGCATATCATCAACAGCTTAAGATAACTCTGATTGACTTAACTGAATTTAAAGAGGCAATTTAAGATAGTTTAGATTTATCCAACTTTACTAAGATAAGTAGCCGAGAAATGGTTTGCGTAACATTGAGCGAGAGGTAGCTTAAAAAAACTCAACTTTACTCAGGAATGAAAATTTTGAAGCTTAACTTAACCTAGAATAGACAGTTTGGTCGAAATATACTCTAGAATAGAATGGAATAACTGGATCTTGCCTAGATAGTGACCCCCAGCAAAGTTCGGGGTCTTTATCTAGGACTAATATTTCTTGGGGGGTCATTATCTTTATGATATTTACTGTCTTTTGTTTACGTTTTTACGGTAATCCCCAACGGGCTTGTACTAAACGCTCCGCAAAAGTTGATACATACCGGGGTCACTCTCTAGGAAAGATCCGAATAACTGTATAGCCCTGTTTACATCATATTCTGCAATGTATCATCTTCACGTACGTATTAACCAGAGTTATAAATCATTCTTGGTTATGTATCTTCTTATAGATAATTTTCAGGCAGGCGTCATGCTTCCATTAACTATAAATCTGAATCTGTTACGCAAAATTTGCTATTTTAAATCACAATTTTTTTTTACCAAATTCAAATAAACGAACATGATTGATATGATGGATGTTGACATATATATGTATATATTTCATAATTAGCTAGTGTTTGTCATAGGTGACTGTAAAAACCTTGATGACATTAGTGAATTTAGAAAAAATATGTTGCTACAGAAACTCGCTGCCAGTTAACCTACTTCTTCATTATTACTGCCCTTTTGACTTTGTTTATGCCAATGTGAATACGTGTTCGTGTGCCTCAAGTCTCAAATGTTCTTTATTTTACCTTTGGTATATTTGAAAAAAAAAAACTATTTTTGTACAGAATCTGCTTTCATTTTCGAAAAAAAAGGATTGGAATCTATTTTCATGAACCATTTTTCACGGAGTTACGCTATTTGCTTGTTTGTTTAATGTCGAAATTGTTGAGTAATTCCATCTCCATATATCAAATTATTAGTTGTACATTAATTTTCTTATTTATCTTTATCAATACAAATATTTCAATATGCACAGTCATTTGAAATTCACTGAAAACGTCCTTTAAGTGAACATATCTATGTTTCCTTAGCTTACAAAATTTTCAGCTTCAAACGCGGCGCACAAAACGCAAATAACAGTAAGGTGTGCTCCATGGAGCAAGAGCCCGTGCCAGCATAAAAACGAACTTTATCGAATAACCACCTGACAACAGAAATAACTTGCGTGAAAGACATAAAAAAAGAGAAGCTCCCATGGCATGCATAATGTCAATAACTTTAATAAGAAGGAAAAAACTATTATGACATGCCCAAGGGCACAGGGCAGAGAAAGACGACATACCTTCCGATCCCAAGAATGGCACATGCCACCATCTTGTTTGATCATCAGGTCTATAAATCCTTGTGTCCGTGCCTTAACTGCGCATTGGGCACCCCGTGTGTCTCCCTAAGGGGGGTAGGGGACCCCCCCTCTTTCTCTTTCATTGTTTACCCGGTTGACGATGCCCCTTCCTGAAAGGGGGCTACTTAGGTTAGTAGTTGTTGGCCTCCGGTTTTGGTTTTAGTTTGAAGCCTTCTTTGTTTGTCTGTCTGTCTGTCTGTCTGTCTGTCTGTCTGTCTGTCAAAAGAATGTCTGGCCTTTCCTCATTTGTCTCAAGGAAATGTTTTGAACAAAATGATGTTTCAATCTCATAGCCTTCATCGATCATAAGTCTCTATCACGAAGAAATTCTTTCAAGGTGATATATATATATATATATATATATATATATATATATATATATATATATATATATATATATATATATATATACAGTATATATAGATAGATAGATAGATATATGTATATGTAATATACTGTATGTGTTCACCTTAAACTGGTCTGAAATCCTTCCTAAATTATATTCTTTCGAAGAGCCATATCGTAAATTTTAAAGAATTTCTCTCTCTCTCTCTCTCTCTCTCTCTCTCTCTCTCTCTCTCTCTCTCTCTCTCTCTCTCTCTCTTTCCATCAATCAATATATCTTTCTGTCTCCAGGTCTCCTTACTGAAAATTTAATTCTAAATTTAGTGAATATTTAGTTAAAATTAGTGAATATTTACTTGAAATTAGTTAATATTTACTTATGAGATGAATTTTACCAACAGTCTTTCTATTTATCCAGTATTTGTAACAATGATCTTACCTTGAGTTTTCAAAGTAATTTTCTTTATTCACGACGCATTACGATAATGAATATCTTAATTTTTCAACGATCATACATTTTTAAAAATAACGATATTATCAATCACCGAACAATAAATCATGAACTTAATAAAGGTAGCGTGAAAAAAAAAATTAATAACCTTTCCCGCCGATAAAGTATTTAACTGATACACACCTCACAAACTATTTTCCTAATATACCACATATTTGGCTGGGAATCTGTTATCAATCATACCATATACTGGCGGCTTAGAATAACACAGGTAATGCAAAGAACAATGTTTGCATGCACTGATCTCTTCCTCTGTAGCATTTATTCAAATCATGGCATTCAAAGTCCGAGTCACTTAACCTTTGCCAACCTTTGAATCGAGAACAAAAACCTCTCGGGCAAGAACAAGTCCCCTGTTTGTTCAGCCTTTGCTGGGTACGAGTTTAGGTTTCAGAAGAACAACAAGGTAGAAGGGGAAGAAGGAGAAGGAGTAGCAGGAAGAGGAGAATAAGAAAAGAA
>JANJGK010000036.1:25788474-25805974 GCA_039081455.1 Macrobrachium rosenbergii
GCATATATCTCTTTCCTCCTCTTGTCTTGGGCTTCCATCATCTTCTCTTTCTTTTTCCTTTCTTCCTTTGCTTTCGTCGTATTATTTTTTATTTTTCTTTCTTTCGTTTCCTTACTATTCCTATTCTTAACTTGTTACTTTACCCTTTTCCCCCCTTGTCTTTGTCGCATTACTTTTATTTCTTTCGTTTCCTTCCTGTTCGTATTCTCAATTTCAACTGTATTGGTACAAGTGATTTACTATCACTCCTTTGCATTCCTTTTTCCTCTTTTTGCTGCTACCAGCTGAAAAGAATAAAACCGTAACTGTTTTCAAAACTGCCTAGAAAAAACTTACAGGCAGGCTAAAAATAATTGAAGGACTTTGTAACCTTTTTCTTTTTTTTTTGAAGATCATATTTAACCTCCTCAAGGACCCTCAATTTACGCCTTATCCGGTGGCATTTCCTATGTCCTTCTCACTCCGGAGGAATTCCCTGAATGATCTAACACTATTGAACGAGGTTAGTATTAGTGCTTGTTTATATGCAAGGTCTTGGATAAGAATGTACGTGAGTATGTTGTTTATATTATATAACACACATGCACACATTTTTTTTTTCTTTGGAGCCAACTTTAGATAGAAGGAAAGGCTAAATATTGATATATATTCGTGTACATATACAGTATATTTATATATATATATATATATATATATATATATATATATATATATATATATATATATATATATATATATATATATATATATATATATTTGCTTGCGTTAGCAAATTAGGTGTCCCACAGTAGAGGGTGCAGCCAACGCTGTTAAAGGAGAAACTGGGATTGAATGTGAAAAGCGATGCATTTTATTTCTAATTTTCAGCCCTACTACCATTTTCTCCTTTTCATTGATTTTATATCTTTGGTGGAAACTTCATCAAGTCAATGAACCTCACCCAATAGGGCTTTGCTAAACTCTAAATGTGTTATTTATTTATTTATTTATTTACTTATTTACTTTTTTTAAAATTCAAGGTTTTTGCCCTTTTATTTCAAACTAATGAAAAGAATTCTCCATAATATACCTTAATGAGCAAAGTCGTAACCCCTGCTCTCCATTTTTACTCTGACGGCTTCTAATCAGACTCTGATTCAGGTTCGGACATTAAATCGAGAGACATAAAAGATCTCACTTGAAGCTCAGGCAGTTTCATAATCTACATGAATCAGGAAGCTTTTGGCCAAAGAAATATTTGGGATGGCTTGTAACCCGCTAGTGAGTCAATATGGGATTTTCTAACCTCCAAGTAGCATAAAATATATTACAGTTGCTGCGATAGCAAATTCTCTAATACAACATGATAAAATGTCGAATAATTAGTTAAGTAGGGGACTGATTCGCAATAGAAATTAGGTATCATATGAGAACATTCTTTGCGTGTTGTTTTGGACGTGTTTTGTGGTTGGTAAGTTTTTTTTATTTTTTACCGGACCAAATTTTTTTTAAAGCCCCACTTACTGTTAACGAATCTTAACTTGCGCATGTTCTTTTTCACTACACACCATCATAACGAGTATAAACGGCTTACATTTTTTAAAAATCAGTACTGATTAATTTTTCCTAACACTGCCAGCGAGTTGCTAGAAGACGCCAGAATACTTAATTACAATACACCTTTCTTTTGAGGGATATTTTTGAAATATACCGAAATAATCTGAGCTGAAAATCCCCAGTTCTGTGAGTGAACAAATAAAGGACATTAGCTGACATAGTCATCCAAATATATCTGAAGCTGACGACAGCTACTACCTGACAAAGGAACCTTCACACAGACATGCCAGTCACACATTAATTCGGAGGAGGACATGAAATGGAATTTCTTCTTTACGTAACGCATCGACACGTAACGAAAAATGGAAGGTACATTTTTCGCCTCGGGATAAATTGCTGCATCTAGAGAGAGAGAGAGAGAGAGAGAGAGAGAGAGAGAGAGAGAGAGAGAGAGAGAGAGAGAGAGAGAGAGAGAGATTTTCCTATAATATGCCTTTACTCTGTTTTACTAAGTTTTCTGTAAAAGAAAACTATTGTGCCCGCTTTGTCTGTCCGTCCGCACTTTATTCTGTCCTCACTTTTTCCTGTCCGCCCTCAGATCTTAAAAACTACTGAGGCTAGAGGGCTACAAATTGGTATGTTGATCACCCACCCTCCAATCATCAAACATACCAAATTGCAGCCCTCTAGCCTTAGTGGTTTTTATTTTATTTAAGGCTCAATTTAGCCATAATTGTGCTTCCGGCAACGATATAGGATAGGCCACCACCGGGCCGTGGTTAAAGTTTCATGGGTCGCGGCTCATACTGCATTATACCGAGACCACCGAAAGATAGATCTATTTTTGGTGGCCTTGATTATACGCTGTAGCGGCTGTACAGAAAACTCGATTGCGCAGAAGAAACTTCGGCGCATTTTTTACTTGTTTTCTCTTGAATTTAAAAAGGTAGGCAAGGCGGTCTGTATGTTTTATAAGTACAGTACTCACGGTGTTTCATAACAGTAATGAAAGTTTACCTCATAGAAAACTGGAGCATTCAGCACGATTTCTGAAAAGCTCTTTACAATTAGGGAGAATGAATGGACTTCTGTACAAATATTTTACATATAATAAATGCAACTGTATACATGTAATTTAATCACTAACAACAACAAATAACTAGCTAAGCAAAAATAAATAAAACGCAGGAAATTATTAAACAAGGGAAAATGTGCTTGATTGTGCTATGAAGCAAGAGATCTCAGACTCATATCTGTGACAGCCCATGGTACAGGAGCTATGGCCCACTCCAGTTTTAGGCAACTGCATATTTCAATTAAAGTTGATGCATGAGGACCCAACTGACTGAATTCTCATGCTATTCAACACCTTGATCGAAAATAACGAACGTCAAAGGCAAAAACACCACAAATCAAAGCCTCCTGGAAGCTCTAATCAAGAATACGAAAGTCCTGGAACGAACTTTTAAGACTCACATTCCTTCAGAGGAGTACATATTAGGACTGACTGAGCGATTGATTCGACTGGAATATCATCTGCCATTGATAAACGACCCAGAAGGCGTAAGATGAGGAAGACAGAGTATGATCTGAAGCCACGATACTTTTAACATTCTCTTGTTAACGATGAATCAAGTTCGTCTGAGCGTCTTTGTTTTGGTTGGACACGTGTCCCGATTCTGAGTAGTCGCTGGACTATCTCAGGTCTTTATTGGTTTTCATTTTCATATGGAGTGGCACGGTTATATTTCATATACAGTAATCAGTCCATTTATTACCTGGTAACACGACTGAGCATTGGTTGGTGTGCTTTACCAACCCTCCCATCTGGTAAGCCAGGTATTTTTATGTCAATTACTCTATTTTGTGTGTGGTAGCTCGGGTGAGCATTTTCCTAAGAATGTTGATACAACTGTAATATCTTGGCAAATATTTCTATACTGGTTAGACATCTTTCCAATATCGAGGACCTGATTACCTATCTTTAAGTTGGTTGTCCAATTACGTTGTATCTAAAACCTGAGTCAGCATCCCTACGTAAGTTAGCTACCTAAAAACTTGTAACCTGACTGGATATTTTCATACTGGTTCTCATAACGCCTAATTTCATTTAACTTAATAAAGTGCCTGAATGAGTATTTATTGGCTATAAAAATATCAGTTATTTTGTGACGTGACCAAACGTTTTTCAAGTTAATTTTTGTAATATAAAACATTTTTATTACTAAATACCTCCACACAAGAAATTAGACATTGCTAGCTCCAAGTTCTATTCATCACTACTGCGAAATGAATGTGCAATGCTGAGTGGTAAAATCAACTTTGGTATCCAATAGAAAATGATTTCATATCGTATGGAAACTTAGAAATTCCATTATTACTGTACTGCTAATGTTAAGAGCACATGACTCAAAGAAGAGTTATGAGTTTTTTTTTATCTTTTATGTTTTTTAACGTAATGGATTTATTGTCTAAGCTAAAATGGGTACTTGAAAAAGATACAATGCAACATTTCTAATGAGTTAATTTTAAAGATTTGCTAAGTTGTGATTAACACTAAAATCCAGTGGTTCGACATCAAACCTTCGTTTTACAGTTTTCAAAAAAATGGGCCAAAGTTCCAGCCGGAGTGAAACTGACCAACGCGAACAGCTTTGCAAAAATGGGTCACGTTCTTTGACCTCGAGCACATGGCGAAACCCACGGGAGCCCCATTTTCCGAAATGCAACTTTCGCATTGTTTACATCTGAGCAACACCGAGCCAGCTGAACGAAGACCTCGGCAATCTTATCTCTGTAAAAGCAACATCTGATTGCCAGTGTCTGGTCTCCTTGTCAGCTCTACATCGTCTCTGGGAAATTTAAACCAGCCAGTCCTGCGTGTGTGTGTTTCTTTATGTCGTCTGACCAGTAACCACTGGCGTCAGAAATTCACCTTCCTTTATTTTCTTTTCTTCGATAATTTTGGGGTGAAAGGATCCTCGAGTGTTGGCTGTTAGGGGCGATGTGTGTTTGCGATAGGCCGAGGAGTTTCAGGTTTTTGATTGCCCAAGTCACCCTACTACCCCTGCCCCTGCCCCTGCCCCTGCCCAGCCTCCTGCAACACCGCTGATGAAAAGCGATTACATTTTCATAATGATGCTCCTTTCGGAGCTTTAGAGGGGGTTTCGGGTCAGGGGTCAGGAGGGAGTGTTTTCAGTAAATGGCGGGATGGTAAGTAAAATTACAGACACACACACACACACACACACACACACATATATATATATATATATATATATATATATATATATATATTATATATATATATATATATATATATATATATATAATATATATATATATATATATATATATATATATAAATGAAATATTGGATGTATATCGCACAATGTCTCATTTTCCTTGTGGTAGTGTGTGACACACATACATACCTTTATACATACACACACACACACGTATATATATATATATATATATATATATATATATATATATATATATATATATTTATATATATATATATATATATATATATATATATATATATACATAAATTTCTGACTCACATCAGGACTTGTGTGGCCTAGTGGGCAGCGCCCTTGCCTTTCAATTGAAAGACCTGGGTTCGATCCTGATGTGAGTCAGAAATTTGTTTCTGTTACACACGTGAGTGAGTGTTGATTATTTATGTTTATATATATATATATATATATATATATATATATATAATATATGCATATATTTATGCATACATACATATATATATATATATATATATATATATATATATATAGAAATAATATATCTATATGTATTAGTATACATACATACTTCATTTTTATCTACTTTATTTTTCTCTTGGGGGTGGGGGAGAGAAGGGGGTTTACTTTTGGTATTACCTTTTCAATATCCATGAATTGTTTATTTTCGGCAGGAGAAAGGGTGTCCATAAGGTTGGTAATCCCTCGCCCAGTATAGCGGATGCATAAAAGGCTGATATGTCTATGAAGCCTGCCATTTTCTGGTGGTCACCGGCCCAAGTACTGACCAAACCCAATGCTACTCATCTACGCTGATTGGACGACCAGCATTAAAAATGAAAATAAGAATACAAGACTGACCCATTCATCCTGTATGCTTGAGGATAAAATTCCTCCTCAAAATATTTACACTGAACTGCACCTCAGTAGCGCGTCGATCCCCACCCTCTTATCCGCACCACAAAATTCACCCTCATCTTGCTCACTTGCAGAAGGCTCCTGAGCAGCACGTCGACCCTGCCTTTCTTACTGGCATCTCACCAATCACCGTAATCCATATTCTATACGCTCAGCTGGCTTCTTGAAATGTGGACCTTGTATTCCAAAATGTCTTTACTTTGTTAACTTAGCAATTTTCAGGTCTTTCATCTACTCCTGCAACGATGCCCATATTATACACTTTTCAATAACCTTTCCTTTTACAAATTTGCACACACACAAACACAGACACACACACACGTACATGCACACTCCCGCATACACACACACACACATACGCGCACACTCCCGCATACACACACATACACACACACTTACACACACAAACACACACGTACATGCACACTCCCGCATATACACACACACATATTTACACACACACATACACACACGCACACACACACGTGCACGCACGCATTCGAGGGGCCTTTTTGTCTCTTGCAATGCATATTTGTATATTTGTGATGTTATCTCACTGTAATTTGAAAACTACACTAGAAAGACCATTCTATAATATTTATAATGCTACGCATATTACTTTGAAAATGACACCAGAAAGATCAGTTTTGTGGTATCATGAAAAATAAAAGAAGAAATAAACAATTCGTGCCGTCGATCTTACTTGTCTGCGGTACTCAGCATAAGTAAATAAAAGTAATTGCTTTCACTTAATCCTTCTGGAAACTCATCTTTAACCCCTTTTATTCAAAAGTAGTGATTTTTTCAGTTACGTTAAAGAAAATCCTCTGATACCTCTTCAAATAATTCATATTTACGAGTAGAAATTCATATTTGAAGTTGCAGTTTGAAGTAAATAAATATTAATGCAGTTCAGCGTTTTCTCTGTCATTCCCGATACTGCAGTAAATATAAAATACTAAATTTTTGTTTTTCGCTACAAATCCTCATCAACCCATATCACGGACGCTGAAATATGACTGAAACATTCTAAGACTAGTCATGCCTTTCTTTATCTAAATAATAATAATAATAATAATAATAATAATAATAATAATAATAATAATAATAATAATAATAATAACATTTAGCTATTATTATTATTAGTATTATTATTATTATTATTATTATTATTATTATTATTATTATTATTATTATTATTATTATTCCCCCACGACAGCAGCAAAAAATTGATAGAACCCCCATACGTTTAGAAAGAGGAAAATGAAGCCGATATGATGAGAGACGTCTGGAAATAAATAAGCAGGCAAACAAATTAGCAATCAAATGTAGTATATGTAACAAGTTTGGCTGAAATCACTGCAAACACGTAGGAGGAGACGCGATGAAAAGGTAAACGCGACACAGAGGCACTGACGCACAGACAGCACAGGACAAAGAGGAGGGAGAAACTCGAGTCGCCAACCCCCCCTACCTCCCCCCCTCCCCCACCAACCGCTACTGACAACAAGGCAGATGACGAGGCAAAAGTTCATGGCGAAGAAGTAAAGGGCTCTGAAGTAGTGCCGCTAGGATTGGACAGCGTGGCTCCGTGGCACCTCAGCATGATGAAAGATGCAGAGGCCCTGCAAAACGAGCAAGACGATCTTATTCTAGATGCAATAGCAATTCGGCGTGCAACAGACGTTTCCGATCGATTTAAATGTCGTGGAAGGCGGTCACGTTGGATCTCTTCATACGGTGGTCTAAGCTTGACAAGCTGAATTTGGGTAATTTTGGACATTATTACCAAAATAAAGGTTCTGGTTTGCTACCAGAGAAAAAGCAAATATTCAGGGCATTAAAGGACCAGAGATTCGAAGAATGTGGTGCTGAAACCGACTTTCCTTCAGGAATAGAAGACTTATCAACAAATCCAAGGTTTCTGGAGCCGTTAGAGAATAAATTGCTCTACTGAGCCGGAAGAAAAACCTGTTATGTTGAGGTAAATTTAAATGTTATTCGTTCTTCAGAACCACCAAGTAATATCAGCTCGAAAAAGCAGTTGCTAAAGGGAAGCGTGGCATCGGACCAGTTACTCAAAACCAATTTTAGTTTTGTTAGACATCAAACTGCACTCAATAAAAGCTAACAGTTTCGCCATATATAAATTATTAGGATTTAGGGAACAACTGCAGCTTGCATGGTTGGTTAAGACTGAATCTGCCTTATGCGAGCACAGGCCTTTGCTCCAAAGCAACCGCAAGTATGGTTATGCATAAAAAGGAATAAGTAGCCTGTCGTTGACCTCTGAACTCAGTCCACCAACAGAGACGAACAAGGGCAACAATAATTACACCTTCCGCATACTTTCCTTTTGTATTTTCAAGGCCATCAATCATGTCACTAGCCTAGTAAAAAGTAAAAATAGCACAGGTCCCAAATGACTGCCCTGTGGAACGCTAGACAGTAAGTCTAGACTCATGAAAAAAGCCTTCGGTAATAACTCCGTTTTGACGCCCGCTTCTCAAACTGTGGAGTAGATCAAGTTCGTAGCCGGTAACATCCGCGTTGAGATGTTTAAGGTGTTAGTAAAAGGAATTTCAGGGAACATATTGATATAGCTGTCATATATGAAAACATTTTTTCGATGCACTGTCAACAAAAGAGAAAGCAGAAAAAGAAGGTAGGTGTGCAGAGAAGCTTAGAAATTTAAGTTACATATACACGTACACATACACACACGCACACACACACATATATATATGTGTGTGTAGGTGTAGATAGACAACATATATATATATATATATATATATATATATATATATATATATATATATATATGTATATATGTGTATATATATATATATATATATATATATATATATATATATATATATATATATATATGTATATATGTATATATATATATATATATATATATATATATATATATATATATATATATATATATATATATATTATGTATGTGTATGTATATACGGTAGTCAGACCGATAGATAGATAGATGGATAGACAGAGAGATAAACGGATAGACAGTATGATAACCAGAAAGACAACGGGACTGAGGAAGAGATTAACACTGATGTGCAGAAAGACGAGGAAATTCAATCCCAATACTCTAGCAGAAATAAAGCGAATCAATACTGGTTATTAAAATCCGAAGTTCCCTTTAATTAAGGAAGATCAGAAGCGCTTCTTAAAAGGGGAAAGTTCATAGGAAAGGAAGCAGTAACCAGATCGACTAGTGAGAGAAATAGTGGTTTTTCGTAAGCTACCTAACCTCCAGAGAGGAGAGAGGATGTCTTCAATTCTGCTTCATAGAAAAGTAGTTGAAAGTGTTTGTGAACCTAATTAGATCATAAATCATCAGCAACAGACATGACATTTTTTGCCAGAGAGGTTTGAATGCAGCGTAATCCATGAACGTTGCATACAGAGACCTGTAGTATGTCAGCACTCCGACGCATGCTATCTTGTTTATCTAGGTATTTATGCAAACGCAAATACATATATATATATATATATATATATATATATATATATATATATATATATACAGTATATATATATAAATATATATATATATTATATATATATATATATATATATATATATATGTATGTATATATATATATATATATATATATATATATATATATATATATGAAATATATAAAATATATATATTATATATAATGTGTATATATATTATATAATATATATTTATTATATAATATATATATATATATATATATATATATATATATATAATATATATATATATATATATATGCGTAGAGATGCGACGTCCCCATTGTCAAAAAGGGCGCAGTAGCTGACTGGTGCAGCGCTTGGCTCATTTTACCACGTTCGTTGAACGCTCCCAGCCTACCATCAATTAACACACCAAGCTTTAAAAGGCACCATCGTCTAAAGAAAGCATATTGTTACAGAATGGCTCAAGTTTCTGAGATACTCCTGACAGTGGCTGACTCGTTCCGTTCTACGAAGCCAATGTTGCGCAGCTCATCGATATGCGGGTACAGAGGATACAAATAAAAAAGAAATAAAGATATAAAAAAGTTTCAAAGTAAAAAATAAACTACACGAACACGTACCCATCCTACCGAGAGAATTCAAAACAATGTTCCACCTACTGACATCTGGTGGGCGCAGCCACTTGAGTGACAACTCTGGCACCCGACGATGCAAAAAACCCTAGCGCCTTGACCTTCAGTGCTCGATGCAGTAAGAAGAAGAAGAAGAAGAAGAAGAAGAAGAAGAAGAAGAAGAAGAAGAAGGTCTCGAAAGAACAAAAAAGGGGGGATAAAAATAAATAACGAAAATAAAAGAGGAACCCGATGCTTAAGACAACGGCAGTATTATTGCCGGAATTTGCTTGCGTCAGTGGTTTGTCACTCAACGCCGTCTTAATTCCACCGGGATCTTGTGGTATTGAACACAAATGCTTCGGTCTAATCTCCGATTTTAATAGATGGACAAAACACGCGAGTCTCTCCCTGTCTCGAGAAACAAAATGAATTCGTTGCGTGGACGTATCTGATGAGTGAATCTGTTCTTATCCCTAGGGACTTCTGAGCAGGAATTGGTGCTGGGTTATATGCTTGCTAGATAAATAGTTTCAAAAGCCTTCTTGATGCCTTTGTTACATTATAACAGAAGCTTCGGGACTCGAAAACCACGAGGGAATTGCAAAGGAATTTTTCTAAAAGTTTCCAGGATGCCTGTTTTACAAACCTTGAGTTTTTGGGTAAATAAAAAGACGAGGAAAATAAATAAAATCTCAGAGCTGCTTAAGTAAATTATACACTTTAATAACAATTTTTTTGCTCTCATTATTATATATACTTGATGCACCAGTCATCAAGGATTGTAATTTTTTGGAAATAAGACATGAATTATCTTTTTGTGCATTTGAAATTGGTAAAATGAAAGAGCAGAAGGTATATTAATCCAAGCGAAATAAGTTGTAAAGAACAAATTTAGATGAAAAGTATTTTGTTAAAGTTTGCTGTCAGTGTTTAGTAAAAGGAAACGAATACACATACATACACACGTACATGTGCGCACACACACACAAACATATATATATATATAAAATGTAAATGGTTATTACTAGCAGAAGAATTGATTGATTAGTCAGAATTTGCAACAAAACCCGGTGATGTCTGACAGATCCGTGATTCCTGTAACCTTCATTGTTTGAAATATATTCCTAAAGAAAATCATGATTTCGGCACTAATAACATTCATTCCTTTCTTTTTTTAATCCTTATTTTCCTTTTTTGGTTAAAGCCAAGTGAAAAAAGGAACGCACAGTTGTGCGTCACATTAACATTTACGCTGCAAAAAGAAAAGAAAAGTAATTCGAAGACTAAATGACGTGTTAGTATAGTATTACCTCCTCATTAACATAATACTTTAACCTTAAGTACAGCGTAATAACTCCTCGTCATTATTATGAGGCGTAAACCCTAAACTCGGCAGAGTAACACTACATTATTATGAGATTTAGACCTTGAATTGAGCATGGCAAAACCTCCTCATTATTATGAGATATAGTCCTTGAAATCGGACGATGCTCTGACAGCACCTCTTTTTGTTTTGCTTTCGCCCTTCTTCTTCTTCTTCTTCTTCTTCTTCTTCTTCTTCTTCTTCTTCTTTTAGGAATCGCAGACAAACACACCGAGGCTTCTTTTGTCAACACAAGATGTCTGTCTGTCCCCTGCGTCGCGTCTTCTTTTGAATGTCTCGCATGAAGCGGAAAATCGTTCGTGTTTGCATGCACGCGTTCCTTTGTAGATCAGTGTGCGTGATTTGCGCATCTGCACAGGAGTTGCAGTTTGCTTTTTGTTTCGTGGCTCTGCTATGAAAGTTTACCTTCATCTTCGTAGCAATTGCAAGAGGTGAGCTAATGTTACAGGGAAGTTTAAATTATAAACAAGAATGATGTCGACAAATACATATGTAAGTCAGTTTACATATGATGTTTCAAGTCTGTTCATAATTACTGGTATAACCATCGGATCTACATGTTTGTTAAAGTACCGAAGATGTCACTTATTACCTTCATTACTTTAGCAGAGTTTGTCTTTTCGTCTGTGCTTATGTTAGCAGAATATCTCAATAAATGGGTGAACAGAATCCAGTGAATACAGGCAGATGTATTAACTCTGAGAGAAATCAGATTTGACTTTGCTAATTGTTTCATATGGACTCAGTCTGAATTCCGAACTTATTTCCGCCAAAAAGTTATTCA
Organism: Macrobrachium rosenbergii; assembly: GCA_039081455.1. Taxonomy (NCBI): domain Eukaryota; kingdom Metazoa; phylum Arthropoda; class Malacostraca; order Decapoda; family Palaemonidae; genus Macrobrachium; species Macrobrachium rosenbergii. The sequence continues at coordinate 25,800,475 of JANJGK010000036.1, forward strand.
TTTCGAGAGGCTCCCTTGTTGAAAGTATTTAAAAAAATGAACTCCTGATCACCCGGTCTTGAAATATCCTGTTCAAACACACACACACACACATACGCACACACACATATACAAACACATTTGGATAGTTTTAACAACGATTCTCACGCACTTAATGGCCGGTTATATAATTGCCAAAGTGGCTTTGGCGGATGTACAGAAGCAACAGAACACTACTGTTTAATCTATTTTGTTTTTACTTTGATTTACTTTCGTTTCATCTCCCCTGCAGTGGGTAACTTGTACGTCGGTACATTATATATTAAAAAATGACAACAAAATAGGAGAAAACTATTCTTACCACAATGGAACTCTTACAGGCCTGAAGCATTCCTGACTTCAAAAAGGCCTGGCTCATTTCGTTTGTGTTTCTCATGTTGATATCTACCTACCTACCTATCTATCTATCTATCTATCTATCTATCTATCTATCTATCTATCTATCTATCTAATTGCATATAGTTTTGTAACACCCAATATACAGCGCATATTTTCAGTTCTAGAATTACGTATTAGAAAATCTTTAAGAAGTCTAAGCTTATTCATATGCGAAATTTGTTTTTAAACAGCAATTTATGATAACTTTCATTATATACTGACGAACTGTTGATTTTTCTAAAAGCACAGGTTCCGTTACATGCCATTTCAATGGAGAATTTCCCAGCTCCTTCATCACTTTTCACCGGTACGGAAAGTAAAATTGCACTGTGATTTTCAGGTTACTTTTGACTGAGAAAATGGCAAATTCTTTGTATTCAAATGTTTAGACTTTGGCTTTGCTTTATACCAAACGGGCTCTTGCTTCTGTAAGCAGTTTTGAAAAGACATAAAAAAAGCCTAGCAAAATATTTAAAAATACAGGAAGCTTTTAAAAATACTTGAAAAACAGGGGCTAAAATTAATAGATCTAAAGTCGAGTAAATTTTCTGAAAAACTCAATAGTTTAAATATATTGCACCGGGGTCGTAAACTTAAGGATTTACCAGTTTGACTAGTCTTTCATAGCGTTCACTTACAGAAAGCGAGATTTTTCTGCCGCATTCAGCATTTCATAAATTATTTAATGTGCTTTATTTGTATTCATTATTTTCATTTCATCACTTTCCCTGCAATGCCGGTCTTGTTCAGGACATTCTCACCCATCTCTGCCTGTCCACCATTAAAAGAAATCTTCAAAAGAAACCTTTTCAAAGAACTGATTTCGAAGGCGAATAACGCAACACACAAACAAAACAACGGTCACAAGCGTAAATAAAATATTCCCGAGAAATGTTTTCATTAAAACTTTTCTTCATACCGAGGGATATTCTCAGCAAGGGGCTACCTAATACGGCCGGGGCAAAATGGGATCACGGCTTGAAGGAGCCAAAGAAAGCTGACGGGTGGGAAGCTATTGGCTAATATGCAGGGGTTGTGTTGTTCAGCGTCAGATGACGAGAGGAAATTCTTCGCGTGCCGGAGGGATTGCACGGCGAAGAGCCACTTATGAGAAAGAAAGGGAAGAATGATGAGAAAATCTTTTAATGGTATAAACTGTTAACGGAACGAGAACTCTAGTAGATCCAGCCTGCAAACAGCGGGGGAATGTCACATAGAAAAGGGCAAGGGTGACGACAGCACCGTCCCCCTCAACCACCACCACCACCTCGAAGGCTTGGCATGCCCAGCTTCTTCTGATGACGTCACGGAGTTCGCTAAGCGGATGTATCAGACCCAGTCCGTCTGTGGTGAGGGCGAAAATTTCTTCGGAAGAACATAAAGATTTAAATTAGGGGTATTTAAATGTTCAAGAATTTCTGTTGTATGAGGGTGTACTGTTCTTTATCTCGTTTGATTTCCCCTCGTGAACAAGTTTAGATTGCTATAGAAATCCCGTTCATAAATTATTTTAGTCTGTTATCTTCCATGCAAAATGATAATGAAGAGTCATAAAGCTTAAGAGTCGGCAGTGAGTTACTTATTTACCTACAGTATGTTCTCGCTTCACCAACGGTGCATATAATAAATTAGAAATTTTTTTCCGACCAGTTAACTTTATTTTGTTTGAGTTCACTTAGTGAAATAATCTAAATTGCTGTTTGAGTTTGCATATGGCTTATTTCTAAAAAAAAAAAATAAATAAATGAAAAATAAGAAACAAATGCTCCACGGTATGCACAGTTTTTGTCATTTGTTTTGCAAATAAGCAAAATAGATAATTACAAGAATGATTTATGATGATAATTTCTCATTCCTGGTATTTTACATAAAGTTTTCATCCTTTTTATTTTACGAATAGCTAAGTTGTGAATTCATGAAACTGCTTTGAAATGGCAGAGGTTATAATGATTTCAAAATCTCACACGTCACGAAAACGCATCGTCCTTGGAAATCAATAAGTATACGTTTTCCCTCCGAAAATATTATAAGTATATACAAATCCTAATATGTTCAAATTTTACTAGTTCTTTATAAATTTTTTGTTGGGGTGGGGTGGGGGGAATTTTACAAATGGTCACACTAAATCTATCTTGAAAATAGGTTAAGAAGTAAATGCTTTTCCCTCTCCCAATGATGTACATAAACATAAGCCATAAATTGTCATCCTTTTTAGTTAAATATACACGAATTGCACAACTTTAGCAATTTGCTCACGGGAGTCAAAACTACTCTCAGCTGTGCTAACCTCAAACATGACTCACTCGCCGTTCGGGTTAGTCCTAAAGGTTAATTTTCTTGTATATTTAGATGTTTACAAAAATTACTCACGTTATCGTCCTTAATAGAGAATATTATTTCTGTTTGTTATCTTTCACCGACACTGGAGAAAAAAAGCGAACCAATGATGAACCTGACAATTTTATGAAAATTACTTTTTATTGAAAAGAAATGATTACCTGAGAGAGAGAGAGAGAGAGAGAGAGAGAGAGAGAGAGAGAGAGAGAGAGAGAGAGAGAGAGGATGGAAATACATATTATTAAGCGTGTGCATGTCTCATTGTCAGTGCCTGTGTGTGTATGTGTGTGTGTGTATGTGTCTGAGAGAGAGAGAGAGAGAGAGAGAGAGAGAGATAGAGAGAGATCCTTGGAAAGTTTCAATTTTGTGTACAGATGCATATGTGTATTTGAGAGAGAGAGAGAGAGAGAGAGAGAGAGAGAGAGAGAGAGAGAGAGAGAGAGAGAGAGAGAGAGGGGGGGGGGGAAATGTATTGCTCTCGCAATGCTGCCTAATATTTATTTGAAGTCTCGTTGTCTCTTTGGCTTTGGATGGGTAATAACTAAGATTAGCCAGCCGCTGTCTGCAATTAAGCCCCTTGGGCATACACGGGACAGGGCTTGGGGCTAACACGTTCATCCTACAAGCGCTTGCACGAAGGAATTTTTAGGAACTAGCCTGAGTCGCCTTCGCCCTCCGCCACTGATTTCGCTCGTTTGGTGAAACGGGTAACCACTGGGCCACGTCTGTCCATCTAGAACGACTTAGTTGGAATTCGCTAATTTTGTATGGCTTTCCTGGTCCATTGCCGTTCTAATTAGACCCCTAGGGTCTGTTGCGTGTTTCAGTAAAGGATACAGAGGTCTACAGTCTCAGTTCAGCTCAGCGGTCTGGTAAAACTAAGGTATACTTATTAGTTCTGGTCAAAGTCAGTGATTACTGAACTTGATCTGTATTCATAAGTGAAATGTCGAATTTCCATTACATTTCTATGGTACTGAGCCAACTTTAAATGGCGTAATAAAAAAATCTCAGTTCTAATATAACTACACAAGCAACAGCCCATTTCTATTATCCACTGCCTTTTGAAGGTGGTATGTCAAGAGAGTCATGTGGATTTTTTTTAACCTCATGATGATGCAGGAAAATTAATGACCATTCTTAGAAACAGAGAGAGAGAGAGAGCGAGAGAGAGAGAGAGAGAGAGAGAGAGAGAGAGAGAGAGAGAGAGAGAGAGAGAGAGAGAGCGTTGGTGTATATCCATGATATTTGAGGTAAACAATAAAATAACAGAACGAAAGTTGGCAAAAATTCTGTAGAAAATTAGCTGTTAGATAGACAGACAGACAGACAGCAGACAAGCAAGTCGATCGTGAGATATATATATATATATATATATATATATATATATATATATATATATATATATATATATATATACTGTATATATATATATATATATATATATATACTGTATATATATATATATATATATATATATATATATATATATATATATATATATATATATACAGTATATATATATATATATATATATATATATATATATATATTGTGTATATATATATATTGTGTGTGTATATATATATATATATATATATATATATATATATATATATATATATATATATATATATATATAGAGAGAGAGAGAGAGAGAGAGAGAGAGAGAGAGAGTGATGGCATCAACATAAAAATAACTCAAATGCTTTACATACGAGGATGAACCATGCCATCAAAAATAGTCAGCGAGGAGTATCCCGTCACAGTCATCCAAGAGCAATCATCGACGAGTGTCTTCTTACAACACGCGATGAAGAGTCACTTCAAGCTAAGAAACCCACTCACTCAAGGGCATTCATAAGCGTTAACCAACAAATCTGTCCGGGGTGGTTCCTCTCTTGTGCTCTCCTGGTGTTCCTTGCCGTTAAAGGAAGTGGTATTAGCTATAGAGGGAGCGACTAGCCCCTGACAAATACAGGTCTCCAAAAATCTTGCCTCTGAGAGTGCGGCAAAGGACTTGGTGCGTTGGTCGTTGGTTTGGACGACGGACAATAACTACCATTCGATCATGACCTTGCGACGAATTTATGCCCACACCATAAACTGTAGTGCTCAGTGGAGTCAATCATTTTTATAATAAAGGCAATCCTCCTTATATAAATGAAGAATTCCTTATAGGTTAGACGCCAGTGAAACAAGTTCTGCAACTATCTAAAATAAATCTAATCCTTCGGACCAGCCCTAGGAGAGCTGTTAATCAGCTCAGTGGGCTGGTTAAACTAAGGTATACTTTTTTTTTTGTTTTTGTTTTCGTATGGGCGAGGGAATAGGGCTAGCAACTTCATCCTCAAGATCAACTCTTAGAAACTTGCAATGGGCTTTTGAAGTATGTTGTCCGTTTTTGTTAAAGTTTTTTTGCGACTGCGCTTCACACGATGATACTTAAACTACATTACAAATCGTTTATCTGAGTATTAAAGTGATGAAGATGTATTCTCGCCTATCAAGTGAGAGACTCAAGAGGGCGAAAGAGCTTCGGTGAAAAACTCATTGTTCGATGCTAGGCTTAAGCACTGGGTTAGTTGCTTGGTAGTTCCTCGTTGGGAGAGTCGGTAGGGTTGTGGGCTAGCACTCGAGTCTCCGGCCGGCTAATGAAGAATTATAGGAATTTATTTCTGGTGATAGAAATTCATTTCTCGCTATAACGTGGATCGGATTCCACAATAAGCTGTAGATCCCGTTG
>JANJGK010000036.1:25807733-25820233 GCA_039081455.1 Macrobrachium rosenbergii
ACTGCTATTTGTTTACCTCTTTCTTAGTACATTCTCATTTCAGGCTTCGTGTTTCAGTGTCAACGATTTATTTTCCTGCAGATATTTTAGATTTATTCTGAATTCGTGATGTTTTCGTTGTGTCGGCTCAATTCGTAAGTTATTCGGGTATGATGAGATGACGTCATATGGTACGAATATATTCTAGTTGACAGCATGTGAACTGTCAGACTGTCTCTCAAGTGACATCAAAAACTATTCAGGAATCCGAAACAAAGAATATTTACCTAGGAGAAATCTGTCGCTACAGATGACCTACCACAAGCAGGACTTTCTAGAGACTCTCTCTCTCTCTCTCTCTCTCTCTCTCTCTCTCTCTCTCTCTCTCTCTCTCTGTGTGTGTGTGTGTGCGTGTGTGTGCGTGTGTTTCATAGGCTGGATCTTCATTCGAGTCTGTACTTTGCACCTCCAGAAACATATATTACCTTACCTTATTTTAATTGCCTTATTTTATCTATTTATATATTTTTCTTTGTCGATTCATACCCACCAGCCGGGCATTCCATTTAAAATCATTCATAGGTTATAAATGACACTGTCCCTGCAAGGAGGTAGTACCGACAGTACACCTCACACGGTGCACTGTAGGCATTACTTGAGGTTGTTTGCAGCGTCCCTTCGGCCCTTAGCTTCAACCCCTTTCATTCATTTTAATATGCGTCCGTTCACATTCTCCGTCTTCTATCTTACTTTCTACCTTCTCCGAACAATTGATTCAATATTATTTTCAGCACCGAATGACCTCATAGGCCTCAGTGCTTGGCCTTTGGCCTAAATTTTATATTCCACTCTAATAAATGGCTTTTTGACTTCTATTTAATTTATTGGGAATTCACGTAAATGTATTTCGTTTAACAAATTCTTACTCCATAAACCCACTTTCACTGTGAGCCCGTGTTCGTCTGTGCCAACACATTTTCTATACACTGGCGAATTATTCCTTACTAAGTAATTCATACTCCATACATCTATGTTTTGCTTAGTTTATTCAATTTCCATATGCCTTCAGTGCTCTTATGTCATTCAGTCATTATTCAGTCATATCCATCTGATCTTTTTCATACTCCATATAATTAGATTCCTTTAATTTTGTTCATTTCCTATACATGTTCCCTGATTAGTCGTGTCTCCTGTACCTGTATTCTTCTGGGCTCATTAGTGTTTCTGAAACTATTCTAAGATTTATACATTCTCCATACTCCTGCATTCCTCCTCTCATACACCATTTTGTATTCCTATCGGCTAATTCGTGAATCATATACCTGCATTTCTCCCCCTTTCCCCGTTTTTAACACCTGCGTTCCTTTCAGCTTTTTGTTTTTACGCCTGCATTTCTCTCAGCTTATTTCTGACTCATACACCTCCATTCCCTTCAGCTTATTCATGTCTCATACACCTGCATTCCTCTCAGCTCATTCTTGATTCATACACCTGCATTTCTTTCAGCTTATTCATGCTCCTTGCACCTTCATTTCTCTCAGCTTATTCCTGATTCATACACCTGCATTTCTTTCAGCGTATTCATGTTTCTTACACCTGCATTCCTCTCAGCTTATTTCTGATTTACACACCTGCATTCCTATTAGTTTATTCATACTCCACACTAATGCATTCTTCTCAGTTTATTTATGTTCCTCACACCTGTAATCCTTTTAGTTTTTTCATGTTTCCTCCATCTGAATTCCTCTCACTTTATACATGAACCATATGCCTGCAGACATTGACACCTCGCTCACATCATGTTTACTTGCAATGTCTCATTAGATTCATGATAATGCATTTGCATGGTTGTGATGTCATTTTGCATTTCATAATCGGTTAATAAAACACGTACTTTCATCTCATTTCAAACATACACTGTACATTTGTATTCCATTTTCCATACAACTACTCTCCCATTACTTCATTCGTTTCATTATACTGCGTTCCTCTCAACTCGCACCTGCTCTATGCATCTGCTTCCATAAAATCTAATTTATTCTTAATACTTCTGTATGTTTCTTTACTCATTAATAATCACTACGCACATATTTTTCTCAGCTAACTCGCCCTTCATGCTTGCACATTCATTTCAGCTCGTTCTTATTATGCTTTCAGGAATTCCTCTCAGCTCTTTAATACTGTACTCACTGCTTACCCATATCTACGCGTTTTTTTTTATCTCATTCATACTCTGTACTCCCACATCCCAGTAACCTCATATCAGCTCATTCATATCCAGTTCTCATACAATCCTTTCCCACTCAGCTAATTGCTACATCTACGACCTTTGTGCTCATCCTACACACTATATTCTCAGAATTCACGTTTAATTCAGTCATATAATATTTACTCCTGTATCCCACTTAGCTCATTCCTACCCTGCTATCCCACTGCTCATTCACACGGTTATTGCGGATTCCTGTTAGCTCATTTCTCATTCATCCTCTATTACTGCACACTACTCATTCACTTTCTGTCATCGTGCATTCCCCTCAGCTCATTCCTACTCTGTTGTTCCACCCTGCTCACTCACACTGTTATGTGCATTCCTCTCTCTTCATTCACACTCTGCTTACTACACTCTGCTCATTCACAACGTTATTGTGAGTTCTTCTTGGTTCATTCATACACTCATTTTCCATTTTACTCATTCACGACGTCATCGTGCATTCCTCTCAGCTCATTCCTACTCTGTTATTCCACTCTGCTCATTCACGCTCTTAGGGAGCATTCCTCTCAGCTCATTCCTACTCTCTTATTCCACTCTGCTCATTCACGTTCTTAGGGAGCATTCCTCTCAGCTCATTCCTACTCTCTTATTCCACTCTGCTCATTCACGTTCTTAGGGAGCATTCCTGTCAGCTCATTCCTACTCTGTTATTCCACTCTGCTCATTCACGTTCTTAGGGAGCATTCCTCTCAGCTCATTCCTACTCTGTTATTCCATTCTGTTCATTCACACTATGGTGGTGCATGCCTCTCAGTTCATCCATATCACGCTCTTAAGGAGCATTCCTCTCAGCTCATTCATGCTCTCTTATTCCATTCTGCTCATTCACACTCTTATCGTGCACTTCTCAAATATCACTCATACTTTGTACGCGCGAATGCCACTCAGTTAATTCATACTCTGTGATCACGCACCCCTATTACCTCATTCACACTATATAAGCGCGCATTCCACTCTGCTCATTCACGCTCTGTACTTTTCTCAAGGTCAGCTGATATGCTTGAGCGTCACGCTTCGTCACGGGGAAAAATCGAATTCTAGTAGCGTGTACTGTTCACTGTATGGCGATGTACCTTTAGTATGTTTATAGTGGTTTATTTCTTTTAGTTAATAAGAATGGTAATATAAATTTACAGATACGAGTTTAGTAGCGGGGAACAAATGGTATTTTCTTTTTTGATTCTTTGAAGTTTTACCTCCCTTGTGTTCTTGTACTAACATTTTAGTTATTGAATCTTTATTCTTAATTTGCTTGTATTATCTTTTTGGACGTAATTAGAATTAGTCTCTGGTTTAGCTACTTCCTTCATAATGTTATCAGGCCGAGATGGTATTTTTGGCAGCAACAACCATTTTATTGTCTCAATCACAACATAGAAAATGAGATTTTAAATTTGTTTTAGGCGGTTTCAATATGATTCTTTTCTAACGGTGTTGTTATTGGTTCGCAAATATTAGAAACTGACCTTCTTTGCTCGCGAACAATTACTACTATTTCGTCTGTGTAATTCGGGTGTAAGACTTCAGTATTGTAGATAACAATGCCTGTCCGTTTTTCCTTTCGCTCACTTCATTAGGTCGACGTCCCTTTTGTGACTCATATAGCTCTAGCACCGGACAACTTCCAGTTGCTCTGCTTCTCTCAGCCATAATCCAGTAATGTCGAACTTCTGCACGCAGTTCACTCAAACTCTCCAAGAGGCTACCTTTCCAGCCTTCCCTGGGTCTATCCGCTCCACTTTTTGGCACCCATATATGCATATATTATGCCTTATAATACGACTAATCTGTCCATACGTTAAAATGAGGCTGAGAGTTATAAGAGAGAGAGAGAGTCGGGGTAACCTACGGCTGATCAACTTCATGCTTAAGCTGCCGTCGGCGGTATGTTTACTTTGTCTATTGTGCGCCGATCAGTGACGAGAGAAGATGGCACACTGTAGGCATTACTGAAGGGTGTTTGAGACGTCCCTTTGGCGCCTTGGTGAATCTGGTTTTTAGCATCTTACGTTATCTCCATTCCCGATTTCTTTCTTCAGTCTTGCTGTCCAGCACCTCTAACTTACTTATTAGTGTTACTGTGGGGTTTTCTCCCAGCTTCACCTTTAAATCCTTGTACTTCATCTTTATTTTGTAGGTCTCTGGCTTGCTGTCCAACCACTCTAACTCCCTCCTTTCACTCCCTTAAGCGCTGAATGGGCGTAAGTGCCTTAGTGCTTGTCTTGACAGGCTAAAATTCATAAGGTAAAACCAAAGTCTCTCTAAAGCTAGAGAGGCTGGTACCAGGCTGAATTACCCCTAGACTGACATTCTGGCCATAGGCTGGCGGGGCGGTGGAAGTTATACACAGAAAAAAGTAAATACATGGATACAAAATGCATTTTATTTGGTAGGACAGAATATGACTGCCTCTTGTCTCCTCGATTTGTCACTAAGATGTTACCGCTACCAGTAACTAAGTATTGCTGTTTGAACCATTTCGGTTCTTTGTTGGTGTGCCCACTTTTACCTCATGTTTCTCTGTACAGAATCAAAACGGGATATTTGTATCTGGGGATAGTTTTTACTGAGAGTTCTTTTACTTGTTTTATATAAACTTTGACTTGTGTAAGCCGTGAGAGTATTCTTAGTCACGTGAGTACTTGATGAATGTTACGTAAGGGAAAATACCAAGATAATTAGTAGTTAATTCTCGGCATACTATTCATTTCTTGCGTTAATGCCCATAGCTCCTGTAGGGCCATTTTGTAGGATTAAAAAAGACAAAATTTTCAGTGTTGAGGGTCTAACCAAGATACTTTTCTGAAGTAGAAAGAATTTGTAGAGGATAGGCAAAAACCGCCTAATTATGTTTATTTAATGTAAGGCTTCGTTTTCTTTTATTTTTCCATTTTATCTTTCAGTCTCAATGTTTCTTTCAGTAACACCGAATTCTAACCTCGTCGTCTGTCGGCATTTTGTCTATATATGTAAAGTGCTTCAGAATAGCTGGAGCCATTAACCATGTGTCAACATTATTAAGAACAACGGCAATCTAGGTATCAAATCTCTACTTCAACAGTAACTCCTTAAGAAGAGAGGCTTGAAGTGATCTGAAAAACAGTGAGCGGTTTTGCTCCTTTTTTTTTTATTTCTTAGCCCCCCCTAATGTGTTCTCATTCACTTACGTAACTACTTAACTACTTCTGTTTATCTTACCTCAACTTTATTCATATCTCGTTCACCCATTTCAAGATTAAGAAGCATTCAACGATGAATGATTTTCAACGTAAAAGAACAAAACAAATGGTATTTTTTATCGGGATTTGAAAGCAAAAAAAAAAAAAAAAAAAAAAAAAAAATTGAAATGAAAATAACGCTCATGAGGAAGTTGGCCAAAAGATGCTCGGTAATCACTTCGCTCCGACGGAGATTGGTAAAGCGATGTACGATAATGACCCAACGCCAACGAGATGTCAATAAGACATTCCTTATGGGCTTCTTATGTCAACACATCAACGACATTACGTAATTTCTCATGGGCCTCTTATGTCAGCGTTGCACTTCTGTTGCATAATTTCTTGAAAACCATTCATGACTTCTTTGCTGAGCGTTTACGTAACTGGCGATGAGATATTGAGGTCGATTTTGTCTAGATATTAGGCGGGTTTACGTATGTCACCATCACTGGAAAACATTACCTGTTTTGAAATAAGGTCAGTGCTGTTTCTTCGACGTTTTGTAAACATACACCATTAGAAAATAACCTCTGGGAGCAATAAATGGTGGACTAAGTGCTATGGTGATGTTTCGTGTCTCTGTCGAGATGGTTATCATTATAAATTTTTATTTCCTCATCACACTTCTTTCACCAGGTCCTAGTGAAATCTGACAGGGGAATTGTTCAGTATGTTTAAAACAATGACCCAAAACAATAACCCACTTCAAAGGTCACAAGGTCAACAAAAGTGACAAAATTCAACAAGAACTGGATATGGATATTTCTATAAATATAATAACTTCAAACACAATTGTGATAATATTTCAGCTGCCTATCAGTTTCCAGTCATATGTCATATCAAAGCCTTGCAGAAAGTCTAAGTAAAGTGTAAATTCATATTTTCTTCGCTTTCGGAGAATGAGTAAAATAGGACGTTATTTCTTACGCTGAACTGGGGAGAATAATGGAGACTGATCTGAAACGGCTCTTTTAAAATATAATGAAAAATAATGAAACAAATAATTGTGAAAATTGAAATAAAGATTTGCTTCAGGATCTCAATCTCTAGAACAATAAGGAAATTCTTATGGAAAATTAGTATTGTTAATATTTAGAAGAGTGCGTACATTCATATGTAGTCAGTTAAAAAGCCCAAAAACTTAACCCAAAAAATTAAATATTTAAGATTATATATGAGTTAATAGGTAAATTTCATCAAAAGAAAGACCAGATCCACTTGGAACAGGTGAAGTGATAATGACAAAAAGATGACAAGACATTACAGGCAGTAACAATAGTACTAATAATGATGATGATGATAATGATTTTATGAAATTTAGGCTGACAAGCAAAGCACTGGGGCACTTTCAGCCAATCAGCAGTCAGGACAGTGCAGAGAGGGAGCTGGAGTGGCTGGACAGCAAAATCAAGAGATCTAGAAAATTAAGGAGATGAAGCACTAGGAGCTAAAGATGGAACTGGGGAAAAACCCCCACTGAGAAGTAATAGTTAGAGAAGTTGAATAGCTAGAATAAAGAACGCTGCGAACACACATTAGGAGTGCCTACAGTGCACCACGTGAGGTAAAAAAGTTAAGTATACCTTAGTTTTACCAGACCACTGAGCTGATTAACAGCTCTCCTAGGGCTGGCCCGAAGGATTAGACTTATTTTACGTGGCTAAGAACCAATTGGTTACTTAGCAACGGGACCTACAGCTTATTGTGGAATCCGAACCACATTATAGTGAGAAATGAATTTCTATCACCAGAAATAAATTCCTCTAACTCTTCATCAGCCCGCCGCGGGAATTGAACTCCGGCCCATCGAGTGACAGTCTGAAGCTCAGCCGACTCGGCCAACAAAGGGTACCACGTGAGGTTACTGAGGGTACTACCCTCCTTCGGAAAAGATGATAATTTTAATGACACAGGTGATGGAAGTAATCTTAGGAAGAGTGCCAGAAGAAATAACGACAAAAGGTGTAACAGAAATCAAAGTCACTTACATAAACATTCAAATAGGTTCCTGTCATTATTCATTAACGTCTTGGGTGTCTAAGATTGGGTAGTGCTGTGAATGTCGTGGAGAATAATGTGACAATATATTGTTTTTTTTTCAGTAGTTTAATGATGATTAAACATCTCTTATCAAATTAAGAGGTTTTACAAATAGTTTCTCTTCTCAGTGCATTGTAAGCATGATGACCATTCATTATATCATGATCATATTCATCCCACTCTCAAGAATGATTCATCATTCATTGTGTTCATACCTTACAAGATCACCCACTTTTTCAATAATATCTCATTATACTCATTTTATTTAAAGTTTTCTGGATTCGATTCACCGTACTATTACAGATTATCGATTACCTTGATGAGCAGTCATTTTCTAAAAATGTATTTATTGCGCCTTTCGGGAGATCTGTATCCAAAAATGTTATCAATTATATCTCAAATGATAATAAAATATCCCTTTTAACTGAAAGATTATTGAATTTACCTAAAAGATTATACATATCTTAAAGGTTCCTCATTGTAGCCTTCAAAATTACTCATCCTAAAGTGATTATTCAGTATAACTTTATAGATTATCATTTTCAAATGATCATTCATTATACCCCGAAGTACTTATATTAAGTAAAGGATGATAAATTGTGTTACTTAAAGCAATGAATTCTCTAAAGTACTGTTCATTATATGAAACGTTCTATGTAATTATAAATATAATGACCTATCTTAAGCAAGTAATCCTCATGACTTTAAAATGCTCCATTCTCTAAAATGCAATTCATTGCGTCTTTAAATATTGTTCATCTCGCATGAGGCCGTTCATTTTACTTTGAAAAATACTTCCATTCGATAAATTGTAATTATTTTTACTTTTCAACACTTTACACGTACTAAAGGTAGTTGATTTTATTCACCATCCTAAATGATTGCTCTTTCCATGCATGGATTGAGTACATACGTATTTTAAATTCTTTTACTCCATACTTTACAGGTTACCCCATATGTCTCGAGTAGTTGCTCATTATCAGCTTGTTCATGTCTCCTGCAAAGGTTATCTGTGGTACAAATGGAAATTATTCACTGAGCCTGCAGTGTTTCGTCACTGAGTTTTACAGGTTTTCTTTGTGTTCTTGTAGATTTTTCACTGTATATCAGTGTAATGCATAAATTTTACCTATCAAACTCTTACGTTGTTCACTGAATTCATGAGTTTATTAATTATGATCCTAAGGATAATTCACTGCAATATTTTTTTAAATGCAATATTGAATGTTTCGCACAACACCATCAAGTTAAAAACTGTATCTCTAATTTACTTATTATCTCAAAAGTCATTCACCGAATTCTTTGAACTCTTTTCCTCACATCACTGCAGAGATATGTTGTCTTAAAGGTTATGTATTCAGGTGAATGTTATTTAAAGGTCATCGACTGTGAGAGGTTGTCCATTAGTTTAAATGTTATTGACTGCACTCGTAAAGAAAATATCCATTACCTTATCAGTTTTCACTGTTCCATAAAAGGTGTCCATTTGCTTAAAGAATTTATGCTGCATTCTAAAATGCCTTACAGATTATTCAATGTAATTTTAAACTATTTACTGCATTTATCTAAATGATATCCACTGTACTATTTGCGGAGGCCTGGTGACTTGAAGATTATTTCCTGCATTCGTAAAGGGTTCATATTGATTCTTATATCGAAAATTAACAGTCTTAATATAATCTGATAAAACAATGAGAATGACAAGAACTGGGGGAACGGCTGTAAATAGGGCTAACATGAAAATTCAATTTAGTTACAATTCGTGTAAAAGGAAGAAAGAAAAGAGAGTTACCCAGTCTTCTTCTCTGTCGAATCACTTTATCTTTTTACTATTTGACATCGTGTCACCCTCCTCGTCACCCTCGAACTGATTATTAAATCAATCAGTCATTCTGTCCTGTGGCTATGATTGATGGCGTTTAAGGCTCACCGTGAGCCGTGGAAACTCGATTTCTATAACGATATGAGAAGTGATTATCAGCCGTTACAGCTAATATACTTCTCGATCATTATGTATTGATAACAACTATTTCTGAAGAAGCATGTCACGCAGTTTCATGACTTTTTGGTGTGTTTCATGAGAATGCATTCGTATAGGATAATAATAATAATAATAATAATAATAATAATAATAATAATAATAATAAGAAGAAGAAGAAGAAGAAGAAGAAGAAGGAGAGGAAGAAGAAATAGAAGAATAACCGAATGAATGAATGAGACAAATGGCAGAAATTGTATCCTAATCGCCGCAATTGTCAATGAACGCCAACAGAGACGCAGTTTCAAGAAAGCCTGAGCTCTTTCTAGAAGTGGCCGTTCTTCTCCAAGCATCAGCCTCTGAGGCAGGTCCGTGGCATATCTCCTCCTCGGGCAGGAAGGCTCGTGACCTTGATAACACGTGTTTCGGTGCAGGAAAGACATTCACGCCAGAGGTAAACAATACCCCCTTCCTCTAACATGCCCTCCGTCATGGCATTCTGATGATGCACGAGGGCGTGGGTGGGGGATGCCAATAGAGTGCTTGCAGGATTGGCTCGCATGTGCGTAGGGGGGAGCGGGTGAGTGCGTGTGTGCGTGGTCCAGTGCATAAAAGCGTGGCGCAGGGATCTTGCTGGGTAGTGCCGTTCGTGGCAGCCGAGTAGAAGGTAACATTCGTGCCCAGTCTCTGCACCCTCGCGTCTAACACGTTGGCTTCACTCTCCCGACCGACACGTGGGGCTCCCGGCGTCCGGACAGAGATAAACCGCGAGAGATCTGAGCAGTCACCTCCGAGAGGGAGGCTGAGTTTTTCCAGAGGCGTTCTTTCTGATTAAAAACTTCAAGCACGCTTTTAAAAGACTTCCAGGCGCTGTCATTGCAATTCATTATCTGAGCCGTTTAGCTTGGAGGGTTTTGGAGTGAACGCCCTCCCTTGTACACAATACTTCCAGCCTCAGCAGCGCCTTCGATCGTCGCAGACATGGAAAAGACGCCCATGTACGCTGTGGTGACGCCCTCCGGCCCCAAGAAGTCCCGCCGGGTGATATGGGTGGCTCTGGCCGTCAGCTTGGTCGGTCTCATAATCGCGGGCGTGACAGGTTACGTGGAGAAGCGCCAGATCGACCGAGTGAACGCCCTCGAAGAGACCGTCCTGCAGATGCAGCTCCACATGGAGCAACTCCTCCAGTTCACTCACGAGTACCTCGAGTACGAGGAGGAGGAGGACCTCGACAATCCTCAGGTAAGGCCTCCCAGTTTTCGATCTCATCTTCCTGTGAGAGAAATGCCGCTGAAACGGAGAAATATTCTTAATCACTGTACATCCCTTTTCGTCTGTTTGGAGGCAGACGGCACTGGCAACCGTGTGCTATTGTGCTATTGTTGAGTACGGGCGCAGAGTAAAAAAGTATTGCAGAATGACTGACTGACTGATTTGATGATGAAATGTATAGTAAGATGAACAATCATCACAA
The DNA here is from genome assembly GCA_039081455.1 of Macrobrachium rosenbergii. Taxonomy (NCBI): domain Eukaryota; kingdom Metazoa; phylum Arthropoda; class Malacostraca; order Decapoda; family Palaemonidae; genus Macrobrachium; species Macrobrachium rosenbergii. The sequence goes on from JANJGK010000036.1 coordinate 25,818,695, forward strand.
TGTCGATAAAATGAGCTTCAGTGCGAAGAAAGTAATTTATACATTTATTCATTTGCTAATTCACTAAAGGACCGAGGGAATAGATAACGCAATAGCCGCATTAATCTAACTGAAAAAAGGAGCAGAACTGGTTACACAATAATAATAATAATAATAATAATAATAATAATAATAATAATAATAATAATAATAATAATAATAGGGACTTTCACCCCGAGGGAACAACACGGAACACGAGATGAATACAAATTACTTTGCACCGTTATAATAGTGAGCTTTTCTAATAGCGTAAATAATTATGGGAATAATTTCGTGTAATAAACCACTCAATCAAGTTGTCCTAGTTTAGTTTAATCAGCAGAGTAGTTATTAAGACGGCAAAAAAATGCGAACAAATTATAGGGTCAAACTATGAACCTCAGCACGACAATCATCTATGACTTGATTGTATCATTTGCAATTAAGTGCATGAAAGTCTCAATCTTCCTATCTAGATGGATGAATGTGCATACATATGAGAATATATATATATATATATATATATATATATATATATATATATATATATATATGTGTGTGTGTGTGTGTGTGTGTGTGTGTGTGTGTATGTGTGTGTGTGTGCTCGCGTGTGTGCTGATGTTGCTACGCTCATCAGCAGATGTGGTTTCTCTTAAGGATATCGTGTTGCGAGTTGCAATCTGACATCCCTTTCAACAATTGGTGTTCATCGTCACGTATTTATGAAGAGTTTTGTAAGAGATTAATCGATGGCCTTGGGGTAGATTCTTTTTATCAATATTCTTTCAATAACTTTTCTCTCTCTTTTTTTATTTGTCTATCTTTTGGACTTCTATATTTCATGCGAGTTTCCCTTTGTATGCCTTGCTACGATTACGAAGATCTTGCAAGTGAAAACAGCAATCAGTTTATTTCAACTTTACTGCAATATACTGTACTTAAACTTATGCGAAAAATTTCTTATGATTGTAGAGGTAAATGATTCTTCTACGTTAGATTCAGTTTCAGTCATCTTTTTGAAGAAGTGGTAATCCTGAATATTCGTCAACATGCAAATATATCTGTTTTGGTTCGATATATATATATATATATATATATATATATATATATATATATATATATATATATATATATATATATATATATATATATATATATATATATATGAATTACTATCTTATCGAAATATCTAAGACTTATCACAATTTAAGTGATAAGGCGTTTTGATTCCATCATTCCATAAAATCATCTACGGACAAAAGAAAGAATATTTGCAAGAACAGGGTCATACGTTCTTTAATTAACGAAACGTCGCAATTTTGATGTGAATATATTCAAACTAATCTTAATACGTAACTGGGGCCAGTATCTACAAAAGTCTTCCTCATATTTACCAATAAATCATTATTATCTTTTACTTTTGCTTTCTTTTTAATTTAACGGTTTTTCTCATTTCCACGTTAACTTCATACTTACTACGTATATTCAGATTTTTTTCAATTCTTACATTCTTTACAATTT
>JANJGK010000036.1:25825233-25841938 GCA_039081455.1 Macrobrachium rosenbergii
CTACCTTGTAGCCGGAGCACGGCTTCCCTTTCCTGACCTTATTTGAAACAGGAGATATCTCTCGGGTCTCTTTCGCCGAAAGAAACGAGACCATCTTGCAATCACTCTTGTTTTGATGCGGACGAATTTGGCAATTCCTCAATAACCTAGTTACAAAAGAAAACGAGAGAACTTTATTTCTTTGCATATACTTTTTCATTCTTTATGAGCAGTAAATTAATATCAAAAGAAGATTAACTTTTAAACTGTCAATACTAGTTCACCATTCTCTTGGTCTTGTTGGCAATTAGAGACTAGAAGAATCTGAAGGCTGGTGCTAAGAAATTACATCTCGTTGCACATGATCTAGAATGAGGTGCTTTTACTTTAAAATCTTACTATAGCATTCACACTCGATGTGATCCCATTTCAAACATTCTTTGAAATCAGTTTCATCTTACACACTAACATTCTAACAGTTCAGATGCTGCTGCAAAACATTCCCCTTCGTAGAATATCATTTAGAGTCTTAGAAAAGGCAGTTTCAAACTAAGCACTTTTAATGAAGGCAGTTTCCACTTAATTTCTTTCAATAAATACAGTTCCAGATATTTAGATTTAATAAAATCTCACCAGAGGTAGTTTTAAAAAACTAATGGCTCTTTTTACTTTTAAAGACTCCTAGCAACGGCAGTTTCAGGAAAATGAAATGTCACTAAAGTCGCTTTCAGTTTTAGAAAAACTTGCACCAAAGGCAGTTTCAGCAAAAAAAAAAAAAAATCACTAAAGGCAATTTAAAACTAAACGCTCTCACTATAGGACGATAATTACCTCCAGACCACTCACTTTTGGTCAGTTTCATAAGAAGGGGTATCTGCAAAGGAAATTTCTTACGAAGCACATAAAACAGGAAGTTTAATTTCAATTTTAATGGCTTTTCCTTTGGAACGCTTCAGCAGCATAGAATAGATAAACTTGCTGCAATGGGAACTTCAGTTGAAGAGTACTGCAAAATAATTTCTTTTACTGATGGCAGGAAAGCTGAAAGTAAATTGGTAATGTTGTTTTTTTAACAGAGTAAAATCATTCACCAAAGGTCTCTCTCTCTCTCTCTCTCTCTCTCTCTCTCTCTATCTTTCTATTTATCTCTGGTAATATATTTGTTTAAAATTTATAACAGTGACATAAATTCAAAAATTTTAATCCAACGTTCATCGACAAGGGACACCTCTCTCTCTCTCTCTCTCTCTCTCTCTCTCTCTCTCTCTCTCTCTCTCTCACACACACACACACACACAAACACAAACGCTGTTGTTGCAATGAATTCAACACGAAACTCCCTGCCCTAAGAATATTATATAGACCGAGAATTTTTCAACTTCTAAATACACGACTGAACGAAATAAACTTCCTCTTTTACGAGACATCTGAGTGTAACGTTTGTCACACACAGATGAGGAAACCGACACTAATAAACGGGGCCCTTTCTTCATTCTGAACTCACCTGAAGGTCTGTTCAATGGGTCACCTATCAGGGCTCTTATCTTGTTTAATGCAGGTGTCCAAGTGTGCAATGCACTGTCGGACCAGTAGGGCAACGTCGACAATATTGTCTGTTTTCTTTTGCCTCTCTCTCTCTCTCTCTCTCTCTCTCTCTCTCTCTCTCTCTCTCTCTCTCTCTCTCTCTCTCTCTCTTTTTTGGTTTGTTTTTGCTTTTGAGAAGTCAGTGCTACGTTTGCAATGTTGTTGGTTTTATTTCCTTCGCTTGGTTTAATTTATAGACTTTGGCGTTGTAATCACAACATTGCCTCTTATTTTCTTCATTCTTAAAGTCAAGTTCTTCTCCCTTTCACATTCTACTTTCCTTTATTTTTGTATCTGTTTTGTGTCGCTATTTTCCGTTGGTGATAATTTCTTTCCCAGCATTTTCTGTCATTCTCTCCCTTTTCTTTATTCCTGATTTTAACTAGAGCAGTTTCAATTCTGTGAATTGACTTAATGTCTTGCAGTCGTTATTTTTCACTCTGTTATTGAGTAGGATCAGTAATGCCTGTATTTACTCATTTATCCAAGATTATTAAAGTTCCGTTTTCTGTTCTTCTGTTCGCAATATTTTGTTTCTAATAACTTCGTATTTCCAATTTGACCTATATATACCATTTTCACATTTTGGTTGTTCCAAAATTTCATTCTCATTTTACTCTTTTGCCTATTTACAGTCAACCCTTCTTTCTCTCCTGTCTTTTAACTGCATCTACAAACTTATCACTTTATTTATTCACAACTTTTCGTTTTTTCTCTTACTGCTTTAGTCTTTACTTTCAATATCCACCTCTGTTTGTCCTTACTATACTAATTTGTCATTTACCCTTTTCAATTCGTTATCTGTCAGTTTTACTTTAAATTTTCCCTGCTTTCTAAACTCTTTAAATTTTCCCTGCTTTCTAAACTCTTTACATTTTCCTTGCTTTCTAAACTCTTTACATTTTCCCTTCTTTCTAAAGTCTTTACTGCTTTCTAAACTCTTTAAATTTTCCTTGCTTTCTAAATTCTTTAAATTTTCCTTGCTTTCTAAACTCTTTAAAATTTTCCCTGCTTAATAAACTCTACATTTTCCCTGCTTTCTAAACTCTCGACTTTCCCACCTACTTTCCCTTTTCTTCTCGTCAACCTTGAGTCTGTCAAGGTCAGGTGAGAAGAGAATGCTGCCGAGTCTCTCTAGGAACGACCGTGGGACTTCTATAAAAAAAAAAAAGATAAAGACCAGAGACTCGGGGGCGATCGTAAGATTCTGATTCAGAAGACGACCAGAGAATCTTGGGACGTTCGTGATATTCTTATCAAAACGACGACCATCTGGTTCATACCTTCTAGATCTCAGCCGACTCTTTTTCCACCTGTCTGAATTTATGAAGATCGTTCTACAGATAAGAGGAATGCTCCTATGTTTATGGGGAACAAAATTCTAACCAGCTCCCTGTCCCAGCTTATTTTTTATCCTTCGTCTGTCTAAAATTTATGAAGGTCATTCTGCACACGTAGATATAGGAACCAGTTCCTTGTCTCAGAATTTTTTATCCTTCGTCTATCTAAAATTTATGAATGACCTTTGGCACATTGAGGAAAGGAATAAAATCGAGCTATCTCTGCCTCATTTTTTTTTTTGAAGTCCTAGTTATGGAAACGGCGCAATGGCTTTTTGATAATTTCCAAGAATAATACTCGAGGGGTTATTTGGGGAAGACAAGTAGAGGGGATTGATTGACTGAATTGTGGCTATTAAAACTGGCGTCACAGCAATTAGGTTATTGACGCCGTAATAAAATTAAACAGGAAATTAAAAAGATAAATAAATAAAGAAGCTTAAAAAGAGTTAAATATAAGAAATATCTAAATATTATATATATATATATATATATATATATATATATATATATATATATATATATATATATGTATATATATATTATATATATACATATACATATATATATATATATATATATATATATATATATATATAATCATATCTGTAAATAAATGTATACTATGCATACATATACACACATTGCGGGATAAGAATCATTAAATGTCAAGGAAGAGATGAGAAGGAGATATATATATATATATATATATATATAATCATATCTGTAAATAAATGTATACTATGCATACATATACACACATTGCGGGATAAGAATCATTAAATGTCAAGGAAGAGATGAGAAGGAGAAAAAAAAGTAAAGCTTAGGGAAACCAAGAAAAGTTAATAACTTATAGGAATAATAAGATGAGATGAGAATGAAAGATAAAGAAAGAAAAGCGAAACAACTGAAGCTCAGGAGAATTAATAATAACTTTAGAGGGCAACGGGAAATATGTACATTTGAGACAAATAACTGAAAAAGAATAAACATGAACAATTAAAAAGACTTTAAATGCCATGGAACAGATGGGAATAGGGGCTGTAAATGATAATATGAGATCATCAAGGCAGTAGAAGACAATGAATGATTATCAAAACTAAGATAAGATGGATAAATAGATAAGCATTCGAATAAAGCTGCATGTGACACTGAAAGCTAAGGAAACCAAACAGAATTTAATAATAAATGTAAGAAAATCGACTAAATGAGAGTTGAAGGTACAGAAGAAAGGCAACTGGATATAAAAATTAATTTAGACAAAGCTGAGTGAATAAAAGGTAAAGAGATCGAATAAGTGGGAATGAGAGTTTAAGAAAATGGAAATAAAAGTTTTGGAAGCCAACTGAAGAAAGTTAAAGATATCATCGGCGAACTGAAGAGAATATAAAACGAACTGAAGAAGATAGAAGCCATCAAAAAACAAATTATGTAAAACAAAAGAAAAAAATAGAAGATATCAAAGATGAACCAAAACATAAAACAGTAGCCAACATGCAGCAAGCAAATTGTGTTGAAGACTAATGGAAGGAAATATAGAACGAGATGGAGAGAATAATAATAATGATAATAATAATAAAAAAGAAATCGGGAGGCCAAACTGCCGAGAGAAAATTTAAAGGAGCCAAGCAAGAAGAGAACAGAATAAATCCATTTAAATCTGAAACACAATAAAGTCTCGAGCGGGGTTGGCTTCTTTCGGTCCACGATAATGATGGTCGGCGAGCTTAATGAACTGGCTTCGGGAGTCGCGCTAAGCAACCCAACCTGACAGGCTATAAATAGCGCAAAGCGGAACCAACAGAAGCGATTTCTCTTTCCTCCTCTGTTTTCTTGTGTTCCCTAACTCTTGCGAGATGAGGTTGTTCCGAGAGATTTGCTGCGCTTTCTGGGCGCATAAAAGACGATTGAAGGTGATGTTTGATAGCGTTGTATCTACATAAATTCTAGGGTCATAATGGGTGTCTGCCTAATCGGCTGGTTGATTCCCGCTACTGTATTTTCATGTGAGACTCATAGGGTAATTTTTCTCTGTTATCTGAAAGCACCATTGCAGACTGAATAGCCTAAGCCTGCATTGGTCCACGTAGGATAGAATATAGAGTTTTGTATTTAATTTTCTTATATATTATGTGAAAGGTTTTATTTTCTAGTTATTTCATATTTGGAGTAGAGCAACAGTTATTTTGATAACAAAAATCACATGAAAATTCGAGGAAGAAAATGACAGAAAAGTTAAAGAAAGAAACGTGTGTCTTTGAGAGAGAGAGAGAGAGAGAGAGAGAGAGAGAGAGAACTGAATTTGCTTGTCAAAGGAACTAGAGAAAGGTCATCTTTCAACTACCAGATTCCTTTTCTCTTGCAAGCGATGTGCAAGCACGCATTCTTGAGAATGATGACGTAGCCACCCTACCATCATCATCACCATCACCATCACCATCATCATCATCATCATGCACTGCGTAGCATTTCCATGAGAACTGGATGACGTCACATCCTGTTGACTTCTCGTATTCTCATCGCGATACGTTGCCACTCACACCAGACTTCCAGTGCCTGTTGAAAGCATTTGATTGGCTAGTCACATGACCATGACCCTACAGATGGACGGGGAGCTTCTGTGTCACGCGGGTCAAGGCATTCATAAATGGTCACCTTTCCAGATACTGACCAAACTGAGCATTGCTTAACTTCACTGACTAGAAGACTTAGTGTTAGGATTGCGACCTGCAACCTGACCCGTGACCTCCTGTCACGTGGGTTTGACCTTCTGCATGATCGGTGGCATTGAATATCCTGTTTTAGTTGGATGGTATTTATCTCTCTATTTAACTTTTACGAACTAGGTTGAATAAGTTTGACTGCTCTACTTTTTTTTTTTTTACTTGTGAGCATCTCTCTCTCTCTCTCTCTCTCTCTCTCTCTCTTATATATATATATATATATTTATGCATGTATATATGTATGTGTATATAAATAGATATACGCATATACATATATGTATGTATAAATATACACACACATACTGTATATATATTTACGTGAATAATTTTTTACTGCCAAGCTTCAGCAGCTTCATCTCCATTTGCTTATTTGTGAACGCCCTTGCATCACGGAGAGGCAGGCTATGAAAAATGAATAACTCTTCACGGATGAAAAAAAGAAAAAAGAGAAACATCACTCTGCAGTGAAAGTAAATTTTGTAATGATGATGGTGATGATAGTCCCAGAAGACATCATAGCCTGGCTACCGGGGGTTCCTTCCACTGGCCACACTATGGCCCCAGTGTGGCCGTAGCGTGGCCAACAGTGGCCATAGCAATAACCCCATTATAAGAGCGCGCGCGCAGATTATGCCACGCGACCTCAAAGACCTCGGAAGGTTACTGAGTTTTTCTTCATCTCCGGTTCTGTATTTGGAGAAGATTTATCTTGACAGGGGAGGGTTTCTCCTCTCCTTTTTCTTTGCTGTTTTTCCTACATGCTGCCCGTGTGTGTGTGTGTGTGCGTGTGTGCCCGTGTATGACATAAACACACACACATGATTTATATATATGTATATATATATTATTGTGTGTGTGTGCGTTTGCATATGTATGTGTATTACCTCCCAAAATGAAAACCCCTAACCAACAATTTTTCTATATTATATCTAATATTCATATCCTGAAAATGATAATCTTGTATTTATGTGAACTTCAAAGTTACAAGGTACTGGGGAATCTTTGTAAACCTTTAAAAGTTTTCAAAAAGCGCCAGTTAAGCTGAGAACGCACCCTGTAAACACGATGAAAACGCAACCCAACAAAGTAGTGAACGCACCCTATAAACATCACAAAAAGCACGAATGGAATGCCGGGTACAAGAAAGCCGCGAATAACAAAACCCCGAAAGGGCACTCTTTACTGGGCATGTGTGTGTGTGTGTGTGTGTGTACGGGCACGCATGTGCATATGTGTGTGCAACACCATAAAAGGACATTATAGCAGAGACAAGACCCTGTGGTCAATAAAACCAGGCCGTTAACTGCAAGTAAAGGAAGCCTTACGATCCCGAAGAGAAATTAACCGCAGAGATTTAAGAGTAATTCTCGCTGGGTTTAAGGATGTCTCGAGTGATTAGCTCGCTCTATCTGGGCACCGGGCAGAAAGGGTTACGTGTTCTGACGATTGCAAGTTTGCCTGTGAAGCGAGGTCCTCCCTCTTGGTACTCAAATAAGGCATAAAAACAGCACGAATAATGAGAGTAATAATAATTTAGTCTCCGATATATCTGCAATGATCCAAGGGCAGCAGAAAGGCGAGAGAGAGAGAGAGAGAGAGAGAGAGAGAGAGAACGCATATGAGTTTCCTTATTAAGGCAAACATATAAAATAAAAGGATTTTTTTTTTTGCCAACCTAACAACCTCAAGGGTACCGGGCAGGCCTAAAAAAAAAAAAAAAAGGCCAAGTACGTGTCAGAGCGTCCGCTATGAGAAACAGGTCTACTGTGACTCACCCCAAGGACTTTTGCATATTCCTGACGTCACCGCTGCTGCCAGCTGTCGCTGTTCACCCTGCATGCTTCATGTTTGCTGTTTTGACAGCTCTCTCAGGTGACGGAGATGTCACCTCAACCGTACACGCGAAACTGAAAAAGAAGAAATGTCGTTTACACAGGGTTCTTAGATAAAGATTCCCGTTGGCGAATACCCAACCAAGCACTGGACCAGACTCAATGTTGCTCAACTTTGCCCGATCAAGAGGCCAACGGTGAAGAGTCGAATTTGGTAACATGATACTGCGACATCATTTTTAGATTTTATTCAACTATTTTTTTTTTCGGAGATTTACAGCGGTCAGAAACTAGTGAAGGAAAATGTCTTCTTGTTCGTACTATTGTTGTCATTGTGATTATTTTTATTGGTCAAAACATGATAGTAATGTTTCAAAAGGCTCAACATTTCGTTTTAATTTTCTTCACCACATTTTCAGCACTCGACTTTCTGAGGCTCTTTTTCACCTACATTAATAATAATAATAATAATAATAATAATATTAATAATAATAATAATAATAATAAGGGGGAAGAAATCCAGTGGTGTAGATGTAACTCGAAAGCTCTCATATATATATATATATATATATATAATATATGTTTACCTCTACACCACCAGTGGATTTCTTTATTATTTTAGTGACTCATGAGCTTTTTATGAATAATAATAATAATAATAATAATAATAATAATAATAATAATAATAATTATTATTATTATCATTATTATTATTATTATTATTATTATTATTATTATTATTATTATTATTCATAAAAATTTCACGAGTCACTAAATTGGTAAAGAAATCCACTGTGGTGTAGACGTAAACATATATTTTACAAAAATATATACATATATATATATATATATATATATATATAAAAGAGAGCTTTCGAGTTACATCTACACCACTTTGGAGTTCTTCGCCATTATTATTATTATTATTATTATTATTATTATTATTATTATTATTATTATTATTATTATTATTATTATTATTAATTTTTTCATACTTATAAAAAAAAGATATGGATGAAAGAAAAGATGAGGCAATGTTCCCACGATTATCAGGGAATAAAATGTCACAATTATATTACGTGTTGTCATCAGTTCTGAAATTTTATTAGTGTTCTGAACTGAAAATATTTACTTTTTTTCATCTGATTCGTATAATCTGTAATGCTTATAAGCAGATGAACTAATAAATATCCTTCAAATTATACGTCAAAGCAACTTAGAAGGAAAATTTTTGCTTGTAGACGAATATCCTTTCGGCTGAACTGAGGGTAGAGAGATAGAATAGATAAACATATACTATATTTATACACACTCGCACTCACACACACACACACACACACACACATATATATATATATATATATGTATATATACATACATAACATACATATATAGTTATATATATGTATGTTGCATATATGTATAATTATCATTCCTTCAAATGATAATGGGATTTTCTCGCTTTCTTCATACTTATGTTGGTTCTACCCTCTCTCTCTCTCTCTCTCTCTCTCTCTCTCATGGTATCTCTAGCTATCAATCTCTCTTTTAGTCTATTTATATAATTATCTATTTATCTATGGTGTTTATCACGTCTTTCTCAATATCATATATATTTACATTATAATAAATAAAATCTATGTATATAAATATATATGGTATTGAGAAAGATGTGATGAAACACCATAGATAAATAGATAGATATATAAATAGACCAAAAGAGAGATTATAGTTATATATATATATATATATATATATAGAGAGAGAGAGAGAGAGAGAGAGAGAGAGAGGTACCTCCACTCAGGGCAGAACCAACATAAGTATGAAGAAAGCGAGAAAATCCCATTATCATCTGAAGGAATGATAATTATTCGAGCAAATTCTTATCATGAGGAGAGATGTGGCACAGTTTCTGCTGCTCTGAAAAACTAATTTTTGAAGAGATTTCAGTGGTGCCCTTGAGATAACATTCCTTAATTAAGCAACTTGTACAATAGCTCGATTTTAACTTAGTTTTATTTCTTATACTTGTAAGATAATAAAAAAAATATCGAAGTGTTTAATTAAGAAAATTGTACAGTGGCTCGGTTTTAACTTAGTTTTATTTTTATAATTGCATACTTTTGCATTTGTTTTCTTTATTCGTTCATCACTTTATATATTACTCATTTGTTTATGTTACTGAAATGCTTGTTTTTGCAACTGGTCTGCTACCTGTTTAGACTACTTTATTCATTAAAAGATGTATTGGTATACATCCTTTTTTATCAGTTATTTTATCATTTGTTTGTTTGATATATTTCAAGCATGCATTCATCTTTTAAGGCAAATTACCCTTACCTCGATCTCAATGAATGAGAGAGAGAGAGAGAGAGAGAGAGAGAGAGAGAGATCAACTTTAAAGTTTCCTGAAGAGAATATCTTTGAGGACCTTGTCTCCATAACCACCGAAAAAAAAAAAACATAAAAAAAAGAAAGTGGCGTCTAGACGTACTGGACAACTGTCTATGCAAATTCAGATCAATTTAAGAGTCAACAAATTCTCTCTCTCTCTCTCTCTCTCTCTCCTCTCGTCTCTCTCTCTCAGTAAATTCATCCACCTGCTCAGAGTGACGCTCTTTGTTGCTTGTTGCTTGTTGCTTCCACTTCAGTTGCAATTAAGTGTTGCAACAGCATGTTTGTTATTACTGTTATTGTCATTCAAAACGTGCAAACGTCCATTAGGGACAGGCCAAGTGGTCATTAACTTGCAAAGCAAGCTTCCACAACACAGATTGCATAAATGTGAAGTATAAATGCAGGTGTGAACGGAATACGTTTCCCAGAATCTCGTTCGTTGGAGTTAATGCGTGAAATATTTGCTGTGGATGATGAAACAACTCTTGAAAGCAAGAACAACGAAGTCGAACAAAGTTGCCGATAAAGGCCTTCTCCATCAATCACCAGGTGGCGCTTTGGAACCTCGTCCTGTCGTCCTGTCAATTGCGAAAGTCAATCTTTCTTCGAAACTACCTAAGTTATTCTAGGTCGAAGACAGAAGTAAGATACGCTTAAGAATTTAAGAATTAGAGTCGTAAGAAGGTAACACTCCGTGCTGTTGTGAAAATTGTTGTTGATCAGAGGCGTGACCAAGTCGAGAATAAATCAACCGATATATTACCCCAACGAATACGTATGAGCACTAACAAGTGCATTCCATCACTGCTGAAATGGAAGGATGATCTTATCATGCTAATATCTGATGCGTTGTCAGTCCCGATTGGATACCGACTAGATAAATCTTTCTCCTAATCCTCTTCACACATCTCCCCCCCCCCCCTCTCTCTCTCTCTCTCTCGTCTTGGCTGGCTGGGGGCCGAGTCCAGAGGTCGTCACTAGGAATTTCATTTTACTGTAACACCTTAGTTTAATGCCCGTATGTCTAATGCGATGAAAGACAATTTATTAAATAAACTTAACTCACACCGTAAGACTGAAGGGGCAGAGTCTCAGAATCTGGCATTTCTTGGGAGCAACGCCCGAAATAATAACTGTTAAAGAGCAGGAAAATTTTCTCTTTTTATAGGGCCGCCCTTGTGCAAGGGCCCGTGCTGGCAAAAGGTCAGCTTAATCTAAACCACCCACCAAACAACCGTACATCTCTCTCTCTCTCTCTCACTCTCTCTCTCTCTCTGATATAATCACTAGCAACCTGTACTGCAAAGTTCTCAACAAGTTCAATTGATCTTTCGTCTAAATTTCTCTCCCCCCGACACTGTTTCGCCAACACTGAATGCAAAGGGCTTCTCTCTCTCTCTCTCTCTCTCTCTCTCATTGACGTCAGACAGTCGTCAGCGTCTAAGTGTGACATCACCAACAACACTGACGTAGCCACGACAAAGGAAACAAAGCACTAACGTTTCACTTTTTCTATTGGAAAACATTCACCGACAAAGAACCTGTTGTGACTGATTTTAGCGAAGGAGAATCTTTGGCTTTGCTTTGAAGAAATGTCAGAGGTGACAGATGCCGAAGAGTTGCTCTTGACAGCTAAGGACATTTTTCTGATTCAGGCAAAGTTGGGCAGTTTTCACCCAAGGTCTAACTACAGAAGTTTTGTCATCGTAAACAAATTTATGTGCATTTCTTGTTTTCATACATTTAAAAGCATTAAGGAACTGTTGTTAAGCATATATTTTCTCTCTCTCTCTCTCTCTCTCTCTCATTGAATAAGATTACATTCATTAACAAAATCCTCTCCTACCATTCAGCATTTCATTCTCACTCTCTCTCTCTCTCTCTCTCTATATATATATATATATATATGTTATATATATATATGTACTATATATACATCATATATACATGCATATGTATGTATACATATATATATATATATATATATTCGAGGGTGGTGAGGCACTCATAATTACAAAAAATAACACTCGGTTTAAAAATGAAATTTCATATTGCACGCATGGAAAATCAAACTATATTCCAAAAACAGCATTTTCTCTGGATTCCAGCAAGCGAACTTATTTGATTATTTTGTAAGTATTTTTACCCCTTTGAATAAATAGCCGAGACTTATGAACGTGGATAAGTATCTGAATCATATTTTGGCTGTATGAGAGTATTATCACTGGTAGCCTCTTCAAAGAGGGAAAAGGGGAAAACGATGAAAAATATTGAACAGAAGCGAGGAGAGGATTCCTTAGCTAACATGTATGGATAGGATGAGGAAGCTTGTGGGAGAGGTGGGGTAATTTTGTTGGAGAGCTATGGGAGTTAGAGGTGGGGGGTTGTTGTTGGAAAGTTAGGGAATGGGGAACTTTGTTGGAGAGGAAGGGTGGATGGGGAGTTTGTTGTAGGCGTCCAGGTGTTGGGGAGTTTGTAGGAGGTAGGTGGTAGAGAAGAGTTGGGGAAGGAGAGGCCTGGTGTAGAAGGAGGGGAAGGGGAGGGGGAGGTTTGTTGTTGATGCTGGTAGGTGGGGGAAGGGGGTGTGATGGGCTTTGTCGTCTTTAATGAGGTGACGCTATCGGTTTCTGATCTAGAGAAGCCATGTGACCCTTGAGAGAAAGAGAGAGAGAGAGAGAGAGAGAGAGAGAGAGAGATTACACACTGCTGTTGTTCTTGCTGTCCGATTAAACTGGCCTTATGGCAGAACAAGTCTGTAAAAGTGATGCCAGATGGAAAACTAATAAGTAATTTCATTACTCACCTGTAAATCGATTCTACAACTGAGCCAGGGGGGGAGGGCACTATCTCGAGTCTTCCGTAAGTGGATCTGGGTATTGTTTGTAATAGTTATCGAAAACAATAATACAAAGGCCTGACTTAGTAATTAGGCACAAGGTGCCAGATCGAGAGAGAGAGAGAGAGAGAGAGAGAGAGAGAAATTTAATAGCCATTGGTTGACAAACTGTTATCAAATAAGAGGCGATCAGAGTCCAAAGGAAATTCTACGATGCTGGGTGGTGATAGATTCGGCCGTAGCCACTGTCTTAGTTACCGCCCGCCTTTCACCCCCTCCAGACGCCCACAACGCCTTTCATTAGTCACTCTTAAGTGAATTCTGACCCCGCCCTTGATTGCTGCCCCTGATGGGACTTGGGATAAGAGATCCTCTTCGGTCAGAGACACAGGTATGCACACACACAAACACTGATATGCTTACACAAACTTATAGGACTAGGGATACCATACTCTTTCTTTTGAGTCACGGGTTTATTATTCCAAACGTGCATAGGTTAGACATTCACATACACACATTATTACTGGGAAGTAATAATAAGGATCAAAGTAGGAGTTTCTCCTTGGAGTTGCCAGTAAACAAATCCGCTGACATACGTGCTCACACACACCTGCAAACTTGAAGATAAACATGAAAGCCATCAACAAGAATCAAAGGAAAAGGCTCTTTTTCTCTTGAGGTACATGATACACACTCACGCACATACACGCATGTGCACACACACACTTACACACAGACACACGAAAACGCCTGCTTCCTTGCAAATACTCACACACAGACAAAACACACAGCCACAAAGGTTAAACTGGAAGTTGTCATGAGGATTGATGGAGTAGTTTGGAGTAAGGGGTAGTAAGAAGAGGAGGAGAAGGGTGGTTGGGGAGGGGAGGGGAGGAGAGGAGGGGGTGTTGGAAGATAGCTGCTCTGGAGGCATTTGCAAATTGGGTCTAGATACAGTGTTTGGCCTTCTGGGTATAACGATACCAAGTACCTGAGGCTGTGTTGTAAAGAGGGCACCTGGCGTTTTCCAGGAAATCGCACTCTTAATAATAATAATAATAATAATAATAATAATAATAATAATAATAATAATAATAATAATAATAATAATAATAATAATAATAATAATCCAAATCTTCTTCACAATCCCGTGAATATGTTTATAAAATACAAAATCCACATTTATGTAAATTACTGTATTTACAAATAAAATAAATTCCAGGAGCTTTCGAGAGCCTGCTCAGCTCCCTTCTTCAGCTAGAAGAAGGGAGCTGAGCAGGCTCTCGAAAGCTCCTGGAATTTATTTTATTTGTAAATACAGTAATTTACATAAATGTGGATTTTGTAACTAAATAATAATAATAATAATAATAATAATAATAATAATAATAATAATAATAATAATAATAATAATAATAATAATAATAATTCTGGTAGATACAACCTAATGAATGATTATAACTGTAAAAGAGGGAAACCTCAATAATGATATTTTGAGAATGATAGAGACGTATTTTCACACGAATAACCAGGCAAAATAAATTCAACAGAAGAAAACCCTATTAACAGTGATAAGTGTTTAGGGATCAGGCTTTATTCTTAAATTTGTTAATAACCTCGATGCTGCTAAGATTTTCCTTCTTCTGTAGCTAATATGATCATATCTTGTGACATTTCTTGTCAAAATTTCTGCAAGTGCTTGAAAAGTTCAGCTTGCAAATAAAAAAAAGTTCTCCATCAAAAAACACTTGATCTTCGAAAACGGATTCTTCACAAAAACTGAAGCTTTGTAGCAGGGTCCTCTAACAAACTTATACTTCGAAAAAAGTTCTCAACTGAAGTTTTTGGTACAAGTGAAGGGCACAAGGTCACAGCATCTTACACAGTGCCTTGTAAAAGAAATCACATGGATAATTCTTAACTTCAAAACACTTCTGTTGTGAGAAAGATGTACACTTCTGTGTACTTTTGAAATGATAAAAGCAGTTTTTAGTTTTCTGTAAAAGAAAACTATTGAGATGGCTATTTGTCTGTCAGCCCGCACTTTTTCTGTCCACCCTCAGATCTTAAAAACTACCGAGGCTAGAGGGCTGCAAATTGGTATGTTGATCATCCATATCCATGCTCCAGTCATCCAACTTACCAAATTGCAACCCTCTAGCCTCATTAGTTTTTATTTTATTTAAGGTTAAAGTTAGCCATAATCGTGCGACTGGGACTGCTATAGGTGCCAACAACACAGACTACCAACGGGTCGTGGCTGAAAGTTTCATGGGCTACGGCTGAGAGTTTCATGGGCCAAGGATGAGAGTTTCATACAGCTTTATACGCTGTACAGAAAACACGATTGCACCGAAGAAACTTCGGCGCATTTTTTACTTGTTTACTATGGTAATTCATCTACAGATCAGGGACTTTTTTTTCCTTTGAAACGTATCTTCTCTATCACCTTTCAAGGCTTTGAAGTTTAATTCTTGTCTAAATTTTACCACCATCTAGCCAAAATTACCAGTTTTTTGTAGATGTTTCAAAACTTTTAGAACTTATTATAATTCTAAAAAGTTCACATAGATGGTAAATCACTTTATGTATGGGTCAGTATTAAGGAATTCATATCCGGAGTTCATTATCCTAGAGTCTGTAACAGTATGTCATCCTATTTCCTCAGTCGTTTTAGTCTAATCATTTCTTAGAACAGCACAGTCGGTTTTATTTTCATAAGCGGCTATGCAAATATCAGAATGTGCTACTGAAGAGTTACATAAAAGTCAGAGTGCTCATGTTGTAGTGCAATATGAAAGTGACGCTAACTTTGAAACTTAGCGTTAATCATGAAGAATTTTCCCCGGTACCATAGTGACCTTCGGTTTCGTAAACCTTTTCCTCGACAAGTGGAATGTAGTTAGGATCAGGTTATAAAACAGAATACCAAGAATGTGCTCGCATATGAGTGACTCGACAAAAAAGTTAAGTATATCTTAGTTTTACCAGACCACTGAGCTGGTTAACAGCTCTCCTAGGGCTGGCCCAAAGGATTAGACTTATTTTACGTGGCTAAGAACCAATAGGTTACTTAGTAACGGGACTCACAGCCTATTGTGGAATCCGAACGACATTATAGCGAGAAATTAATTTCTATCACCAGAAATAAATTCCTCTAATTCTCCATTATCCGGCCGGAGACTCGAACTCGGGCCTAGCGAGTGCTAGCCCACAACTCTACCGACTCGCCCAACGAGAACTCGACACTATGTCTTTTTAAGTGCAAAGGCAACTGATGTAGAAGTGTTCTGCACAAGGTGCTGATTATGGATGTGGCAGCGCCCGTAAAGTTGCTTTAGACCTAGACTCGCTCCTTGCTATGAGAAACGGCTGAATGTTGAAAAAGAAATAACTATACTGTATATTGTAGTTACGAAACTGAAAATTCCTCACTAGTGCTCAATGAACCATCGTTGACCAGATGTGTCTAAACGGCAATATTTATTTAGCCATAAAACTCTTGGTGTGCCGAAGCCGGCAGGGGAACGAGCTTTCGTTTTCCGTCCGTGTTTGTGCAGCAGTATTGGCACAAACATAAAACTTTTATTGTTTAGTGATATTCAGATTAACTGGAGAGACAAACAAGTTAAGGAGAACAAGAAGAAAAAAAAGAAAGGAGCTTGTTTGCCGATCTTATCGCGTTATCGGGTCGGCAATCATCTCTAGCTGACTACTCTTGCCTGGACTTATCGGTCTGACCCCAATCCAATCAGCTGTGAGGTCTCCAATCAGCTGTGAGGTCCTTCTCTTAGACTCCGAAAACGCTTGTGCTAGTTTTTGACGTCGCTGGCAGATTGGGTAAGCGCAGTACTCTAGTAACTCTGAGTGAATTTATGCTGTTAATCGAGAAACCGTCTACGGAAAGGAAGAAAATCAAAGGAAAAGGATCTTTGCGTATATGTATATGTTGAGTGGTTCACTCCCAACAATCCATATAGCTATAAATGGGCACCAAGATCTGCTGGAGTCTAT
>JANJGK010000036.1:25847038-25892038 GCA_039081455.1 Macrobrachium rosenbergii
GACACAAAGATCACAGGGAATCAACACTAGGCGGTCTAAATTTTTCCCAAGAAGTATAAAAACATTGTAACATAAAAAGAAAAACAGTTTGTAACACACTAGGTGGCAGAGAACCGATGCAGGGCAATTACTAACGTTTTTCCTAAAGACCTCTCCACCAGTGAGGTCCCAAACTTGAACAAGCCTCATTTGGTGGGCTCGATTCTGGAGGTCCACTCCAGGCCTTGTAATCTCTTTCGAACCGTCTTAAGGCTTAATCTAAATCAACCAGCCATGATTTATGTCTTGGATATCAGGTGTAAGAGGATATTGAATGGATGAGTTGAATACTAGTACAAGCATGATATCTCAGGAACTGGATATCATCAGTGGTTTGTGTGAGATTCATTCTTTATACTTTTAGCCACGAGCTTTCTTCACATCCTCCTTTACATAAAGTGTTTTTTGTGGTTTGTATTATTACTGGAGAGGGGTTGGACATGTTAGAGATGGTTCTGTTTCCAATGTTTAAGACTTGGAGAGATTTTCTTTAAAAATTCTAACGTTAGGAAAATTGCTGCCTTGTAATTTCAAATGGTCTATATTCGCGTTCTTGGGTTTATCGGTTCAAAATGTTCCTTTCCTGTAGGCTTTATCGATGTCAGATTTCGTCTTTTATAAAACGAGTGTCGAGAGAATGCAGAGTATTGCAAGCTTTGTACCAGAGGCGTCTGTCATTCGAACGAATACTGAAAGAATATATTTCAATATTTTGGTCAGCTATCTTGACATATATGAGCTAAATAAATTAGTATACTCAGCAAGTGGTCGACCCCGGTTGCATCTGTGAGGCAATGAATCTCTCTCTCTCTCTCTCACAAGCATATCCATTTATTATCGTTATGAGTCCTGCTAGACATTGGACACGGACGTTGAAAAACCTCAGATTACAGTAACCAAACATCCCATGAGAACAAAAGGTGTAAAATCAATTTGTTTAATGACAGCCAGCACATGCACGCAGTAGCGTACAAATACGAGAAGCTGAATAAGGCACAAGAGCCTTGAAAAGGCTTAGTAATGCCTCGACACGAGCGTAGAAATTCTCCATCAACATGCGCATAGATTCCTCATATGCAAGCATGCATGCACAAAAGACCGAAAACACGAATGTATTAGTTCCCCACTAATGTGTACGTTGTTCTCTCTCGTATACATACACTACGAGTGAAAATACAACCCCAACTTACAAAGGATACAAAGGGTTTTCGTCGCTGAACGCGCCGAGAAATGGGCAGATCTCCATCAAAAGAGCATCAGCCCGGAGGCAAAGTTTACATCTCAAGAATCACGAGAGAGAGAGAGAGAGAGAGAGAGAGAGAGAGAGAGAGAGAGAGAGAGAGAGAGAGAGAGAGAGAGAGAGAGAGAGAGAGCTTGAGTATACAGAGATGCATGATGCTGGCTCGGTCTTGCAAGTCATTCGTAGGTGGATCTGCATGGGCAAGCAACTGTAAGAAATGGGTGGAAGGTGGGAAAAGGTTAAATCGTACGTAAATTCAAGCGTGAAAGTTTGTTATTTTTGGGCCTCTGTATAAATTGCAAATATGCAACCAAAGCCGAATTTCCTTGTAAAAGTTTTGAATATATGTGGCTGTATTATAGGATTCTTAATGGCTATTGAAGGTGAGAAATTTATTGAGAATGTTCCTTTCTCTTACAAATCAAATAATATTTGCTTCAATAAAGACAGTTTAAAAATCTGTTCCTTCTGGCTTATTTATTCGCCAGATATTGAAGTCCATAACAAATGATTTATTTCTTATCAAAGCGATGGTGACTGTATTTTATTCCCATCATTGGTGAGTCGATTGTAATAAATCACATGTTGTTGCTGACTATGATATGCTTAATTCCTATTCAGGTGCTGACATCGCTGCTAAATTATTTTCGACGCTCATATACACGTACGGCAAGGGCTAAAAATAGTTTATTAGTATGATAAACATCAGCAGGAAATAATGTACCTGTAAAAGGTCATTATAACCTGCATTGTAGATGATAATAGCACGATATAAAAGAAAATATTACAAGGTCATCATTAACAACGAAATCAACAACATTTCGATAGAAAGAGAAATAAGACAACGACAAAATGGCAAGAAGGGTATTATTTACAAGCTCATAATTCACGTGAGCAACAGCACCAACGAGCAATAATTTAATTCATTATTCATACTGAGAGCAAGAACATTTGGGACAGTAACCAGAAGAACAGCTCGAAGATTCGGAGAGGAATTATTGGCAAGGCCAGTATTCGTATCAAGAGTAACAACAACAACAACATCAACCAGATCAGCAATTCAAAATGTCATCATTCGCTTCAAGAGCAACAACATTGAAGCTAACACAACGAAAACAGCAACAGCAAAACCTAACGAAACGAAGAGATATGACATAATACGGCCATCATTCCCACCATGAACAGCAACAATATTACCAAGTACAAGAAGAACGAGGTTAATTATTACAGCAATTACTTAACAACAATCTGCATAAAGCAACAACAATAGCAACAGCAACCAGAGCCCTAGGCGCATTATGCCTCCGTCCTTTCACCAGGGGATGGTGGCGCCAGAGGAACTCAGGGCAGAAAGAACGGTTGAAAGAAATTCAAACAAGTACTACGGATGATGTCATGATATAAACCTCCTCTCGGTGGTTCCTCAGTCCCAAACCGGTTTTGGTTCTGAACAGTCATGAGCAAAATTAAATCTTCGGCCTTTGTTTGTCCTTTGATGCATCTCTCTCTCTCTCTCTCTCTCTCTCTCTCTCTCTCTCTCTCTCTCTCTCTCTCTCTCTCTCTCTCGTCTTCATCGTGTTCCATAAACTTGAGGAAAATTCGTGACCTTTGACTTTTAGTTTAGTTTTTCTTTCCATGTATGCATGTAATCACACATATTTATATATGTATACATACATTCTCTCTCTCTCTCTCTCTCTCTCTCTCTCTCTCTCTCTCTCTCTCTCTCTCTCTCTCTCTATATATATATATATATATATATATATATATATATATATATATATATGTTGAAAGTCCTTTACATCACCGGAACTGAATTTCAGTCTCTGAATATTCTTATTTCCATTCCTGTTTGTGAGCAAGCTTAAAACTTTTCATTTTAGATTTTAAAACCAGAAATTCGTACGCCAACGAGCTGTCATGTGTGAAATATTTCCTTTGAATGTAAGTTTTCCCGTTATTTGATATCAGTTTCAGGTAGCCATTATGATATTCATATTTCATATTCAGGTTTAATGAAACATGAAGACTGGAACAAGCAACTGATAATTCCAGATTTCATGGGCAGTTAGTGTAAAATCTCAGCTTTTACCCCAAAGGCATAGAAAATGCCATATTTTACATTTATTTTGTACCGAATAACTTTCTAAAGGAATAAATCAGCGTGCATATTGACCAAGATCTTTGTGTGTCCCAAGAAACTGAATGAACAGAGGTATGCTAAGATTTGGAGATTTTTATGCGCTGTAATTACTGCAAGTCACTGCAGTACACAATTGCATGATTCGTATGAAGGAGAGAGAGCACAAAACCTTACATGGACTGGTGCCAGGTCGATTCACCTTATTCACCCGGATCTCAGAGCGACAAGGTAACCTCAGGAAAGGTTTCGCTTGGAACAACAAAGCGCTGGGCCACTTCGTTTTGTTGGGAACTCGGGAACATCTTCGTATGTCAGAAGATGCTGTTGCATCAAATGCTTCGTTTCACTGTTCCTAAATCGTCAGGAAAACACAACAACTGAGTGGAAGGAAGAGTCCTCCTCCAGTGTAGGGGATATCTGGGGTTTAGGGGGAGGTAGCACTGCATGATAAAGCGAACTGATAATGGGTATCTAATACGACCCCCAGTTGTCAGTCCTTGTGCCAAACGACCACACCCAAGAGCACATTCACACGGAGGGTGGAACTTGTTCCATTCTCTCTCTCTCTCTCTCTCTCTCTCTCTCTCTCTCTCTCTCTCTCTCTCTCTCTCTTTGGAACTTGTTCCACTCTCTCTCCAGCTGTGTGTGTTTAAGAGTGCACGGAAGTTGTTGCATTTTCTCTCTCTCTCTCTCTCTCTCTCTCTCTCTCTCTCTCTCTCTCTCTCTCTCTCTCAATGCATGAATGGACATTTTGTCTTATTAGAGGAGCTTGTGTTCGTAACTGAAAGCAATAACGAGAATATATCCCGATATACTTACCCTAAACAAATGTCAAAGATGTAATTCTTAAGAATTCCCAAACGTTTATTTCTAAAAAAAAAAAAAAAAAAAAAAAATTAAACGCTAGTCACAGAATTTTGAATAACAAGTCAAGGCCGGGAAAGAGGTATTTCCTCCGCTGCCAGGTTCAAGAAAGTCCTTGAAAATGCCACTTCACGATTGACGACGAAGGAAGGGAAACTTTTAGGGAGAAATAACTTAGCGTGGGTTGACGCATGTGGGGTGATATTCCTTGTGTGAAATTCTAAATCGGATTGTATGTAAAACACACACACACATAATATATATATATATATATATATACACGAGTATATATATATATATATATATATATATATATATATATATATATATATATATATATATATTATATATGTATGTATGTATCATTATATACATACATACATACCTATGTTCATGCATTCAGGCATATGTCTCTGTAGTTGTGCTGCTGAACCGAGAAAAAGGAGGTTTGTTTAGAGCGAGAAAGTTTCCTATCACTTCAAAATGAATTCCTCATAAGGCTATTGGACTTCTAGTTTCTGGAATAATTAATAAGGGGCACATGTGCGTGGTAAGTTATGGCCTCATAATTTTTGGATTTAATTTCAGCTGATCTTGACGGACTGCAAAGTATCTCTAAAGCAAGAGGCATTATAATTCATGAAGCGCGGTCCTCTAATTACATAACGCGATATAAACTTGTTTTTGCTTTCCTTGGCGTCGTGCCGACCTGCTCTGACCGTCCTCACTTGTGACCTAATTTCGGTCAGTGATTAAGTGACATAAATCAGTTCATGATGAGTCTTGTAATGATTCCGCTTTTTCTCTCCGTACAAGGTCAGCTAATGAAGACAATCTAAACCATTTGTGTAAAATTTTAATATCTTGATATTCAGCTGAATCAAAGTACCCGTTAGCGTCATTTTTTTTTTTTTTAGTTTTTGAAGGACTACTGTTGGTTATATGGGATATAATATTATGACAGGAGAAAATAAGAATACTTTATCCATTGCTAAAACCTCTTCAATGGTTTCTAAATATTCAGAATATACGATAAGTAATTCAGTAATCATGAAAATTTGCATAATCACTGGTATTAATTAAAGGAACCATAACTACAGTAATTTGATCATAAATTACTTCAATTTCGCATGGATAATGTAATTCATAATTCTTAAATAAGAAGGAGAAGAAGGAGAAGAAGAAGAAGAAGAATAATAATAATTATAAGAAGAGAGAGAGAGAGAGAGAGAGAGAGAGAGAGAGAGAGAGAGAGAGAGAGAGAGAGAGAGAGAGAGAGAGAGAGAGTATTCTTCATTTTGCAAAATTTAAAGTAGGTGGGACGGCAATAAATAATCCTAACTTGTAAAGAAAGACAAAGATAATGGATAATATGAATAACATTGAACAAAGAGTCTAAACAAAACAGAAAAATAACAAAAAAAACAAAAAAAAAGAAGAATAGATACACAATAGTAAACAAACAAAGAAACCACTTGAAGACGACCCGACTTCTTTAGATCTCTAACCCTCAGTGTTTGTTAGTTTGTATTTAGACTAGTAAAGGTAACAGTATGCACAGTAAAGAAAGAATAATTACCTTTAGATTCTTAAAGAAAGAAAATATATGCCTATATTAATCCTAAACTGTTACTTTCTTTTTTACACAAACTGGTGAAAATAAAAGAAGAATATTTGTATTTATTACTGCTAAGTAATTTGGTTTATTTTTGCTAATATCACAAGTATAAAACACAAAACACAAAAAGCGAACATCTTCATTTAGATTAACCTTAAATTATGGATTTCATTTAGAAGTACGAGGAAAGAAAAAAATAAAAAGAGATATGTAAACACATTCGTGCCATGAATCATAGGTGATAAATTTAAACCGTGGAAAATAAACTGTGGTCGCTCACAAAGATTAACCCACAATCATTCTTTTGTTTCTTTCAGGTAAGGGCCTTTCATAAGGAATATGAATCTCCTCTCCGCTGGCAGTGGATATGGTCATAATCTCTCTGACCTCCGATGACCCAGGAGTCACGTGAGTAACGATATATCAAGGTTATCTTCCCCACTCTCACGATGCCACGGCACCCTCCCTGCCCACTGTGTATACCCAGGGGTTGCCCTTCTCCTTTCTCATTCTTCATCATCGCTTCTACTTTCGTTTGTTGGTGTTTCACCTTGGATCGTTTGTGACGATTAAGGGAGTCTGAATGGTAATGGTAAAAGGTAAAACAACAACAACATACGTAATGTTTGTATATATATATACATATGTATATATATATATATATATATATATATATATATATATACATACATATATGTGTGTGTCAAAAGGTGTGTTCATCACTCGTGTAATATAAACTCTATATCTGCAGGTGTGTGTGTGTGCAATCTTGTTCCCATTTCTAATGGAAGCCTTTATTATTTCTAAATCATGTATTTAAAGCATGTTGCTTTGGCCAGAGCTGACCTTCAACCTTACTTCATTTCAGCATGTAATTGTTGACATGTTTTCCTGTTTCGGCCCTTCCTCCCTACGTCCTACCCCCTACCTATGTCCCTACCTCTCCCTCTCCCTCTACCCCCCACCCCAATCCATCCATTAAGGGTCATGGCGCCAGTGAGGGTCGAATCGTCGCCGCTACTCCTCTAGAATCATAAAACGAATAATTTCCATTTTTTCTCCGAACGTTCTCTCATACATCGTCCAGGAATTATATTGACGCGGGCGATAATCACTTAATGGCTTTTTAAAATCAAACGCAAAATTGCATCAGGCATCAAGCAAAAAAATGGCCTTAAATCCAGAAACAAGCGCCCAGGTGAGGGGGTGGGTGACCAGGTGCTTTCTCCGGGGAAGGAGAAGGCACCCTACCCGGGTGTCCTTGGCAAGGTTACGTGGTGCTAAACACCCACCTCGCCCAACGCCTCCCCTGGTCCACCCCGCTGAGGTTGCTTGGTTCCTACGCTACACCCCCTCCCACCCACCCGCCCACAGGCCCAACTATACCCAGAAACGAATCTAACCCTTTCCCAACACAGTTGTAATTCTCAGGCCGTTGATGGAATCTTAATTTACTGACACCTGAAATTCTTGTTTATTATTCAGATGAATTTTCTTGTCTATTGTTGTGTCACTCGTTGATTCTGTCTTTAAATAAAATGTTTGTTAGGAATTTAGAATGTTTTTAAAGTTTCCCATTTTGGTTACTTTACAATCACCATTTTTTTCTCATGTCTACTGTATTTGACAGTATAGTCCTTTCCACTATTCTTAATATGTTTTATGTATGAACAGTAATTCATATTCTTTATGTGCTTGGCAATTCCCCAGAAACCTCAGTTTGATGGCAATATTTCGAAACTTTCAAGTCTGAAAGGGGGAGGCATGCTATTTCATCCAATATATCAATTTTAAGGCCTTACCGTAATTACATAGCAAAGCAATACTTGCTTGAAGTTAATTATGTGGGGAAAATGTTAACTGATAGTATTGCATGGCCCAAGGCTCGGAAATCCTAGTACACTCACATCTGCAACAGTACTAAATTGCATTTCCCACTCTCTCTCTCTCTCTCTCTCTCTCTCTCTCTCTCTTTGTAATTCCACTAATTTTTAACAGTACACTTACAATCCAAATGAAAGACAGAAATGTTAGTGGATCCACTAATTTTTAACAGTACACTTACAATCCAAATGAAAGACAGAAATGTTAGTGGAACATACTGTCGAGAAAAGTAGATAACTGCAATGGATTGATCCTAAATCGAGAATTGATAGGAAATTGAGTGTGTGTATGTGTGTACGAGAGAGAGAGAGAGAGAGAGAGAGAGAGAGAGAGAGAGAGAGAGAGAGAGAGAGAGAGAGAGAGAGAGAGAGAGACTTGTTCATGGGGTAGAACCAGTCTGACAATTTTATATTCGAAAGGTTGTATTACGTAAATCACGAAAGTGGAAGACTCGAAGAACATCGGGCAAGAGGAGTCTGAACGTAAAAAATTAACTGTTTTGTACAAGCACACTCATTCATATATATCTGTACATACCATCAGAAACTGACGATGGCATGGTATCTCGAAGGCTGCACGAAGATAGCTACTTTGTGCACCCTAGTAAATATGATTTTAGTGAGAGAGGATGGTCCAGGATGCACGACGGTAACTCTGAAGTGTTATACACAGAAAATAAATGCATTTCACATTTCGTTTAATTATTATTATTATTATTATTATTATTATTATTATTATTATTATTATTATTATTATTATTATTATTATTATTATATAATACATATATATATATATATATATATATATATATATATATATATATATATATATATATATATATATATATATATATATATATATATATATTTATATATATATACATACATACATGAATACATACACACACATATATATAATACACACACACACACACATATATATATATATGAAGGAAACAAATGGTCACTCATTATGAATGTATAAATAAAACGCGACATGTTTATGCTAATGAACGTCCGAGGGCATATTTTTGCCTAATATACCCGTTATATCGGTGCTTCGAATATAAATTTCTTCGTTAGTATGTATAACTGCACCCCGAGAAAGTCCTTTGACCCATGCTTTTATTCCTATTTCATGTAAGCGTATACTAATATACGCTTCATACCTTTGCACACAAAGACTTGCACATCGTACACACACACATGTATACATTCATACGTATATGCTTAGTGATACAACAGGTTTATCTTACTGTAATGAGTTTTTAAATTTTCATTGAATATAATCATCCAAGAGTACACGGTTTTTCTGAATTAAAGAATTTTGGCAGCTTTTCATAAAATGAGTAAGGTCAAGATGTGTAGCAGATTTTAGTGTATTCAACAAACCACATAATCCGCACGAATGTTCTTAGCACTCTGTAAATTCCGGAAACTCAACAATTCTTACAGATTTTATCAAAACATTAAGTAAATTCAACAAATGATGCAGATTTTCCTATATTTCATAAATGGCGCAATCGCGTTACAGATTTCATTTTGCAAACCAAAAATCGTTTATATATATGCATTGCGTAAAATCAAGTATCTCTTCGAGTTTTCCCAGGTCAGTCAAGGCAATTCATAAATTAACTATGGTCACCTATAAGGTAAACACCAGTGACTCATAGTACCCTCGCTCTCAACGGGGGTCCCCCCGGCCCCCCCCCCCGCCCCGAGGCACATACGTAACCTCACGGAATTTCAACAGGTACGGAGATAGTGATCTCGCGAGCCTGTTTCCACGGTAGAATGAGCATCGAGTGATTCTCTCTTTCTCTTTCATTTTTGTTCTTCCTTTCGCTCTTGTTTTCCATCTGTTCTAATAGAGTGATTTGAGGTCGCTATAAGATGCCTTGCCAACTTGTTCGTCTTGGTATTTTCGATACTTTCCATTGGACTTTGTTTTTTATTTAATTTTTTTTTTTACTGTCGTATGCGGTCCTCCTTCAAAGGTCGCCTTTTACTCCGAGCGCGGTCGTATCCTATGCCCTTTTCCCTCTCGGCGAAATGTGTAGAATAGGATGCCCTTAACGGTAGGGATCTATCTACCTATCTACCTATCTATCATTTTATGTATATGGATAGATAGATAGATAGATAGATAGATAGATAGATAGATAGATAGATAGATAGATAGATAGATAGATATGCTATTAACCACAAAAATTAAAATGCTGCAATTATTACAAAAGATTCAAAATGATAATATTTTCATAACCTACAGAAAATAATTTATTTGGACCGATTAATACAAAAAATTCCATACAAAACGACTTGGTACATACGTACGTACGTACATGCATACATACATACATATATGTATAAATATATAATATATATATATATATATATATATATATATATATATATATATATATATATATATATATATATATATATATGTGTGTGTGTGTGTGTGTGTGTGTGTGTGTGTGTGTGTGTGAGCGTGCGTGTATGATAAATAAAAAAAAGTGTTCACCAAACCACATGTGTACCTTAGTACCCACGTGCATGAAGGCATTTACACATGTAAAGCTCATGTAATTCCATTCGTACGAACATAAACACACGACTGAGCTTGAATGAGTCAAATTGTATTCATGAATGCACAGAGACCTCTTTGTATGCAAAAGTGAACCGAGATAATCTTGCGTATGTGCATACATTAGTTCTCTAAGCATAAATTGCTTTAACGTGATAATTGTTAATAATATTATAATTATCATCCTTGCTGTTGTGATTGTTGCACGATGTTATCATGTAATGCTCACAACGAGATTATCACAATTATTATTATTATTATTATTATTATGATAATAATAATAATAATAATAATAATAATAATAATAGTTATTATTATTATTATTATTATTATTATTATTATTATTATTATTATTATTATTATTATTATTATTATTATTATTGTGATACCACAAAGTTGCATTCGTAACGAAAAGGAAACTTTTTAATTCTTAAGGTCCAAAATATTTAAACTCATGCAACCAGATTCAAAACTAAACTTGAAGGTAAAAAAAAAAAAAAAGAAAGTGATAGAGATTGATTCGTCAAATGTCACTACCTGTTGTGAGGTGACCCGGATGAAGCAAGCGGGAGTCATCATTAACATCAAAGGCTTTCATTTTACTTCTCTCTTCACGAAGACGGAGGTGACGTGGTTACAGGGAAGTCATTGATGAATGGTGCACGAACAAGGTCGAGAGGAGTTGTAACAGTAGCTGAGATGGACAGGGTTGAAAGTTGCGACAATGATCAAGCTCACGGGGGTAGAAAGTTGCGACAATGGCTACATTAACAGGGTTGAAAGTTGCGACAGCTTCTTAGCTCATAAGGATGAAAATTGTGACAGTGGCTAAACTAATAGAGCTGAAAATGGAGACGTTAGCTTAGCTATTAAAGCTGGGTGTTGGTGTAAATGCCTAGCTCAGTTTTTAATTGTGACAGCAGCCAAGGGCGAAATGGTAGAACATTTAGACACTGGCTAAGCCGATCGGGATGAAAAATATGGAAATATATAGTTATTGTAAAGTTT
Organism: Macrobrachium rosenbergii; assembly: GCA_039081455.1. Classification (NCBI taxonomy): domain Eukaryota; kingdom Metazoa; phylum Arthropoda; class Malacostraca; order Decapoda; family Palaemonidae; genus Macrobrachium; species Macrobrachium rosenbergii. The sequence goes on from JANJGK010000036.1 coordinate 25,858,421, forward strand.
ATATTTTTAAAGGCACCAAATGTATTCGACTGACATTTTTGGTTGTTAAAAGTTACAATAAATCCCTTTTGTAATCTTTTCGCTGTTGGCAGGTTCAGTTAATGCCAATTACTGTAATATATTAAGAGATGAACCTCACAGTCAGTTTATGACAGTAGCTTTGTTGAACTACAGTAGATGTAAGCTGTCATGAACAAAGTATATGCTGGAAATTTTAGAGGGTTGCAAGTTGCAAATACTCATATCCAAACCAAAACAGACATTGGTAAAGTGAAGGGATTGCAATTTGCAATAGTATCCAGTTTGAAAGACGGTAAGGAGTGACGATTACACAGCTGGGAGGCTGTAAGATTAGAAAGCAACTATGCTGTAAATCTGAAAGTTGTGACAACGGCTCAGTTGAAACTGCTGTCAGTTGTAAAAGCGGTTATGTGAGGGGACTGTAAGGTGGGGAAAGGCTACATTGAAACTGTAAATTGAAGTAAACTGTAAGTGAAGAGGTCTGGCAGCTTTTTCCGACAGCTTAGTTAGAAATAAATGAACTGAAGGCGCAGCAGTAATACAAAATGTGAGAAACTAAAATATAAATTGTAAGGAGATCATCTAACTATCTATCTATTTATCTATCTACACACACACACACACATATATGTATGTATGTATATATATATATATATATATATATATATATATATATATATATATATATATATATATATATATATATATTTATATACGAAGACTAAGATGCGAATGAAAAAGCAAGAGAAGAAATTCTGACGTTCGTGGCAGGATTTGAACCCGCACCCAAAATATCAGGAGGTAACGTTATCCACCTGTCCTTTGTAAGCAGAATAACGGCTGAATGGGAAATATTTCCAGTCATTAAATATGTTAACTCTTGTTGCAGTGAATGACTGGGCCCAGTCTATTCTGTGTGGATATATTTGTACACGCATAAACAGTGCCTTCATGTTGTTCTACGTTTGCTGGAATATCTTTCCGGTTTGACGATAGAATGAATTAAAATCATTAACGGGCAATTTGTAAAACAAATTACTTCTGTAAATGTTTTTTTTTTACACATATAATATCATTTGGCGCCAAAACCATTCAGAACATTAGAAATATTTTCAAGAAATGAACATCAAAGAGGCGCAGTAGTACTTGTTAGCCTTTTCATTTGTAACTGAACACCATGCAAGCAGCTGTGTTAGGTCCACGTGGGTCTGCTTCTTGGAGAGCCTGGTGGGACTCTAGAGCTTAACGGGAGTCCGAGGCCTTCGACCTTCCATATCCAATGATCAGTTGATCCCCGGATCTGTTTATGAGGAGGGATGGGATCCCCGTGTACCAGGATCCGTCATCCCTGCTACTTGGCTTCCCCTCAGTGGTGTCTGTTTGTGGGTGGGTCGGTGGGTGGGGGTGTGGGGAAATGGACAGCAGAGATGAAGGCAGACCCACAATAATAGACCGTGTAAGGTTGAGTAAGTTGGACAGGCAAGATCGCATTTCCCTCCAAGGTAAAACCTCAATGGGTTTATCATGACATTTTATATCCATTCTCTCTCTCTCTCTCTCTCTCTCTCTCTCTCTCTCTCTCTCTCTCTCTCTCAACAGCACTCTTTTCGAGTTAGTCTAACTGCCTGCGTATTGTTTTTGAAGTGTGAATGAATTTTTGTGTACGAACGTCTCCGTTCTATAAAATAGAAAATGAAGTTATATGCAATACGACTATGTAACACTTGTTTATTAATTAGAATAATTTTAATTGGTTTTACGAAATAGGAATATAGTGGTATACTAATTAATGCCTATGTCTTATGAGAGAAACTTTACATTGTCCAGCTGATTTAATCTTATCATCTTAATAATGTGCAGTTTATTTTATTTGGGACATATGGCTTAGATTTAGCCTGACCAAAACCTTAATTTCATAAAGAGAAGGTTCACTACACATTACTGTGATTTACAAAGTATTTAAAAAAAAGATAACAAAAATAAAAACCGCCAAAGGAGGGAATTTGGCCAATTAACTTGTCTCCTCCTCTGCGCATTTGACGTAAACGTCGGTTTCCATCTAAGGCGTCAGCATTAGACGTCCATTCTCGCTTTTACATCCATGACATCTTAATATTTCTCGCACTGGACGTCAGAATGGCTTCTTTATCTCATAGCTTTTACGTTAGAAATTAAAGCTTTCTGCTTTTGCCTCCATTCTTATCTGAAGTTTTCTTTGCTCTTGTCAAAAGCCTTTTGAGAGAGGTCTTGATTTGACTCATGTTCAGAGCATTGTCGACCTTTTGGTTGACAAATGGTTCTTTTTTTTTTCATCTTGTCTTGAGGCTTTTAGTCAGAAGTAGTTTCCAAGTTTATTTTAAAAGCAAACTATAAATTCGACATTGCCTAGAAGAGATTTCATCCAATACGTAATTGTGTTAAAGTTAATTGCAGTGAGTATGAATGCATTCAATTAGTTCGTATTGACTGAATTAACCTTTATAGTCTTAATTACTTAAGCATTAAACTGCCAAGAGATTGCAACATAATGGTAATAAATAAATTAGTTAAGAGTAAAGGCACCAGACACATAACATAATATCCAACCGATTTCAACATAATGGCGCCAGATGAATTAAAAGGTACTTTCTTCTGATAGCTCTTAAATACTCTAGCAGATAAGAATGGAGTGCAACAATTAACCGGTTATATTATTCACAGACATTATCTGAAGCCATTTGGGTTAATGGGGAACCCTTGGGGACATTCGAAGACGCTTTTGCCCCAGCGTATAGCAGCAGAACGGGCTGGATGGAACTCCAACTGCCAAAAGGAAATTAGAACAGGGATGAAACGTGACCAGCAGAATCCATCCTTATAAGGCAACGAAGAGAAAAAAATCGGGGTGGGTGTGGGGGAGGGGTGGGGGTGCGGGGGCTGGGGGATGGGGGAGGAGGGGGACGCCTTGGGTACTGCACAGATAAGCAAGAGAAGAATAGAACTGGTCGAGGGGTGGGCGGAGGGGGGAGGGGACTGAACGGATAGTTGCTTTGGTTGGCGTCCCTGGATCAGGTACTGGATAGGCATCTAAGGGGGTGGGGGGGAGGCTGGAGTTTCTCGGATAGGCATCTAGGAGGGGGGGTGGGGGACAAAAGAAGGTCTGCCAAGTGAAAGTGGCTTAAAGGGGGGTTTTAGGGGGAGGGAGGAGGTCGGATTTTAATGTCACAACCCTAGATACACAAACACCATTGTACCATACGCAATGCAAGGGAGCTGGGATGACAATAGCAACGAATACGATTTGGAATTACCGTTGAAGACAGCACTGAAGGAAAGTTATTCTCTATAATTTTCGTAATTTCTAACAAAAAGTTGGAAATTGTCCCAAAGTAATATAACATCGACATCATTACTTGCAAATCAAAATAAGAATGTCGTATCTATGATTTCTTCGTTTTACTGTTCCTGTACTTGGGCTATTTTTTGTTGTATAGGCAACAAAAATGATAGCAGTATCTACCGAATAACTCCAACAACAGTATTAATACTGTAGTATAAGTAGTGGTTAAAAATATAAAAGTTGCAAAATACCGATGGGAATTAATGTAACCATTTAAATTTCGATAAAGCTGAAAGATAAGCTTCCAGAAAAATTTAGTGCAAAATTCAGCAAAGATTTATGGAAAGAGAACAGGAATTTTCTGAGCAAAAATTTCCTTTACCAGTCGAGAATATTAAAAATCAGTTGGTAAGAAAATAACAAAGAAAATGTACTTCATTATAGGACACGAATTTCCATCAAGAACCAATTGACAGAACTTCATTAATAGACAGTGGAGTCTCATTATTATTATTATTATTATTATTATTATTATTATTATTATTATTATTATTATTATTATTATTATTATCATATGCACATATTGATAATTTAAAAAGAAAGAACAATAACTTACTTGACAAGTTTCCTCAGCAAAAAAGAGAAATGTATCCAAAGGCAAATTTCTGTGCAATCATTGTAGGTACTGCTCTCTATAATTAATTCTTGCACAATTTATATTTGAAGTTTAAGCACGATCTTGGTATCATTTTCTTCATGCTAAGTTGTTTAATTTGTATTGATATTGTGTACGTTTGAATATATATATATATATATATATATATATATATATATATATATATATATATATATATATATACATATATATATATACACATATATATATATATATATATATATATATATATATATATATATATATATATATATATATATATATATATATATATATATATATATATATTCGAATGTAAACAATTTCCATACAAATCAGACAATTTGGCATGGAGAATAATTTCCTTTTTTCATTTATTGTTTGCATGAAAAACCGAGGTACTAAAAATATCAAGTGTCCTAGCTGCTATTAATATGGTTAAAAAAAACTTATGTAAATGCTGCCGCATAGCAAAATACATCCATAGCAATAATAATAATAATAATAATAATAATAATAATAATAATAATAATAATAATAATAATAATAATAATAATAATAATATTTTTGTTTCACTGACTCACCTGTGAAAAGGAGCCCGTCGTAAATACGTGGTGAAGCCTAACTCTGAGTTCTTGCATAATCCTATAGTGTGGAAAAACAGTACAACCTTTTGGTAGCTTTCCTTTTGGGATGTGAGGGAACCTCTTACCTGAAACAACAACAGAATTATTATTATTATTATTATTATTATTATTATTATTATTATTATTATTATTATTATTATTACTGTGGATGTATTTTGCTCTGCGGCAGCATTTACACAAGATTTTTTTTAATCATATTAGTAGTAGCTAGGACCCCTGTTTCTCATATAAACCATAAATGAAAAAGGAAATTATTTCAGATTTGTATCGGTGAGGAAGCACAAGCAAGCTAAACAACAAACAAACATCTTGACTACTTTAAGACAAGGAAATTAAAGAGAAAATTAATATATTGTACACCTCTCCACAGGCGCTGATGAACAAGTCTTTTAAACAAGTAATGATTAGCCCTTAAATGGCTGGGGCAATACTCTTCTATCTCTACTGGGGTGTGCGTGTGGGATTTTTTGAATTTTTTTTTGTTTGAGTCCATAATATTTCGCTAATTTTTCATAGCTGATCTGATCTTATATCACTAGATGGTGGCTCTTTCATATCAAAATTTACCTAGAGAAAACAATTGATGGATTTATGGGCGAATACATTTTTTTTATAAATGCATATGCCATAAAAAGGCAAATTTTTCATTATACTAAGCCCTTGTTTATTATTAATTAAAACTGTCTTCACTGTGTATATATTTAATCCACTTTTCTAGTTGTTGTTGATAATAAATGTATAGACGGGAATAATCCAAAACAAAAATCCGGAGGATTCAGAAACACAACAAAACGAATTTTCATACAAAATTGTCCTAATATTTGTTTAAGGCTTGGCAACACAGCAATGACTATTGGACTGAGAGCTTCCTTAATTATTTCTTAAGGTGTTTGCTTCGAAAATGGTCCCTGCAATTTGATAACCGTTTCTTCTCTATATGAACACAAGTGCTAAACATTTGTCCTAAAAGGATTTTCTTCTTTAATCTGTTTGATTTTAGGAAGGGTGACAGATCATACTTTTCTGCTTTTTTCCCTGCCGTGGAAAAAGTGGGCTTAAAAGAGTTTATTTAGGTCACCAGAAGGCTTCGTCTTCCTTACTGGTTTCTTGAGTTTTGAAGCCGTTAAGAAAAAAGTGACATCAAACATACAAACATACATACATACATGCATGCACACATACATAAATAAAAAGGAAAATGATAAACCAGCAACAGAGAAAAAATACAACTTTGCCCTGAGTGTAATTCTTTTACCACTTGTTTTTGGCAAAACTCGCTGTTACGTTCCATCAAAACCACAAACCTCTCACTCCTTGTACTTGGAAGCTGGGTGGCCTCGCGACCTTCAGTTTTTGCAAGCATAAACCTTTGATTTTATCTCGAACCGAATCAAATCCGTCTTGACTACACGCGACAGGAAAGAGCAGTTTCCTCCGACAGTCGTTCTCTCCTGTATTTGGTCAACTTTCCATGACTTTAGAATTTATGTGTCACACCGAGATACTCTGCCTAGCCCCGAAGGACTGACTGTCAAAAGCAACAGGACTTTAGCCTAACTGGAGGACCGAAAGAACCCACGACCACCCAGCCTTCAAAGATCGGATCTTATCGGGTCACATTCAATCCACAACCACTACATAACCACAAACAGTCTCTGTCCCGCGTGTTGTGACTTCTCCGGCGGCGTCAGAAGAAGAAGAAGAAGAAGAAGAAGAAGAAGAAAAAGAAGAAGGAGGAGGAAAAAAAAAGAAGCTGAAGAAATGGAAGAAGAAAAAGTCGGATCTTATCGGGTCACATTCAATCCAACGACCACTGCGTAACCACAGTCTCTGTCCCCTTCGTTGCGACCTCTCCGACGGCGTCCAAAGAAGAAGAAGAAGAAGGAGAGAAAATAACCCGATGTAAACAAAGTCCTTTTGAGTAAAATGGCTTCATCATTAGTGGGTGTGACGTCGGATAACTTAATTCCGGTTGTTGTTAGTGGTGCTCTTGCTCATAATTACTAATATTTCGTCTTTAAGAGGCAAATAAATTTTAGTTTGTACTATTTCGCCGATGAGAAATAAAGGAAAGTTCACTGAATGAACTGTTAAACACTTGTTCAACGTGAAGGCCTACTGGATGGGCGCCCGAATGCGTAGGTCTATAAAAAGACATAAAACAAAGAAAAACAGGGATCTGGTTTTAAGAAGAAGAAGAAGAAAAAAGAATTACCTCCTAAAAAGGAGGTCTTAGTAATTAGTGAATCAGATCGACGAAGAATTCAGTAGCTGTTAATGAGGAAAGTCATCCCATCGATTAATGAGGGCAATACTCATATTGAAATAGGTTCAGTGAGTGATTACTTTATAGATCTTACTCTGGCGTTCCAACAATAAAGGTCAAGGGTGCCTTATATCGGATATGGTGGCCTGTTGAGTATAGGGTAGCCATCTGAGGCTAAGGTCGAAATTTCTAGACTATTGTTGCCATATATATATATATATATATATATATATATATATATATATATATACTGTATATGTATGAGCATATTTACTGTATATCATTAATCATTTAAAAATTGCTACGAACGATAACAAAATAAAATATATTCTAGCAAAATTTCTCAAATGTAGAATAAGAATTACAAAATAATAATAATGATTAAAACTTATCACCTTACGTCAACATCAGCGGAGATTTCCGAAGGTCTTACAGACCCCTGTTGATATCATCTGATCATTATTATCAAGATATTTGATATAATCAACAGGGAAGCAGTCGTAAAATGCTTGATATACTTGATACATCATAATCTTCAAATTCAAATATCTACCTGCGCAAGATTATACAAGCGGGATCTACCGTATCACAGCTGACCAATCATACAGAAATTGCACGAAATCGGTGCAGTCTATTGTCAGTTTCCTATTATTCCCGACTACTTCATAAGATGCAAAAACCTCAGACAAACGAGCATATGTTGATTCGTTGAAGCCTTTTCGCCTCGCAATTTCCCTCCTAATCGGACGCTTCAGTTATCTGCAAATTGTTCATTATTTTAAACAGGTCCGGTTTTATCTGGTGTTCATAAGGGAACAGTTTGAAAACCGGTTCTTTTCTTCGTCTTAAGTGACGCTGATTGCTACCTTACAAAAGGTCTTGTATATCTTTATTCACCGATGATTCCAGAGGAATGCGACCAATTTGGGACTGAACTAGATGCGTTCTGCTCATCCCAGATCGAATTTCAGCGAGGTATTCTTCAACAGGAACAAGTTCGAACGCATCCACAGAAGCCCTCAAGTTGGTAGTCAAGGGATTGCCTTCCAGTACTTTCAATACTGACAGAAATAAATTACGGAGAAGCCTCAAGTCAAAGTCCACGCTCGTATTTCCGAAGGCTTTTCGTCAACACAAGTTATAGAGATATGTTGCACTCAGGCGACGTGAATATTCAAATAACCTTTTAAAAGAAATACCATTGCCACACGCATGTTTTCGATGTTAATCAGATCACTCATAGAATATCGTCCACAAAATTATATTGTCCCTTTCTGTTATAAATAGCAACCATAACAGAACAACCAGGAAGATGTAAATCTACGAAGAAATTGACGAATCTGAATGACCTTCAAAGGTTGCACTGTCTAAAAAAAAAAAAAAAATGGGTAATAAATTGACGGTCTCATGCCAGCAGAGGCCCTTGCCCAAAGGATGGAAGGTGTTACAGGGCAGAAGTAGACTTCATGTGAACCTCTGGACTCAGGTCAAACAACGAGATGACTACCGTCCAGTTTAGACAATATCACTATAACATGTACCTAAACATAATCGAGTAAGACGCACTTCCAGTTATGTAATTCCATATTCAAATCGATTTCGGGGATAATCTTTGCCCATTTGTTTCCCCATAATCTCGGTTATTTACTTACTATTGGTTTGGTAATATTTTTTCGCTTATGATTCCATTGACCTGTTATTGTGTAAAGGATAAGAGATTTTAAGGCTAATTATTAAATGATTTAGACAGATTTAATAATAATAATAATAATAATAATAATAATAATAATAATAATAATAATAATAATAATAATAATAATAATAACAGTAAAGAAGAGTGAAATCCATAATAACTAAAGAACCAGTCAGGCTCTCAATCTTATAATAATAATAATAATAATAATAATAATAATAATAATAATAATAATAATAATAATAATAATAATAATAATAATAACAGTAGAGTGAAATCCATAATAACTAAAGAACCAGTCAGGCTCTCAATCTTATAATAATAATAATAATAATAATAATAATAATAATAATAATAATAATAATAATAATAATAATAAAGAGTGAAATCCATAATAACTAAAGAACCAGTCAGGCTCTCAATCTTATAATAATAATAATAATAATAATAATAATAATAATAATAATAATAATAATAATAATAATAATAATAATAAAGAAGAGTGAAATCCACAATAACTAAAGAAGCAGTCAGGCTCTCAATCTTTTTTTAAATATATGCGAATCTTTTAAATATATTTACGCAGCAAAAATCATTTTTGCATCCAACTCTTAATTATTTTCTGCAAGAGAGGAGAAGTTAAGATAATGAAGGTAATAACACCCCTCCCGACACCGTATCAAAACGCAATTAATATCGACCTCGCTTGATTAAACACCCGGCTCTACCCGGCAGAATTATCTCCCTCAGTTCACATCAGCGGTCACAAATTAGCCTGGGCGCTTGCTCAAAAAGAAATTAGACACGCTCCCGGATCGATTTCCTGATGATCGCGCTGCCGCGCTACTGATCGGGTCTGCGATCCGGGCGCAGGGCGCAATTCACCGACGATCTTGCGCATCAAATCCAATTTCAAAGTCGGAGCTGACACCACGACTTGCAGCGATCGGTTCCAATAATGGCCGATTTCACGTGGTGTAGGATTGATTCGGTTACGATCTCTCTCTCTCTCTCTCTCTCTCTCTCTCTCTCTCTCAAAATAATATGACCATATCTTTATGTATCAAAGTACCTGGAATGTATATGTATAAACAATGTATGTGTGTACATACATTTTCATATTTAGAATCTCTCTCTCTCTCTCTCCCTCTCTCTCTCTGTCTCAAAGTAATGTGACCATATCTTTATGTATACACATATGTGGAATGTACATGTATAAACAATGTGTGTGTGTGTACATGCGTTTTCATATTTAGAGTCTCTCTCTCTCTCTCTCTCTCTCTGTCTCAAAATAATATAACCATATCTTTATGTATACACATATGTGGAATGTACATGTATAAACAATGTGTGTGTGTGTATGCGTTTTCGTATTTAGAATCTCTCTCTCTCTCTCTCTCTCTCTCAAAATAATATGACCATATCTTTATGTATAGACGTATGTGGAATGTACATGTATAAACAATGTGTGTGCGTGTGTGTATATGCGTTTTCATATTTAGAATCTCTCTCTCTCTCTCTCTCTCTCTCTCTCTCTCTCTCTCTCTCTCTCAAAATAATGTCCATAAGTTCCTGGTTATCCATCAGAGGAAAATACATCTACACTCATGTATATTTCTATATACATGTGTACATATAATGTAGTCTATATGCGATTTTCCTCTCTCTCTCTCTCTCGCTCTCTCTCTCTAAAACATCCAAACACTGAAACATATGCGCAGCGCATAAACATGCATGTAGGTATTCATCTATGTACCTGAATAATTATTTTGATACTTGTAAGCAAACTTCCATTACAAAGAACCTGTTTGTCTGTCTCTCAACTAATAACTTGGTGAATAATACTTACAGTTCTCTTTATAGATCATAATGCATTTTCCGTCGTAAAATAAGGAATATTTACTAAACAAAAGGGGGAATAATTAATTCATGATGGTTATGATTATTAGTATTGTGGTTATTTTCAAATTATTATTATTATTATTATTATTATTATTATTATTATTATTATTATTAAATCATGATGGTTCTGAATATTAGTATTGTGGTTATTTTCAAATTATTATTATTATTATTATTATTATTATTATTATTATTATTATTATTATTATTATTATTATTATTATTATTATTATCATTTTGGAGAAAACAGCAAAAGAAAGCTCTTCATAAAAGTGCAAAATCAAATAACAGAGTCAAGGTATGATGCAAACAAGCCCAGCTTCAAGAATGGCGCCCGTAAAATTTTGCAAAAGAGATATTTCGACACGAGACTTTATTTCCCCGATATTTGCATACTTTCCCCAGTTCCTTCGTGTCCGCACCCACGCTCTCTCTCTCTCTCTCTCTCGCCAAAGGATAGACAACACGCTCTTACTCACTGTGAAAAGAAAATAAAATTTTTAGTCGAAATAAATTCATAATCGTTGGAGCGAGTTTGGTACAATGCATTTCATGGGAGACTTGGCTGGAAAATGACTGGAGGGTTCTCGCCGATGTATGTATGTATGTATGTATGTATGTATGTATGTATGTATGTATGTATGTATGTACGTATGTATGTATGTTTTAATCTCTGCTTCTTTGTCCATTCGTAAGGTGTTTACGTGTGCTGGCATGTACGTATATAAGCGTATAAGCTTCTCTTTTTATATTTTTTTTGTTCATTCATAACGAATGTGTACATGTGTGTATGTTGTTTCATTTTTATTCTTGTATTTGCTCACTGCCCTATTTTTTTGTCTTCGTTTTAGTTCTTCTAATGATTCCTATCAATGACGAAATCAGTGAGAATACGTGTACACCTCTTTGTGTATAACTACACAAACAGTCAGCAAAACACACACACCCATATATATATATATATATATATATATATATATATATGTATATATATGTATATACAGTGTATATATATATATATATATATATATATATATATATATATGTATATATATATATATTATATATATATATATATATATATATATATATATATATATATATATATATTTATATATATATATATATATATATATATATATATATATATATATATATATATATGATTATAGAGGTGTTCCTGAATTGTAACAAAAACAAATATGAAAGAGAGTAAACAAGAACAGTGAGGAACAATGCGGGCGGATAAAATGTCCAATAGACGGACGATTGGGGAAGAAATTGAGGTTGATTTATCGTATCGAATTCTAAGACGAATTTGAACGGCGGTGTTCGGTAGAGCAATGTGCGGTAGCTCTTTGCTCTTCAAAGAAAGGTTTTTACTCTTTATTTATTAGCGTGTTTGCTTAAGATAATTTCGTTTTAGGTGAATCGTATTTTTTTTTCTAGGCCTTTTTACCAAATAATGTGATTTACAGATTCATGGATTCACGTTGGCTTGACCTGTTTGCTTGAAATTAAACGTCTGAAGAATCAAGTCTCTGTTTCCCTGTTTACTCAAGAATATTACTGTGATTATCTTGCTTTCCTTGGCGTGTTTGCTTGACGATATAATTATGAGAACCATTTTTTCTCTTAGAATAAAGCTACGTGATTACGTGATTCATGTTTTGCCTGTTTGCATGAGGTTTAGCTAAGATAACAAAGATTTTTTCTTGGATAATGCTTTTGAAAATACATATTTGAGAATCAGTCTTTTTTTTTTGGCCAGTTCGTTTCAGAATACACCTGTTCTTGGACAGTTCTCCTCAGAACATTGTCGAACACCATGTTTCTTTTAGGCATGCTTGCTTGAATACATGGGTTGAGAGAAATATGTTTTCTTTGTACATCTATGAAAGTGATCCTTTTCTTGCCTGTTTGCGTGTGAATATATTCATGAAAAACATTTTTTTTCTTGTCAGAAATGTCTACGAATGTAGTTCAGAAGAACACGTTTTTTAGTGCCGGGTATCCAGGGAATATAGTTGTTAGAATCAAGTCTGGTCTGAGAATTCATTTTTGTGAATGGCTTTTTTTCTTAGCCTGTTTTCTTGAAAATATAGCTATGAAAATCGTGTTTCTTCTAGGCATGTTTGCCTGAGAATATACATTAGCGAATCCTGTTTTTCTTAGCTCGTCTGCTTCATAATATATTTATGATAATCTTTCCTCAAACTATTCGCCTGAGAATTGACTTATGAAAAACACGTTTTTCTTGGCCTGTTTGCGTGAGAACAGAGTTTAGAAAATCAAGTTTTCCTGCGCCTGTTTGCCTGAGAATATGGTTATGAGAATCAAGTTTTTTCTTGGACAGTTTGCTCGATGAGAATATAATTATGAGACCATGTCTTTTTTCCAGTTTTGGTTCATTTTTATTTTCAATTTTAATGCTTTCTGGTGTAAAAATGTAGAGACACAACTGAGGAAGGAGACTTTCCTTCTAAGAAGAATATTTTTTCCTAATATTCACTCAAGAAAATTAACATTACGACGTCTTATATTATAATTTATATGACATTTTTTCTTCTTGCATAAATAGAAGTGGTGAAACGTTATGACTAAATGAAAAAAGGACTCAAATAAAGTTGTGGTTGGACCTTTAAAGGTTGGACAGGTGGCTAACAAGGCAAAATATGGCAGCGTTGTTACTTTGGTACGGAGCCAAAATCCTTGTCACTTGGAGCAGTTTCTCTCTCTCTCTCTCTCTCTCTCTCTCTCTCTCTCTCTCTCTCTCTCTCTCTCTCTCTCTCTCTCTCTCTCAACTCGTTTCTTGCACCCTTTTCACTAGCGCTTTTTCCCATGATGACATGTGGTTGTTAAAAGTCATATTTTCTCACTTTTATTTTGCTGGGTTTTTCTTAATGATGGTTCAGCTTTTCAGTGGTAGCTTGATGCTCCATATTTTGTCTTTTTTTTTACCTTCTCTTTTCTTATTTTAATTTCATTCCTTATTTACTCTCTTTCAGTTATTTTTCTGGTGCTGTTTTTATAATGCTTTGACGAAGTTGTGATTCTCCTATTTTCATGACGAGATTTTTCTTTGCTAACTTGAAATTTTTACTGATGTATTTGTTGTTTCTGTCCTCGTTGTTGTTACTTTTTTTCCTTTTTAAAAACAAGGCAGTGTCAGTTACGCTTTTTTTCAGCAGAAGTAACAACACTTTTACTGCTTCTTCCTATCCCTACGTGATCGCTTTCAAAGCAATGAATATTTGTGACATTTTCCACTTATCACTTAACTACCTTGACTCCTGATATAATGAAGAATGTCTAGGAGGTTGCCCAAACAGTAAATCTCTCTCTCTCTCTCTCTCTCTCTCTCTCTCTCTCTCTCTCTCTCTCTCTCTCTATTTTTCCAAGAAAGACGTATTTATGGTTGTTGCTCTTTCTTCATTGTCTAAGTAACTGAAATTAATTGCTAGGTGATTATTCTAATTGGGTATTTTGTGTACAGAAGTGAGTATAGTCAAGTTAAGTGCAACTCGTTATATTCAGATTCGTTATACCCACATTTAGCAAAAGAAATATAAGGTGGGTAATTTTGTGTACTCACTCACATATCTGGGTTATAGGTTAGCAAAAGTGATGGCTGGATAATATTAAAGTTTTTTTTTTTTTAATAATGTAACTGCCCAATTTCCGTTTTCCATGTATTATAACCTTTCTTCTTTAAGAGGTGAGACTACCTCATCCTTTAGGGTAAGGCCCACTCTATTTTCCTCTTCCCATCAATTTTCTTCCCTGCTGGCCTGGGGTAGATACGTTCGTAGATTTGTCAGTGTAATAGTCAACCCTCATCCCGCCCCTACAACCAATGGCTTCGTATATAACGATTCTATTTATCTACTAATGTATGAGAGAGCGAACGTTTTGGAGGTTAATTGCTGCTGCCACACTTTCCAATGACTCGTCTTGTTTTTAAGCCTCTTCAAGTCCCACACCAAGAGCTCCTTGGAAAGGGGAGTTCTCGAGGTCGACCACAGTAAAAGGGGAGTAATGAAGTATCCATAACCTATTTCCTTAACCACTCTTTTTTTTTAATGACCAATGTTTATGATACTCTATTTTTTATAGTCGTCTTTTTTATTATAATCTTATTCACAGGTGGTTTGAACTTTTTCTTTTTTACTTTCCTCTGCTTTTTATTTAAAGAATGACCCAAATTTATGGTACTCCAATTTTCTTGGAAAATGGTGTACAAGAGTGTTTCAGCTTTCTTCAGTTTTTTTTTTAATGACCAACTGTTCATGGCTTGAAGTTTTTCTCTTCCTGGCTTTTAAAGATTACTATTGCCAGCTTCGTTTGTCTGTTTCCCTTTTCGTGTATTTTCATGTGGAATGTATTGGCTAGAATTAACTTCCCTAAATTCCTTTCTGCGATCACATCATTCTGTTACTTTGTGTCTACATTTTGAAGATGTTTCAAGTTCCTTATCTCTGTTCGCGCCCGATGATGATACCCAAACTAGCTTAATCTCATCAGTCTTGAAAATGAGATTAACATTAATTTCACGCCTTCCGTTATCTAAATTATAATATTTTTCTATCCAATAACTACCGGTTTTTACCAACGGCGTTTCTCCGTTCCTGATCCGATCGCCTTTCGAAAAAAGTGAATAGTCGAGAGATATTAAGGCGTGTGAAAGTTTTATGATGGGATGACATTTTTGGTTAAAGAATCTTTACATCTGTTTTTTGTTACATGAATTTTTTTTTTATTTTTAAATTTTCGCTTGTTTCCCTTCCCACTCTTTTTCTTATCAAGATGAAATGGCTTTATTTTCTTCTTTCCAGTTTATTTCCCTTTTCCAATTGATATAAATGCTTTCAATTGAAAACAAAGCATATCTTTACTTATCACTCCCAGATTTTCCTTTTTTTTTCTTTTCTGCAACATATCTTATCTTTCTCTAGATCTTATCAGCTCTTCTTCTTTTAGTATAACATTATTATTTTTAGTTATACTTCGTTTCAACACCTTCTTTCCTCTCCTATTACCTGTATTAATAATCAACTTGGATATTTCTATGCAATGAATAAAGTATATTGAATCTGTTGGTCATTTCTAAGTGTTGAATCAAATCTTTCGCTCGATTCTAAGCACTAAGTGAATTTTATTAGTCATTTCCGAGCTTAAAATAATCTTCCGATAATTTTCTTTAACTGAGTTTTGGGATGCAGTTGCAAAGACATTTTTCGAAAAGCTTTTTGTTGACCCCCCAAAAAGTAAAAATATTTTCGAAATATTCTCAGAAGAGGAATAATGTTCCATAAGTTTTCCCTGTGTTCTTCCGTATGAGGTAAAAAATGACATATTTTCTATTAAGTATAGCTTTGCGTTGACGAAATAAAAGACCCAGAATAATATTATTTTCTGGACTCAAATGAATAAAAAAAAAAAATCAAGTTTTACTTCATCACTGAGTGAAACTAAACATTCCATTTTCTGTGTTGACAGCCATCCAGACTGAAATTAACAATTTTTTTTTTAACAAGCCAATACACCGTGTTATAAATAAAGTAAAATATTATTAAAAAATTCTCTTCGGTACCTTCTCCACTGACCCTGCAAATACAAATATAGCTTCTCTCTCAACATATAAAAATAAAAAAAATAACGGTTCTGCCCTCCCAGCCACCGGGGCTTGATGCGAACACCTTTCCCCTCAAGGTCAATTTCTCTACCGCAAATATTGCCGAGTTAGATTAATCTCTACAAGGGGGCGATGTCAACACGCACCTCGCGTTTATTTTGAGGGCTCGGCTTGACTTCGGCTGTAGGTTGCTCTGGATGGCTTGGAAGAGCAGCTCCGACAGCTCGGCGGTCTTTTATTTACTTTGGATTATAAATATGGCCATGGCGGTCTTACCGGTGAAAACCATTGGCATTGCTGTCTTTAACATTCTTTTGAACTCTCAAGGTAAGCTAGGATTGAGCAATTCATATATATATATATATATATATATATATATATATATATATATATATATATATATATATATATATATATGAATTGCTCAATCCTAGCTTACCTTGAGAGTTCAAAAGAATGTTAAAGACAGCAATGCCAATGGTTTTCACCGGTAAGAACATATACATATATATATATATATATATATATGTATATATATATATATATATATATATATATATATATATATATATATATATATATATATATATATATATATATATATATATATATATATATATATATATATATATATATATATATATTCGCATCCAGATCAAGGACAGGAATACAGAAGCAGACGACACAGTAACCATTTATTCCAACGTTTCATGATTCGTAATCACATCATCAGGGAAATCTAGGACAGTAAAATACAACATGCACATGAATTCTTGTCTAATATACACATGTCACCCCTTTAAATTCACAAATATCGCTGAATATCCAATTCTCCATACCTTGGGAATAGTTTATAATCAAAGGAAATTATAACTGATGAGTGCTTGTGCACCGGAAGATAGCCGGGTAGTCAAAATCACTGTCTGTCATTTTCCCTAGACCAGCCCGCGATTCGATTCCTGGCCGGAGCAAAAGCATTTATCAGTTATAATTCCCTTTGGGGGTAAGTTATTCCAGAGGAATAATGAATTCGATGTTAAACTATATTTGTGGCTTCATAATTGTGAATATGAAAATGTCATGAGTGTATAAGCGACAAGAATCCATGTATGTGTAGATATTTATACACACACACACACACAACACACACACACACACACACACATATATATATATATATATATATATATATATATATATATATATATATATGTGTGTGTGTGTGTGTGTGTGTGTGTGTGTATTCTTTTTTTACCATGACCATTTTTCGTACCTGTAGAGACGTGGTGCCTGAATGGTAAAACCTTCAGGTTCTTGCCCCTTGCTCTTTCCTTGCCCCCAGCACCAGTTCACAACTGGGATGAATGGTCGGCGGAAGGCTGGAGTCGAATCGCGGACCATGCGAACGTCAACCCTGTCTTGTTGTGAATATTTCCTGCTTACGTATTTTCTCCCCATCTGTTACTCAGTTATTGTTTTGGTATGACGTTGCTTGCTCCAAACCCTTGCCCTCCCTGTTTGCGACCCACTGACTCTACAGCTCATTGCTCTTCGGTTCCCAAATTCGCTACTTAGGACTCGAAACTAGGTTCTATCGACTGTGGGGCGATTGTCTGAGCAATCTGACCACGCATTCCGAAGCTGAACCCTATTCATATGGAACAAGCCCAAAGGGGCCATTGACTTGAAATTCAAGCTTCCAAAGAATATGGTGTTCACTAGCAAGAAGTAACAGGTAAAGGGAAATACAGAGCGAGGTCAGTTATTAGAAAAACAGATAAATTAACAAATTAACAAATAAATGAATCAAAATATAAGTGAATTAATAAAATACAGGGAGAATTGTATAAGGGTAGTAATGCACTGCGTCTTCGCTTGAACTTCTGAAGTTCCAATTGCACGACATCGTCAGGGAGGCTGTTCATCACAGTCCAACAGTGTGAGAGATATATCTTACACATTACACACCCACCCACCTACACACACATACACACACACAAACACACACACTCTGGAACAGATTTATGTGGAAGACTTAATGAATAATAACAATAGAAGCAACAGCAAGAAAATCAACAAATAACATTAATAATGATTGTCTTCAACCGAAGACTTAGATAATGAGGCAGAGAAAACAAAGGCAATTAAAATAATCCTGCTTTTGATCCCAGAGTGAATCGTTGTTGAGTTGTACAGCTCAACTGGGACCAGCGGCTGGACTAATGAACTTTTCGCTTATGGACGGACCCTACCATTGAAGGAAGTACGTTTAAGTCTTCTTCTCTCATACGTACACCGAAAATGTGAACTGATGTTTGCACACGTCCAGAAATCACTTCCAATATTTCTTCGAGCTAAACATGGAAAGATCCATTTGCCCATGAATTCGTGTAACTTTTTTTTTATTAGATTTTAATTTACTTTGCTAATCTGTCTTTTTTAATCTCAAGACCAAACGAATAAGTAAACTTTAAAGAGTTTCTTTTTAGTTAGGTTTGGCAGCTGTGTATTAAGATGAAATATATAAGTACCTCCATTTTTAACGCAAGAAACATTGGTTTATAAACGTATTTATTTTATTTTTATTTTTAAACTCTTCACACTGAACATGTAAAGGGATTATTTATCCATTAAACTTTTTCTTCTCTCACTTCCCTTTATTTTTATTCATAAGCCTGACCTTCCGACTAATGACTTTGGGAAGGGGATGGGGAGGGTGGGGTGAGGGTGGGGGGGGGGGGCTGGGGGGTTGCCTGGGGGAGTTGGGGGGGATACTGGGTAACTGCGAAGGGCGTAGAAAGGGATTGCTTGTCTATTTTTCATGTTCACCGCGAAGCTCGAGGGAAAATGGAGGACCAATCATTCATTTGGTTGTCGAAGGGAGAAATTCGAGGGTAAAGTACGTGCCTCTTTTGGGTTCGAAAATAATTAACGCATGAGAGAGAGAGAGAGAGAGAGAGAGAGAGAGAGAGAGAGAGAGAGAGAGAGAGAGAGTCTTTTGAACACAGCATGAGAGCAAATCTTGCCGTTTTGGATCACTGAATTATCATCCTCTTTTTGTGAGTTGCAGCGTTTGTGCGTGAGAGAGAGAGAGAGAGAGAGAGAGAGAGAGAGAGAGAGAGAGAGAGAGAGAGAACGCAATCTACCATACAAAGAAATGTACCAAGAAAACATAAAAAACCGGAATCACAGCAAAAACTACTGCAGTTATTCGGTCTCCAATACCAATTTTGTTCTCCCTCGAGGAAGCCAACCCGAAATAGCTCCTCTTCTTGAATTTCTAATCTGGATTCTGAGTCACCCACCCGGGAGCGAAAATCTTTTTTTTTTTTTTCTTTTCGGTTCCCGAAAACCGCAGACGACACTGGTGCCCGTTTAGGTGTTTAGTCCAACGTTAGCTGTTCTCTTTAAGGAATCGCTTGAATTCTATTATTCAAATTGCTCTTCAGAAAAAAAGGACTGAAAAAACAACCAAATGTTGCCAAGCACGCGAGAATTTTTTTTTTTTTACGGTCGTTAAGCCCTTTGAAGAATGCGGTACGAGGTCACCTATCTGTCTTTCTGTCTATCTCACTATCTATTTATTCATCTATCTATCTATCTATCTGCGTATCTCTTTTAAAGGAAAAACGGAAAACTAAGCACATTATGAAAACATTGATCTTTTATGAGTACCAGTTCCGCTTATAACCATAATAAGCTGAAAAATATTGTCCTTAGGGACATTCTTCTTTAAAGTAATACTCAAGCAACTCCGGACAAACACACACAGGCAACATTTGAAGTGACCCGCCTAAGTCTCTAATAATCCATTAATTTTTATTGATAAATCTTAAATGGTAGTCAAGTTTTTGCTTCTGAAAATTGAAGGAAACATTCGCTGATAATCTAATCTTACAATATATTTCAGAATGTATTTTTCTTCTTTAATGCAACGTATTAGCAATGTTTTGTCATGAGTATTGTTTTACCATCATTTATTTTATTTTTTATTTTAAATTCCAAGATTGTTTTTTCTTTCTAATGCGAGGCCAGTGCAATGGGCAAACTTCTCCCTTTAGAGATGAGAACAAGAAATGAAAAAAAAAAAAAAGCAAAATTGTTACCTATAAGAACCTGACTTTCTTCATTTTTCTTTTCTCAAATTGCATTTATTTGGATGTCATTTTCCCTTCCTTGCAATTCATTTCTCAAAATAGTTCCTTTTTGACAATGCCCAATTTGCAGACAAATGATATGTAATGTTTGCATTCCAAATATTTCATTTATCAGAATTTCTCTTTCGATATAATTACTCCTTCAGTTGGGTATGGTCAGTGTTTGGATGGACGAGTGCCAATAAACAATCTCGCCCCCCCCCCCCCCCCAACCCCAACACGTTCCAGGGCTAGCAACCTCATTCTGGAGACTTTAAAGGCCCCCTGAGGGATAGGATGCGAGCGGAAAGGAGCAAAATGAGCGAATTAGTAACTTATTCTTGAAACGCGCGATTACAACGCATTCTGTTAAAGAATGTACAGGAAATTATAGAGACTAGTTATTAAGAGAACTATTAATTTCACTTGATATCACTTTGAAGTCCAAGTTCTTCCCATAATAACCACTAGAAAAACAAGTAAAAAATACGCCGAAGCTTCTTCGGCGCAGTCGAGTTTTCTGTACATCGCATAATCAAGGCCATCGAAAATAGATCTATTTTTCGGTGGTCTCGGTATAATGCTGTATGAGCCGCGGCCATTCAAACTTTAACCACGGGCCGGTGGTGGCCTGGCCTATATAGTTGCCAGAAGCACGATTATGGGTAACTTTAACCTTAAATAAAACAAAAACTACTCAGGCTAGAGGTCTGCAATTTGGTATGTTTGATGACTGGAGGGTAGAAGGTCAACATACCAATTTGCAGCCCTCTAGCCTCAGTAGTTTATAAGATCTGAGGGCGGACAGAAATGGTGCGGACAGAAAAAAGTGCGGACGGACAGACAAAGCAGACACACCAGTTTTCTTTTCAGAAAACTAAAAACAGATACGATGATATGGTGGTATTCGACTAACCCCTTTAAGGGAAGACGCAACAATTATTATAACTAAAAAGAAAATAAAATAAAAAAATAAAAGTCAGTATGGTAGTATTAACAGCAATAACGAAAGCTAACCTAGTTATGACTAATTCTATTACAGACAATTCGTTAAATTGCGTAAATACATAAATATGGGCACAATTCTAATAGGCGATTTACAGCAGATATCTAGTGCATGGTTAACAACTAGGGCAGACGGTATGGTCAGTGACAAGCAAGGGTATTGCATTAGCTTGAACGGTGGATGCAGGAACGAACGCAGACCTTGGGCATAGGCAATTACGTAGACGCTGGGCATGGTTGCAATGCAGAAGGATCTCATAAGGATGGCATTGATAGGCTTATCCGACAGCAAGGAAGTCGGTCATCTGATGGCACTAGCTGGGGGGAGGGGGAAGGGGGAGGGGGAGGCGGGAGGGGGAGGGGGAGGGGGAGGGGAAGGGGGAAGGGTGAGGGGTGAGGGTTACGAGATGGTTTTGTCTTCAGTCCTATTAAACCTTTAGGCACTCACATACCACTTAACCCCGACGCACACTCACACACATACATACGCACACACTCACACAAACACACACACACACGCACACGCACACGAACACAAAAGCATATGGCATCATGACCCTCCATGACCTACATGTGGCTAATGGATCAACATTTTGACTTTTCTGGCGGTCATACTAATTTCCAAATGTGTTTATTTTTTTTTTTACTCCTTATGAGTAACATCATGTATCTGATACATAATAATTACCCTAATTCCATTTTTATGTTTAAAAGAAAGGAAGTAAAATCTATGATGAATTCTTTCGGTTAATTTAGCATATTTATAGAGATCACTCTATCTCGCTGTCTGGTACCTTTCATTTTTTTATCCATGTGTTGTAAAAGAAGAAAAATGACCCCTAGGAAGTTTCTGTGAATCATTTAATCTCATTTAAAGTATTTACACATTCACATACTTACGGAATATTAGAGGTCAGATGAAAGGGTAGAGTGAGAAATGATACCACAAGGAAAATTACGGAAGTTCCGTGTGTGGAAGAGGTAATGATAAAAGGGAGATGGAGATGGCTCGGACATGTCCTTCGCATAACCCCTGGGAGAGTGATACATGCAAGCATCGCTTAGGTTCCTAAGAAAGATATGAGTGACGGAAATTTCGGAGGACCTCTGCGTCACTCGGTGTTGGAAGCGATGATGATGAAGTAGAGAATTTAGGCTTTAAGCCCCGTAGACCACGTCAGGCGCCTGACTTTGTTATATAGACATTAATTTTGATAAAAAAAGATAATTTAATTCATCGAGAGTTTATCTTGAATCTGAATTCTTTTTAAGAGCGCCTTATATACACGACGTAATATTTGTTTTTCCGAGATCTATCGGTAGCTGTTGCATAACGGGTAAGAGTTCAAAGTCCGCAACTTCTGCACATGGGAACACAAATATAATTTTTAAAATCAAACTGTTACTCTGTAACCGAGTAATAATACTATGTGGCCACCAGCGAATACAAGAAGAAAATAAGAAATTAAATCCTTGTTCCGAATTCCGATTCTAATCTGTCATACATTGATCACTTCTTCCTTGATAACTTCATCATCCCCATTCTGATATAAAAATTATATGTAAGTATACATACATACATACATACATACATATTATATATATATATATATATATATATATATATATATATATATATATATATGTATGTATATATACATGTATATATATAATATATTATACATACATACATACATTCATGTATGAATATATATATATATATATATATATATATATATATATATATATATATATATATATATATATATATATATATTCGACAAATACATTTGCTTATTTATTCTAACAAATATACACACAAACAGGCGCAAATATATAAACTTTTAAATTCGTCATATAGATATCCACTGTCCCTTTAAAAACGATAATAATTTCTGACAGCGATGCATAAAAAAAAAAAAAATTCGGAACTGATTTTGAAAGCAGTCTCAGAATAAATCTGCACAATTAACCCAGTATAAATAACCCCACCTGAAAAAAAAGAAGAAATAACTCACCGTAACAGATTTCCCCATTTGATACCAACGCAATTCTTCATCTTTGACTTTAACCCTTAAAATTCTTGAACTGCAAGAGACTACAAAGCTAATTCTTTTACTGGAAGAGACCGCAAGGCTCTAATTATCGCAAGCAAACAATGAGAGAACCCGAGGCCTGATATCAAAGGTCGATCAGCCGGAATTAATCAACCGTATAAGTGCGGGCGAAGAGATTCCATGATATACTGCAATTCTTCGGTAGAACGTGTTGCTGGACGATGTCGGATTCTTGAGAAACGTGTCGGGTCTCCAGGACGGAGAAGAAGTAAAAAGGAACTTGTTTTGAGAAGTAAAAAAAAAAAATTTGCTGCTTTTGAAGAATGATTAATTGTTTTTCAAGATTATTTGGTTTCTCTTGTTGCATAAGGTTTCCCGACAGGCACCTCTCAAGGAAACATTTGGCTTCTACTACTACTACTACTACTACTACTACTACTACTACTATTAATAATAATAATAATAATAATAATAATAATAATAATAATGATAATAATAAATATTTTTATCCATTACTTTTTAGGGGCTTCAGGTGAAATTAATATTATTATTATTATTGGAGAAGGAAATCCAGTTATGCAAATGTACATATATTTAAAGATAAATCAATTATTATTATTATTATTATTATTATTATTATTATTATTATTATTATTATTATTATTATTATTATTATTATTACTGAAATATAATGGGTCTTTGAGAATGGTAAATCGCAATACTTTGCGTTAAAAATATATTGTATGTAAAAAGATTATTAAAGTAATTTAGAAAAAATTCGTCATACTTTTAAAGCAACATATGAGACAATCTCATTTTCCCATAAGAATTTAGTAATTTTTAAAGTTATACGCATTCATATAATTTCATTTGATCAAAGAAAGTAATCGTTCTTTAAAAGCAGCGAAAAAAAAAAAATTAAAAAGAAATTGACTTTTTCATAAAAAGAGCTTTAAGAAAAACAGAAGCGCTTTACAAGCCGGAAACGCAAATATTTTCCCAATAATGAATTCCATTTTGGTGAAAAGTATCGATTCAAGAAAAAAAAATTGTAAAGAAAACTAATGTTACAGAAGACAGACATTAAAGTATCGTTTTTAAGTAAATAATAATAACAGTAGATAAATTCCATTTTGGTGAAAAGTATCGAACCAAGAAAGAAAAAAAATGTTTTTTTTTGTAAAGAAAAGTAAAGTTTATAGAAGAGAGACATTAAAGTATCGTTTTTAAGTAAATAATAATAACAGTAAATAAATTCCATTTTGGTGAAAAGTATCGATTAACAAAAAATTATTTTTTCGTAAAGAGAAGTAGTGTTTCTAGAAGACAGACAATAAAGTATAGTTTTTAGGTAAATGATAATAACAAATATTGTCTAAGAAATACAATAGTATTTAGGAGCAACAGGTAGGAGATTCTTCTTGTAAACAAGTGCTTGTTATCAACAAATAAAAATATAGCTTATGAAATGTAATTATTGTTATACTGGACCGATTCTTTACAACTAGAAACAATCAACATTTCAATAAACTCCAATTAGAAGTAAATAATATATGAATGATTTCATACATAATACAACAATTACTTAACAAATCTGAAATTAGCACAAATAAATATGATGCATCTTTAATAGAAACAAGTGAAAATTCCTGCGTTCAAGTGCTAAGTTTAATGCAAGTCTAACAGAGGAGTACAATTCTAATTTCTATTTGTTTCAATACATTTTATCTATTTATTTGTTTATTTAGCTATTTTTTTATTTTCCAACGTCCTATTTATTTGTTCATCATTATTCCTTCACTAATTAACTGATAAAATTATACACTTACTCGTTGTATAAACGATATAGAATGTATTCGCGGTTCAGTGACTTCCTTGCATTTTATCGCTCTTATTATATCATAATAATAATAGAAATACAACAACGTAGACGCCTTAATTAGTATTGTCTTCCGAGACTTGCGATCAGACATGACCTTTCACAGGAAAGTCAGTGAAACAAACACGCAGTTTTATAATCGTCACTGTCAGAACCCAGCTGCAAAAACCGTGTCAAGCTTGCTGACAAATAGACACCCTGATGGCTTTAGGTTGCAGCCCGACATAGCTTTTAAACGGAATTATAATTATGAAACGCACCAAGCAGACACTTTGGATTCAGCGACTGATTGGATCTGACAGCTTGTCATGACAATGTTCAAGGCAAAATTTAATTCTCACTAATAAGCTTCAGTCTCTCTCTCTCTCTCTCTCTCTCTCTCTCTCTCTCTCTCTCTCTCTCTCTCTCTCTCTCTCTCTCTCTCTCGTTCTTTTCCTTCTTCTTCTTTATGGTCTTCTTAAGCAAATCCTTATATTTATTTATTTTATGCTATTATTTTTCTTTATTAATTTGATTCTTTTTTTTTTGTTTTCAATGCCGATCTTTATATTATAAAATTGACTAATTTAATTCGTTTGTTTTCTGGGCATTAAATCTGTTTTCTTGCTTCAGTAATAAGAACTTTTCTTTTTTATCATTTGTTAAAAGGATTTTCTTCTATACTCTACTGTATTTTTTTGGCTACACATTTCTCCTAATTCCTCTCCAACATCGGGATTTTTAAAACTACAACTATTTTCCAGTTTCTTGTTCTTAATCATTCTCTCCAGCTCTTGTCCTTGATTTCTCTGCTTACATCATCATCATCATATTCTTCTTCTTCTTCTTCTTCTTCTTCTTCTTCTTCTTCTTCTTCTTCTCATGATCTTACTCTCTTCTTCTTCCGTTTCATGGTTTTTTTTATTTCCTCCTCTTCCATCGGCTCGCGAATAGAGAGACTCTCTCGAGGACGCACAGGGACATATTAATTTCGTAATTTCCTAATTTCACCTTTGGGGCTAGATTGGGGTATCTAATGACCCTCGTGACCTTGCGTGAGGGTAACCTGGCTAAGGTGGAGAGGTCTCTCTGTGGTATCGAGATTCAACTGCAGCTTTTGTATGTATTTTCGTGCATGTGTATGGCAGTGCTCTTGCTTAATTGTATAGTCCGTTACGTTGGTAGGGTTCTTATGGAGAGAAGTGGATTATTATATATTTGGAACATGTGTAATATAGCAGCATTATTATGGGTAATACATGTTACGGTATCTAGCTCTATATATATGCATATATATACACACATTTTATATATACATATTTATATATATATATATATATATATATATATATATATATATACTCGTATATATATATATATATATATATATATATATATATATATATATATATATATATATATATATATATATATATATATATATATATATATATATAAGAGGGCATTGTGGCTTTACAATTACACACACACATTTATATATATAATGGAGAAAGTAAGAAGAGGCAAAACTTGAAATAAAAAAAGGGGCATCTCACCGAAATAATGATAACCTATATTTCGCGTCCCGGTTCCCAGTTAGAAAAACATTGCTCTCTCTCTCTCTCTCTCTCTCTCTCTCTCTCTCTCTCTCTCTCTCTCTCTCTCTCTCTCTATATATATATATATATATATATATATATATATATATTATATATATATAAGTATATAAATATATAAATATATAATATATATATATATATATATATATATATATATATATATATATATATATATATATATATATATATATATATATATATATACTCGTATATATATATATATATATATATATATATACATATACATATATATATATATATATATATATATATATATATATATACATATACATATACATATATATATATATATATATATATATATATATATATATATATATATATATATATATATGTAAATACACACATCATCAACAACAGCTAAGACGACGCTCCACATTTACAAGAGACGACACAAGTATCCGCGCTAACCAATCGGTGACCCAGATCTATCTGTCTTCATTGAAAGATTAGGGCTTGCGACGATTGGGGCATGCTTAGACCAATCTGGAGGATTCCCCGTCATTTCCTCCCGCCAGACTCCCTTGAAGGACTTCAGCATCCTGCCAGTGACATTTCTCGCCGATGAAGATCCTATTTAGATCTCCTACTGACGCTTTCGGTTAAATGGGGCGGAAATGGCTCCGTGACCCAGACAAGTCGGAAAGGGAAAGTGGAAAGAGAGAGGATTGGGAAATTAAGGATAGGAAGAGGGGCGTAATAGAGCAGAGGAAATAGGAAAAATAAGGCAGACGGAAAGGGAGAAAGACATGGCACAAATAAATCAGAGGAAATGAAAGAGGTAAAGCACAGTCAAAGGGAGGAGTAACGAAGAGGAAATGGGAAAAATAAAGCAGATGGAAGGGGAGAAAGCATAGCACAAATAAATGAAGGGAAAGGAAAAAAATAGTGCGTAGACAAAGAGAGGAATAAAGAAAAAAAATAAAGCAAAGGTAATGGGAGCAACAAAGCAAAGGATAGGGGAGAAATAGATCAGAGGAAATGCGATTAATAACACAGAAGAGAAGTGAGAATAAGGCAGAAGAAGAACGACCCAAACAACAAGCAGAGAGTGAAGAGGAAAATACAAGTCAAAAGGAAATGGAGTAAATTAAACAATCAAAAATGGAGGAACACATCACAAGAAATGGGAGCAATAGATCTATCTTTCGGTGGTCTCGGTTTAATGCTGTATGAGCAGCGACTCATGAAACTTTAACCACGGCCCGGTGGTGGCCTGGTCTATATCGTTGCCAGAAGCACGATTATGGCTAACTTTAACCTTGAATAAAATAAAAACTACTAAGGCTAGAGGGCTGCAATTTGGTATGTTTGATGATTGGAGGGTGGATGATCAACATACTAATTTGCAGCCCTCTAGCCTCTGTAGTTTTTAATTTCTGGGGTCGGACAGAAAAAGTGCGGACGGACAGACAAAGCCAGCACAACAGTTTTCTTTTACAGAATAAAAGGAGAAATAGAGCAGAGGAAGACAGATGACATCTTTTTTTTATTTTGGTCTCTGCCGAAGATCTTTGTTGTTGACGCCACAGAGTCTAAACCAATCAATCAATTAACTGGGACAGAAAAGAGATGCTAGTGTGAATGTCAAAATAAATAGCTGGGCACAAAGGAAAACTTAGAGCGGAGAGAGAGAGAGAGAGAGAGAGAGAGAGAGAGAGAGTCAAGAAGGGAGGAATTGAGGAAAAAAAACTGCATAACGGTATTGTGAAAAAATGAGGCAAGGTATTCTTTCCTCTTAATTTTAGATAGTTAATTTACAGCTTTGGTTAACTAAAAACCTATTTATCGTTTAAATATCAAGCAAGGGTTGCATGACAGAAGCAGGCATTAAGTGGGCATACCTTCTGGTTGTTTTGCACGACCAATGAAACCTTATCGATGACTAATTAAGACCAACTACAATCAGCTGACTAGATGGAGTAGAAAGATTTGGATAGGACTCAAAACTCGGGGGCGAAAGGACAAGAGATAGATATAAATTTTATAAAAAACTAAAACAAGGGCCGAAGTTTTTTCGGCTCAGTCGAGTTTTCTGTACAGCGCATAATGCTGTATGAAACCCTCGACGTGCTGCAGTGTGAAACTCTCAGTCACGACCGGGCAGCATCAGTTGCTCACCAGATGCGGTCAAGTGAAGATGCATCGGCGGATGGCACCCTTAGCGGTGCCAGACGCACGATCCATGGCTAACCTTAACCTTAAATGAAATAAAAACTACTGAAGCTAGAGGGTGTCAATTTGGTATGCTTGATGATTGGAGGGTGGATGATCAACATACCAATTTGCAGCCCTCTAGCCTCAGTAGTTTTTAAGATCTGAGGGCGGACAGAAAAAGTGCGGACGGACAGACAAATAGCCGTCGCAATAGTTTTATTTTACAGAAAACTAAAAACTAAAAGGGCATAACCCCACTTGCTTACCTGTCTAACTGCACAAAGCCTTCCTTTTTTATTCAGACCTGTTATCTACTTATCCCATTACGGGCCAGTCTGCTTTTCTTTATTTATTCATTTTTTTTGTTTGTTTTTTTTTTGCGAGGCAGTACCGTTAAACCAACAGTTAATCTTCTTGCCCCTCCACCTGGTTTTGGTCCAGCACACAGGGAAGGGATCTATCTCCCTTCCCTAACCATATATTGGAAGGGTAACCACCCAAGCGTTATATTTGTAATTTTTATTTAGGAAGAATCGAACTCACTTATTCTGGCATCGGAGTCCACCAAGAGGCCTCAGTCAGACCTGTTGCTTATTTAGTTTGTTTACTGGGATGCGTTGTGTTGCCCCAAGACTTATCTCTTGCCTTCTTTTGATTATTATGAGGACAATATAAGACGTCAGCTTTTATATTTGATATATATACTTTATGTCGCGATAAGACTCCGTTGTTTTGAATGACTCGCTTTCCATGAAAAGGACCTTCCTTCGTTACTAAGTAACTTGAATTATTCCATACTGTTTCAAGGTGTTTAATGATGTTTTCGGATAACTTTACTGTATAGGGATGGTGTTTTTAACGGTAGTTATTTGATCGTCATTATAACCATAATCATATAATCATAATCATACAAACTAAATACAAATATGCACACACGTATAGTATATATAAAAATGTATATATATTATATATATATTTACATAGGCCTATATATATATATATATATATATATATATATATATATATATATATATATATATATATAATGTATAATGTGTATGTGTGTGTGGAAGGGAGAGAGAGAACAAAATGTACATATACATATATATATGTATATGTAAATTAAGCACTATGACCTCTCTTTCTATCTTCCATATATATATATATATATATATATATATATATATATATATATATATATATATATACATAACATACACACACACACACACACACACACACACATATATATATATATATATATATATATATATATGTGTGTGTGTGTGTGTGTGTGTGTGTGTGTGTGTGTTGTGCGGAAGGGAGAGAGAACATAATACTTAATTTACAGGCCTTTTTCATTATTGATAATGCAGCAACCCCCTTTCTTTTTCCAAACAATATTCAGACTCATTTACGACTGACAAAAACACATTTCAGCAAATTATAAACAACGGCCAGGCGAGCATAGACAGCAAACGGCTGGGCAAATAAACAAAACAGGTGGGCGGGGTGTAGGAGTGTTTTTGGGTCGGGAGGGGGAGGGGGGGAGGTGCACGCGTGTGAACGATTCCATAATTAAAACGAACAGATACAACAACTGGGGATGCTGGGTGACGCTGCTGCGGTTGCATCGCTGAATCAGACCGATCTCGGTCGCGATAGATCTTGAGATGTTTGGGTTTAAACATTCTCAGGATCGAGGTGTGTTGACAAACTCCCAGTGCCAACCCAAACAGTCAGTATCAGACGCCCTAAGTGGGGAGTGTAAATAGGCTTTTTAAGGCTAAGGCTGCTGCTGCTGCTGCTGCTTGGGATATGCGCGCGCGCACATACGCTCACACATGCACATACACACACACAAACACACAGGTTAAGACCGGATGTCATTCTCTCTGCCTCATCTTCTCTTTCTGTGTCTCCCGTTGCCTCTTTCATCTGCTTGTCTGTGTGTGCGTGCTTGTGTATGTGTAACTGCATGAGTGTATGCTACACACACACGCGCGCGCACACGCGCGCGCGCACACACAGGAAGACGCAAGCACGAACTCATGCGCATGTTATCACTTTATGAAGAAGGAAGTTGGTGATAAGCAAGGTCACTGAACATTACTGAACTTCATTTGTGCAAAGGTGAGGTGTCAGCTTTTATGCGTACGTTGGGACTTTAGTGAACAGGTAAAAATACAGCGAAATAAAACTGTTAATATGAAATGGCAGAAACCGTAGAAAACTATCTGAATACGGTAAAATAAAGTAGTAACAAACATTCAAATATTTGACTAAAAAGGACCCTTGAAATTAAGTTAAAAAGTAGAAAAAAGTAAGAGAAGAAAATTTTCAAAGAAACCGGCAAAGAGAAATAAGAATCGTCCAACAAAACCAAAAGAAATCAGAAAAATCAGTTATATTTTTCAAGAAAATATTTTAAATTACAGTAAAAACCAAAGAAGTAAGAAATCTGATTAACAGCCTCTTTGATTATCACTCAGTTCTTCAAGATGCTTTTGAAGACGACAGTAATTTTTTGGGGCTGTTCATTGTATGAAGTAGCGACAATTTTTTTTTTAGGTGTTCAAGGTTTAATGACCTGAGAAACATGTTTCTTAGTTATTGAAAACTCGATTACCTGAAGAAACATTTTTCCTAGTGATTCAAAGCCTTAAGAACTTGAAAAAAATTTTTATGTGGTTATTCAAAACTGAAGAACTGCAAAAAAACTGTTTGCTTATCATTTCAAAGTCTGATGACCGAAAAATTTTCCTTTACACGAAAAAAATTGCTTAGCAACTAAAGCTTAAAGAACTGATGAAAAAATTCCTTAGTCATTTAAAGTTCGGAAAAACTTAAGTATAAGCAAACAAAAACACCTCTGTAACTGTTTCCAGACATTTCCGAAGACATACATGATTTTCTAATTATAAACCTAAACTAAAACCTTCAGTGCCTAATCTTGAGGATAATCATTTACAGACAAATAAAAAGTAAAAAAAAAAAAAATCTTGTGTATTTAGGATCAGCTTACTCGGGGATTGGCGAAGACTCACAGTAAAACAGGTGCCAACATTTAACGAGCACCAAGCAAATGTTGTGTTGACAAGCAACTAAGAAAGTGCTTAAGAAAGTGTCCTGAACTGGCCTCTCGGAAGAAGCAGGTGCTTTTTCAACTTCTTTTCTTCTGGGTCATTCGGATGTTTAAAAAGATCGCTAGAAAGAGGCTGTAACAATTAATTGCTAGCTTGAGGGATTTAAACTAAGATAATATCTTGTTAAAGTGTTGCGTTACTTCGACTTGATTTTGTCCTTAGTTACTAACTAGTACAGTAACACACACACATACACACACATGTATGTATGTATGTGTGTATGTATTTATATATATAAGTATTTATATATGTATATATATTAACTTTATAACATACACAATTGTTCTGTGCATTAGTAGAATTGCTAACAGACCTCATTCAAACTGGATGGTATCTAGTGGAGATATTTATTCAGAAAAAGTTACAAGTTTTCTTGGACAAACAGTCCTTATTATCAATAAATATCTCCACTAGATATCATCCAGTTTGAATGAGGTCCTGTTAGTAATATATATATATATATATATATATATATATATATATATATATATATATATATATATATATATATAGTTAGTTAAACCGAGTGTTTCTTTAAAAGGCGGGAGGCTTAGGAGAAACACAAGACAATCGTCACTGCAACATTTATCCTCGAGTTTAACGACTTATCCAGGAACTGTGTAGATATATTATTTCCCCCAAATTGGATTTCTTTACTTACAAATTAATAATTTAAGGTTAGGTTAAACAAATTTCATTATTTTTGATATAATTTCAGTTCTCTTCGACCAGAGTCCAGAATGTCAACTTCAAACATGATAATGCCAAAAGGGTTTATATTTCAAAGTCTTTAAAATCGTTGAAAAAAAAAATTTTTTCGTTTTTAATTTTAGATTGTCATCGAACATATTGCTAGTTTTAATAAAAAATCATTCTCATTCCTCTTCCTTTGTTCATTTTGCCAGCATGTAGAAATCCCACTAACATGACCGCACAGTCCAAGCAGGTCAAAGTAGGTCACGGACGCATAAAAAAAAGGAACCAGGTGTTGAGAAACTAAGTTTGACCTTAAATGGGTCAATGATACTTGTGACTTGTATATTAGAATTAAACTGGACGGGAGGTAATAGAAACATCCTGAGAATAGATAGCCAGTGCCTTACTTGGGAGAAGTTAATGTTGTCGTGAGAGAGATAAATGCATACATATATGCATATATACATACATACATTCACACACACAATTATATATACATATGTATATACATGTATATACTGTATATATAAACATTATATATATATATATTTATATATATATATATATATATATATATATATATATATATATATATATATATATATATATATATATATATATATATATATATATATATATATATATATATATGTGTGTGTGTGTGTGTGTGTATATATGCAACAATGTGGCTTAATGAATTAAGGTGAAGCGTTTCATTTATATGAAACAGAGACAAATAAACAGAAATTATCTAAATACCAAGTGAGGACCTGCTTTGAACTAAT
>JANJGK010000036.1:25897038-25899322 GCA_039081455.1 Macrobrachium rosenbergii
AATGATTAACCAAGCGTTTCCGGTTTGCTTTTATGCCTATTAGAACTAAACACCCTTGAGAAACTGCGCTTTGTCAGTTGATGGTTGTCCACTTTATGCACTGTGCAGTATACAGGTAGGTAACCTCAGTTATTTTTCGATACCTACTTGGTCCTCCTGACTGTACCGTACTCGCTGATCGACTGTTCTAGTCCTGGTGACTATAGAGAACGCTTCCTTTCTTTTGCGTGCCAGGATGAGGAGGGTAACTATCGCCTATCCAGGATTTTCGTTCATGATGTTTACAAGTCCAGCAGGGTTTTAAGCTTGATGAAAATGCTTTTCTTTTTATAACGTACAACCCCTTATGTTTTATTTATCTAGTCTTAACATCAGATTTTACTTTTGTACATAAAATCGTATGGCACTTTTACTTGTTACTTATGGGAAAGAATGCCACTATATGAGGATTTTATATAAATTTGCTTATAAACTACAGTCAATCACGAAATCCATTGGCGGCTTTCATTATCATGTTAGTCTTTACTCTAGTCTAGTTTGCAATATAAAACCAATCAGACTTCATAAAACCCATTTTCCAAGAATACCTTTCTTTTGTGGAGTGCAAGGACCAAAAAATGCACTTTGTCTAATACCATTACATTATCTAAAAATTTACTTCGCAGTCAAATCAGATTCTCCGAACTCTAATACCATCCTCAAAATTATTAACTTCAGATGTAATACGCTCATGAAGTGTTACTTGAGGGTGCAATTTCTTAACAAACGTGGTACATTGTACTTATAATTTAGCTGTTATATAAAGCATTAGTTTATTAAGTGATTTACTTATCACAAGTGACTTGAAAATCTAATTCGCTCAACTAAAGTGTTTCTTAAGAATCGAATTCATCTATCAAATGCTTTACTTTAGAATGTAATTAACCTATCAAAAGTGCCACTTTAGAGTATCATGCAGATGGCATAAGAGAGATTATACTGTTTAGAATTGGTAACCCAACCATAAGTCTCGCATGGGAATGTCGTGACGTCATCTTTCATGACGTCACCTATCAAGACGTCATCGGGGATAATGTCTCAGAAGACTTGGGAACATGCGTATAGATGTGTCTCACTGATCAACACAGGGCAGCCGGAAGTTCAACTAAGTGCCAAGGGGGTCTGGAGTGTCACTCGAGATAATACTACTTTAATTCATTTGCTTTCAATATAGGGTTTTCTTTGCTTCCTTTTGTTGATATTTAGTTCAGCAGCCCGGGGATCAACATGCAAATGTAATTACTCTTTAATGTGTACGAGTGTTCCAGCGATCCATATGTATATCAGAACAAAATAACAAGTTCTTTCATTAGCGAGAAGAATGTTTTCGCCTCTCAACCTACTAACTGAGTGGACCCAAATTCGACTCCCGCACGAGGACAGGTGGATGAGTAAGTTCACTTAAAGAACTCCATGTTTCTCAGCTTGCCTAAAATTTGACCTAAGTATCTGGTAGTTAGAGGACTGTGGTGGTCGAAACCGGGGTTAAAAATGCATGCAACCTCACCCGAAAAGACTCGCTGATAACCTGAGAGCCAACAACTTATGGAAAAGGCATATGGTTAAAAGAGTAAGCACACAAACACGCAAGCAAAGTATGCGTGCTGCATACACATGCGTGCTCTATCATAAGAAATGATTGATTGATTGAGTTATATATATATATATATATATATATATATATATATATATATATATATATATATATATATATATATATATATAATATATACACACACACACACACACACACATATATATATATATATATATATATATATATATATATATATATATATATATATATATATACATTGTAATATTCTTTAAGTTTCAGTATTCAATCAACCAACCACTCCTTTCGATGAACCATGAAGTTCCTTTTTGCAAACAAAAAAGAGCACAGTTTTAGTTGCTATCATAATTACGAGAGCCATCAATCAAAACGGATCCAAGCACCAGAGCAGAAGATCGATTTTTGTTTATGATGCGCACTAACGTGCTTGCAAAATTGCTTTGAGGTAATATCAGCTCTAAACGCCAGCCAGCTGCCTCCCCCCTCCCACCAACTATTCACCTCCCCTCCCCTCCTCTCCCCTCCCCCCCTCCCTCTCTTTTGCAGTCACCAGCTGCCACCACTGCGTCATCACCACGCCCACTATGAAGTCATCACGCACAAAAACAGGACGCCCACGCCCAACTCTTCCCAGCGATTTCTGTCCTCCCTCACCCACTTTACCTCAAC
>JANJGK010000036.1:25899422-25959422 GCA_039081455.1 Macrobrachium rosenbergii
GAATGCAAACAATGATTGTTAATCTCTCTCTCTCTCTCTCTCTCTCTCTCTCTCTCTCTCTCTTTCTCTCTTTCTCTCTCTGTCTCTCTTTCTCTCTCTCTCTCTCTCTCTCTCTCTCTCTCTCTCTCTCTCTCTCAAGTCCGTATCACGACCAAAGAGCCAGAGATAATCCTCCCCGAGGTCATCGTTCGCTTGACTGATGGATTATATTTAAATTATACCTGAATTATTATTCAAAGCGGACCGAAAGATAAGAAGAGCCTTTATGGAATGAAAACAAATACTTTTATAGGTACTTCAACCGCTTGGAGTTGAAGCCATAAATGCAAGCACTGCGAGACAAACAGACGTATTAAAAAGAGATGGATAAATAGATGGGTAGAGAGAGAGAGAGAGAGAGAGAGAGAGAGAGAGAGAGAGAGAGAGAGAGAGAAAGGAGTGCTACTTCATCGGCGCATTAGATGGGTCGTCATCGTTCAGCTGGCAACGCTGACCTTGACCATGGACTTGGTTAGGGACGGTAGCTGGGGACCCTGTGGGATTCCTCTACCTCTCCCGGGAGATGGGAGAAGGGCTTTGTGTTACCTCATCTGTATTTGTTTATGACTCAGTGAATTTACTGCCATTGTCTTACCATGTGTGCCTTCATGGTAGATTTTGGGACGTAACTTTTTCTTGTCCAGGGTTTTTTTTCCAACTTTTCTTTTTTTGAAGTTTGCGAGGTTTTAGATTTGTGCTTTTGAAGAGGTCGTTCATGAAAATTGTTTTTTCGTTTTTTATAGTTTTTGTTTTGATGTTTACGCTTTGTTGTCGTTTTTGAGGATTCATATCGGTTCGAAGTCCAGAAAAAAAGGACATGTTGACCAATAGGATTAACTCCCCACAGCCTTAAAACAAACAAGCGTTAACGAATGTTGCAACAATCCTTAGCCCACCTAGTGCGATCGGTAAATGGTCAAGTTGAAGGCCGAGAGCCAACAGAAAGAACGAGATTGAGTAATTGAATGCCTAGTTTATGCATCCAAATGGCGTCACTACAAGAAAGGCCATCGACACAGAAGAAAGCGAAAGTGTGGGTGTGTGGGGGGGGGAGGGGTTGGGTGGGGGGAAGCGAGAGAGAGAGAGAGAGAGAGAGAGAGAGAGAGAGAAGTCTTAAGCAGAAAATTATTTCATTTCACTTTTATACACTGGAAGCATTTAGTTGTATGTATACTTTTGATATGGACGCATTTTATAAAAACATGGATTATCTGACGATTGAGTTAACATTAAGTCTTTGACTTTCATTATTCTTCTTCCATTTTTTTTATCTCACGGTTATCATTATCAAAGAGTGGATGGCGGGAAAGAACATCAGTGATAGTGCACAGCAATTGGAAGATTTAGAAGCTAAAACACCGACGTTTGGAGGCTAACAGAATCGCAACTCACTTCATCAACAGCTTTCAGGATCTGGAAAAACATAGTGTTTGTGAAGCCTTAGATCATCTGTGTGGTCTCCATTATGTTTTGACTGCGATTTCATTTCTCTTCATATCTGCTGAGGGAAATTAAGCTTAGCTTAGTAGGATTTTATTTTTCATGGGGGTTGGGGGCAGATTTTGTTAACTCTAGACGTAGCAACGTTAAGGTTCTTGCAATATGTGTAGCTATATAAAGATTTAGTGGGGATTATATTTTTACGAAATTTCTAATTAGGGAAAATGAAGTCTCAGTATTTAGTATTCCTAGTGGATTTTATCCCAGTGGAAAGTTTAGTCCGATAATAGGCCAATTCCATTTTCCAAGAGGGTTTTACATTACGGACGATCTTCGTGAAGACAGACATTCCTCTCGATGTTACCACGTTTTAAAGGAGTTTTATTGAAAAGGGGTTTATTTCTTCCTATATCTGTTCAAGGGGGAAAAAGTTTAGTCCTTCTGTATTTTATGTATTTAATTTTTCGAATTTTACTAATTACCTCCAACACAGTTTACGAAATTTCGTCTTTAGGGGTCTTGACGACGCGTTGAAGATAGCTATACTGATCCTTACATCTAAGAAGAACCGAATAACAAATAAAAAATGCACCGAAAATAGATTTATCTTTCGTTGGTCTCGGTATAATACTGTGTGACCCGCGGCCCATGAATCTTTAACCATGGCACGGTGGTGGCCTGTCCTATATCGTTGCCAGAAGCACGATTATGGCTAACTTTAACACCAAATAAAATAAACACTACTGAGGTTAGATGGCTGCAATTTGGCATGTTTGATGATTGGAGGGTGGATGATCAACATACCAATTTGCAGGCCTTTACCCTCAGTAGTTTTTAAGATCTGAGGGCGGACGGACAGACAAAGCCGGCACAATAGTCTTCTTTTACAGAAAACTGATAGGGGGAACCAATGACAGGATAAATTTGGTTGCATTGTTTCATCCTTAATCAACTCCGTTTTCTCATTAGGACTACAGGTATCATTGTGACCCGTCTCAGAATGCATCAGGCTTGTTACAAAGTCAACTCGCATTGCTTTTGTATTGTCTGTGAAAAAAAGTGAAGAAAAATAACAAAGGAAAACTTAATTCGATCTTTTACGGTATTCCATACAATAGGGTACTTTAGCATTAAAACTCATATAACTTACCTATTTTGATAAATCCACTGATGTCATTTATCATGTTTACTGACTGTATTAACACGGCTTGTATTTGATACGCTTTCATCAAAAGAGAACAAAAGGACTTTGAACAGTTAGATTGCCATTACTATTTTTTTAACTTTCTCACCCGGCAGATCTTTTTTACTTTCATGTAGCCAATATTATGTAATTTGCCTTTTCTTTTTTATGAAGTATATCATATTTTCTCTATATTTACTCAGAAGGAAGTTTTCTTTTTACTTACATTTTTTCTTTTTTTTCTTTTAACACTGATTACTTGCACCTGTTCAGAAAAGCAAGCCAAGACCGGTATATAATGTCGGCCATTATCCTCCTATCATCAGAGAAAATAAAAGTTGCATAAAAAGAATGGAATTTACGACGTTGCTTAGCCACTAGATTTTACTTGAGAGAGAGAGAGAGAGAGAGAGAGAGAGAGAGAGAGAGAGAGAGAGAGAGAGAGAGAGAGAGAGAGAATTAGTACCTCTTTCGCTTGAGAGAGAGAGAGAGAGAGAGAGAGAATTAGTACGTCTTTCGCTTGAGAGAGAGAGAGAGAGAGAGAGAGAGAGAGAGAGAGAGAGAGAGAGAGAGAGAGAGAGAATTAGTACGTCTTTCGCTTGTGTGAGAGAGAGAGAGAGAGAGAGAGAGAGAGAGAGAGAGAGAGAGAGAGAGAATTAGTACGTCTTTCGCTTGAGAGAGAGAGAGAGAGAGAGAGAGAGAGAGAGAGAGAGAGGAGAGAGAGAGAGAGAGAGAGAGAGAGAGAGAGAGAGAGAGAGAACCAGTACGTCTTTCGCCTATCTCACCCATTTTCTCTCTTCATATGTTAACAAAACATACAGAAGTAAAATTTCTTGATTGAAGGACGGACAGACTTACAGATTAATAGGTCCTTCTGCATGATTTCCCTTACAGTGCCAAACTCGAGTCTACGAAGTTCTGTAGTTTCCAGCAAAGGCCAAAGCACATTTGGGACTGGGACAAAAAAAATCTGAGAGGGTGAAATTCCAGTCTTTATATCTGGAAGCATCACGGGCCTCTTAACTTCACTGTCATTACAATATGGCTCTAGCTGCTCTGTTCCCTTTTTTTTCACTAGATGCAATTCCCTCTCCATCTGCAGTACTCTAGAAAATGGCAAGATTACATCTGGTAATATGACTTACAAAGGTCGGGTCCAAGTGGTCTTTTAAACGGTGGTATGTGAATGCTAATAAATAACGGGTGAAAGGGGAACATAATCAATACAGGGAAGTCTTCGACCAGGTGTAAGTCGAATGCCAATGTCAGATCTGGTTACATGAATCATAATTAATGGGGTCAACGTCCAATATAATTCACACGGGGAAGCCTTTGACCGAGTGTTCGTCGGATGATACAGTCAGATGTGGTAACATGACTCATAAAGTGTGACCAAATCTACAAGGGAAAGTCTCTGACCGAGTGTACAGCGATTGCCATGTCAGATCTGGTAACATGACGTATAGTGGTCGGGTTAAAGTTTAACATAACATTCATGCGGCCGTCTTTGAGCTTGTGCAAGACTTTCCCCAAGACCTTGGGATTGCCTATTGTAGGTTATACACGGGAGGTTCTCTAATAAGTGTATGAGTGTTCCCTCAAGTTCATGATAATATCTTTTATGACCTAAAATCAGGAGTTCTCGAACAGGTCGTGAGCTTTTCTTCAAGTTAGTGTTACTAAGTCATGTGATACACACATGGAGGTCGAATATTTTTGTGAGTGAGAGTAGATTCTCGGACAAGTGTAAGAGAATTCCTTCAACCTTAGTGTTATTACATAGATAATTCACATATGGGAAGGCTTCGAACAGTTGTATGAGGTTTCATGAAGTTCTTGAAGTGTGATTTGTTTCCCCTAAATTTTGGAATACCTGTTATAAGCTGCACTGACGAGGTTCTCTCATAGGTGAGCAAGTATATCCTCAAGTTCGTGGTAATTCCCAAAATAATGCGTAAGAGGTGGGCGGGTACTTAAAAGATCGGCGCTCGTTCCTTCCGTATAGTGGTATTCACTAACATGATCTGTATTAGGGGAGGTCCTCGATCATGAGTGTGAGTGTTTTCAGAAGTATTTGCCATTATCCAGCAGAATCTACTGGGGAAGATTCTCGAAGGGGTGAGTGAATGCTACCCGAAGTTTGGGTGGGGCATTGGCTAAAATAATCCATGCAAGGGAAGTTCTGAACTAGGCAATCCACTCGGTAGTATTTCTTGAAGTTTGCGGTGTGATCTAACATGCTTAACGCAGGCAGGGAGGTCCTCGAACAAGTGTCGAGTGCTTTCCTGACTTCGCAGAATGGCCTAACGTGATCCCCTTAGGGGAGGTCGTCGAACATGTGGCGAGTGCTTCGCTTCCCTGAGTTCGCAGAATGACCTAACATGATCCCCACAGGGGAGGTCTTCGAACAAGTGTCCAGTGCATCCCTGAGTTCGCAGAATGACCTAACATGATCCCCACAGGGGAGGTCTTCGAACAAGTGTCCAGTGCTTCCCTGAGTTCGCAGAATGACCTACCATGCCCCAGCTCATGGGGGGTCCTCGAACAGGTGTCGAGTGTTTCTCTGAGTTCGTAGAATGACCTTACTCGACGCACAGAGGGAAGGTCCTCTAACAGATGCGTGTATCTATCTGCAAGTTTGTGGTATTACCTTACACAAACATACCAAGCTGTTGAGTTTTTCTAACTCCAGTCACTCTTTTGTGTTTTGTCTCTTCCAAAGATATGCATGCACCTGCACTGGGGCAAACTCATCTCTCCTCGATTTTGCGTGCGAGTAGGCGGGAGTCTCAAGTTTCGAAATCCTTGCAAGAATTATGTGATCACTTAACGACTAGGTCTTGTGTTGGGACATTTTTATGATCTTGGTTTTACGTAGTCTGTGTATGTTATATTTTTGATTACGGTACGAGACAGTATTTGAGCCAGATACATAGGAGCTAGAGGAATCTTTTTATTTTTGTATACCTTACATACCTCGCACGCACATAGACACATATATCTATCTGTCTATCTATATACATTTATAACTGCACACACACACACACACACACACACACACACATATATATATATATATATATATATATATATATATATATATATATATATATATATATATATATATATATAAAACGCAGACAAAATCTGTTTATTTGATTTTTGTTTGTGGTCAAGTTACAAGTTTTGTCGAGACCACAAGGTGACTTCACACCTACGTTTGCAAGGTAGCCCTGTTCGGAGGTTTTGGGGTTATCCTTGAGTGTAGGTTTAGCAGGAGGGGAAGGATGATGTTACCTACCAATCCATTAAACCCCAGAAAACCCCACCCTTACGCCCATGTCGAAGAGGGAAAAAACGACAATATAAAAAAAGTGGTTATGTAGGCGTGTATGTTTGAAGGTTGAAAGCACTAGATTCTTCTATGTGTGTGTGTGTGTGTGTGTGAGAGAGAGAGAGAGAGAGAGGAGAGAGAGAGAGAGAGAGAGAGAGAGAGAGAGAGAGAGAGACCTGTAGGCTATCACGTGGTAAAAAGCCTTCAATTTTTAATGAAGTTGTAGTATGCATCTTCTCTTTCTCCTCACTGGGCAGGCCCCTCCCTCTCCCTCTCTTTCTCTTTGTTCACTTCTGCTGCTACCCATCATAGTCGACTGGCTACCAAGTACACGAATCACTGTTTAGCAACACAGAATTGTTTAAAAGGAATAATGCCAAATTTAGAGTAATTCCTAGAACGGCTCCCCGCTACGCTTCTCAGACCTGCAGGTGTCACCTCCCAGTAGCGAAGTACAGCCCATTTATAAGTAATGTGTAACAATTCATACATGACATTTACAACCCACCGTAGGGCTTAGCCGTGCGAGCCAGCCCCCTCCCCCACACACAAGCAGCCCCCAAGCACACGCTCCTCCATCACAGCTCTCTCACACTCGAACCCCACACACTTCTCAGACGCGGGCCATTTACGTCAAGACGCCGCCCGAAGGCCCGATGTAATCGCGCGCATAAATCACGAGGGGGTTGCAACGCGTTTTTAACACGTTCTGTCTCATTGTGTTCCTTTCGGATCAAAAACGCCATGAACGTCGACGACCCGTTCTAATATGATCC
Organism: Macrobrachium rosenbergii; assembly: GCA_039081455.1. NCBI lineage: Eukaryota > Metazoa > Arthropoda > Malacostraca > Decapoda > Palaemonidae > Macrobrachium > Macrobrachium rosenbergii. The sequence continues at coordinate 25,906,195 of JANJGK010000036.1, forward strand.
GGTCCGAGATGTGTCTTTAATTTAGCAGCGGTCGTAAAAACGCCAACTTTGAGGGACTTAAAAGCATCATTATCAAACGCTAGGGTGTTCTCGTTTTCCCGGAGGTTAATTTCAGTCACTGTGCGGTATGCGAGGAATCAGCCTCTTTGCGAGTGGCGTCTGGGTTATAACCAGTAGCCGATGAGGACCATCATCTCTGTCTGTCTGTCTGAGTTTGATCTGGAGTTGATTCATGGCACGATGAATAATAACCAGTGGTTAATGAGGACTTCTCTCTTACCCTGACCACTCTGCCTTTCTGCATATCATCTGTAGAGGCGTCACTGCAAGAATTATTACTGCTTCTTCGTACCTGGGCTAGATAAAGGGACTGAGTGACGTAACGCTGATATTACTATTTACAAAAATCTTCATAACTTTCTTGGTACGAAAGATCCTACTGTTTCAGCTGCTTTGCTCTCATTCTGTTTTACAGAATTTCCAGGGGTTTTCAATTTCTATTTATTTTCATTAAATTTTTTCACCTGTTTCTCCGAATCTCATTCGTAGTTGATTCATTACGAGATGAAATATAACCGTAAGGGAAGATATAGACTTCTCTCTCTCTCTCTCTCTCTCTCTCTCTCTCTCTCTCTCTCTCTCTCTCTCTCTCTCTCTCTCTCGATGTTTATCGTAGAAGCTGATCATGAAGATGGGCAATAAAGACAAAACTTGTTTCCTGTGAAGGACAGACGCTCGCATCTCACCGGTTGTCTTAATTTAGTTTGCTTGAAAACAGGAACATTATCGTCTTCAAAATGGTTGCTACTTCTAATCAAACTTTTTTTATTTTTTACTATCAAACAATTTCACGCATCAGTAATTAGCAAGTTAAAGGAATGAGAGAGTTTTGTTTTAGAGATTAATTCCAAAGCACATCCCCACCTCGGGGTCAAGTCCCATCTTTTTTCATTTTTTCCTTCCCTTTCTCCTCCTCCTCCTCCTCCTCCTCCTCCTCCTCCTCCCCCTACTCTTCTTCTTCTCCTTCTGCTTCTTCGTACCTGGGCTAGATAAAAGGAATGAGTGACGTAGCACTGATATTACTATTTACAAAAATCTTCATAATTTTCTTGGCACGAAAGATTGCACTGTTTCGGCTGTTTTGCTCTCATTCTGTTTCACAGAATTTCCAGGGGTTTTCAGTTTCTATTGATTTTCATTAACTTTTCACCATAATTCCAAAACTTGTTTGTAATCAGATCATTCGTATGTCATTTATTGTCTCTTTAATTTGTAACTTTCACGTTCTCCATCCCATATTTTATAGTCATTTCATCTGGCCTTCCTTCATGCTATGCAATTTTTCATCATTAATACTATCATCATCTTTCTAAATATCTGAAGCGTTCTTCCAGTTTGTTATATGAATCTGAATGCTCCCAAAAACAATTGTCATCCTTATTCTAATAGCTGGCTCCTTCGCTACATTTTGGGTTAAGCATATTTTTCTAAAAAAATTTTATATGTGCCTTCAGGTCCAGCCGAAATGCAAGTTCTTAGTATCCCTGGCCGTCGGCGTTCTTATAAAAGAAACCCTTCACTAAGCTGTTTTGGAATATCCAGTTCTATTTCCTTTTTTAAAAAATAAAATGCCACCTTTTTCATCCTTCCATTTTAAAAAGAATTTTTTCTATTACTGCACTCTGAGTGCAATGTTTGGCTTCAACCAAGACCATAATTTTGTCAGGTGCATGCTTCTCTTTCCTCACTACTCAACACCTCAGTGCTTTCCTCTCTTCTACTCAACACCTTTTTCCTCTCCTCTATTCAGCACTTTCCCATGCTTCTCTTTGCTCTCCTCGATACCCCTTCCATGCTTTTTCTTCTCCTCTATTCAGCACTTTCCCATGCTTCTCTTTCCCCTCCTTGGCACCTTTTCCATACTTTTTCCTCTCCTCTATTCAGTACTTTCCCATACTTTTTCCTCTCCTCTATTCAGCACTTTCCCATACTCCTCTTTGCTCCCCTCAGCTGAGGAGAAGCGACGAGATGAAGACACACATCCCCTGGCATCTTTATGCGGCTGCAGATGTTGGCAAGTGCCTAGCACCATCTTCGCTGCGCAACACTTAGATTTCCTTAAATAAAAAGATGAGGTTTTCATAAGCTGATGTCCTCTGGTGCTGTTCGTTCTCTCAGGTTTTTCATGGTTCTTGACTGCACTGATTTACAGCTTTGTCTTCATAGAGGTCTTTTTCTATTTATTTATTTTTTTTATACACTTGATCTCATGATTGTACCTAATGTAGCTGTTTTTCACTCTTGGGCTCGTTGTATTACAGGCCGCGTTGGCTGAGACTTCATTTCCACGAATGACTGTATTTTATTATGATTTGTTGGCCTCTGAGCTGCTGCCGTGTCCTTGGGACTGACCGTTCTTGGTACTTTTTTCTTTTTTTACTTCATGTAACTAATAGTGATATAAGTAGTATTAGTAGCAGTCGTCGGGTTGATATGAAGCACAAAATATGAATATCAATGACGGACTTGTCAGGCTCCGTTGTGTTCAAAGCTTTTGCGTTCATAAAAATGAGATGTATATATTAAGTGGGTAGGTTTACAGGGTAAACGTTATTTTGTCAAAAACGCGGATTTCAGTGCTCACCATAAAAACATGTCATATCTCTGTGGTAGAAAAGTTTAAAGGAAAAGAAATATTCCCCAGTTACCTGGTCAGCATCAAAGTCTTCATAATCGTAGGATTTTAAAAATTATTTGTCATTAACAACATTTCAAAATGACTTAGCATATCAGCATCATGAATTTGAACACATTTCAACTGGAAGCCTTAGAAATCAAGAGAGAACAAGTAAAAAATGCGTCGAAGTTTCTTCTGCGCAATCGAGTTTTCTGTACAGCCGCTACAGCTTATAATCAAGGCCACCGAAAATAGAATAGATCTATCTTTAGGTGGTCTCGGTATAATGCTGTATGAAACTTAGACCACGGTCCGGTGGTGGTCTATCCTATATTATTGTCCGAAACACGATTATGGCTAATTTTAGCCTTAAATAAAATAAAAACTACTGAGGCTAGAGGGCTACAATTTGGTATGTTTGGTGATTGGAGGGTGGATGATCAACATAACAATCTGCAGCCCTCTAGCGTAAGTAGTTTTTAAGATCTGAGGGCCGACAGAAAAAAGTGCGGACAGAAAAAAGTGCGGACGGACAGACAAAGCCGGCACAATAGTTCTCCTCCACAGAAAACTAAAACGAGTTTATTTACTTAATAATTATGCAAAAAAGCAGATAATATCCTTCATACTTACACGTCTACATATAGATAATATAACGGACAGAAAATGGAAGAGGCAGATTAACTAAACCGTGAGTTACAGAATAATAAAGTACAAAACAGAACAAAAGCATATTGTATGAACTTGGAAGTCTCAGCCTAAAACATTCAGAGTAATAGCAGCAGTCATTGTATTTTATCTGGAGTACCAAGAGCAAAAGCATTGATCACGATATATACTAGATTTTGTTGCTGTTTGTGCTGAGAGTTTTTCCTGTAATGGCGTCACACGATTATGCCCTGTTGTAAAAACCACCTCTTCCCTGAAGCGGAGAAAGTTTTGAGACAAATGGGTTAAGAGTTACTTTGAATATGGCCTGAGAATTTATTTTATCAACATTGTCATTTGATATAAAGTTTAGCATATCGAAAAAAGTTGCAAGAAAACCTTGAGATGTTCTACCCAGAGAGAGAGAGAGAGAGAGAGAGAGAGAGAGAGAGAGAGAGAGAGAGAGAGAGAGAGAGAGAGAGAGAGAGAGAGAGGTCTTTCAAAAAACGCCAGTCGGAGATGAGAAAGTTTTATTTAGTAGCATTCAAGAAATTCTCAGACATATGACCAAGACGCCAGCGAAGAAACATTGGGTAGATTAAAAGAACGATGCCTGAATGTTTCTTTTTATCTTCCGGATTCTCTCCCCCCCACCCCCACCCCCGCCCCCCACCTCTCCTCCTACACGCCATGAGCATAACATGCATAAATTACTTGTTGGTTGTCTACGGTTAGTCATACACTGGCCAACCCGCTGATTCCCTCCTACCCTCCTCCTCCTCCTCCTCCTCCTCCTCCTCCTCCTCCTCTAGTATCTTTTATCAACGGCAGCTGGCCATGGGATGAATGACTGTACTTCAGGCATACTTACACAATCAATTTTAATTTTTTCCCACCCTTTGGATTTTTTGCCTTTTGTCTTGGTCTCCGTTTTCTTTCAGCTCCGAGGTCAGATGGCTGCTCTAAATTCGCTGAATGCGAATGCAAGGTCAATTGGAGGGAAAGATATTGGCATGATAAAAAGAATTTATTAAGTTTAATGGACAGATATTAATGCTTTAGATGTTACAGCAGCTCAGGATACAATGCGTAGAATATAATGATTTGACGAAATATAAATGTTTTATATATGAATTCAGCTCGAAAAAATATTAAGGTTGTGTATTCGAAATATCAGGAACTGAATGTTTCCTAATGACATTTAATAAAAAAAAAAATCTCGGATTTCACACAAAAAGAATATAAAGTATTTTTTCAGACGTATGCGACTGAAATGTAGATTCATAAACTCCTGCTGGTGCAATGCCTGACAAAAGGGGAGGGTTGAGCAATGCTGAAACTCGAAACAAACCTTAGGGGTCTTGTGTAAGCGGCAATGAATCCTTAAGGCACGAAAACGAATAGAGCAAGGATATCAAGAGCAGCGAGGCAAATTGAAAATTAACAAATGGCAAGTAATGACAAAAAAAAAACGTAAAAAATTCACAAACGAGTTTTCTGTACAGCCGCTACAGCGTATAATCAAGGCCACCGAAAATAGATCTATCTTTCGGTGGTCTTGGTATAATGCTGTATGAGCCGTGACCCATGAAAATTTAACCACGACCCGGTGGTGGCCTCTCTTATATCGTTGCCAGAAGCACGATTATGGCTAACTTTAAGCTTAAATAAAATAAAAACTACCGAGGCTAGCGGGCTGCTATATGGTATGTTTGATGCTTGGAGGGTGGTTGATCAACATACCAATTTTCAGCCATCTAGCCTCAGTAGTTTTTAAGGTCTGAGGGCGGACAGAAAAAGTGCGGACAGAAAAAAAAGTGCGGACAGAATAAAGTGCGGACGGACCGACAAAGCCGGCACAATAGTTTTCTTTTACAGAAAACTAAAAAATGAATATTACTGGGGCTATTGCTTACCAGAAAAGGACTAGACATGACAAAAATGAAATGAATAACTAATCCAGATGATTGATCGCGCGAATGACAACTCAGTTCTTTACTAGTAATTCATATTTTTTTATTTTCCTTTTAGTTTCAGTTAGTAGTCAACGAAGATTAAGCTTGGATGCCAGAGTAATTATTTTTTCTTCATGAATAATATGACTTAAATTTCCCCCCCTTTTTTTATTGTTCTTCGCCATCACATCGGTTCTTTACTAAAAAAAAAAAGAGGAAGAAAAAAGATTGAAAAACATGAGATGTCAAATGAGTGATGTCACAAAAATTGATGATATACAAGACAATTGATAGTTTTTTAAGAAACTGATAAGTTTCAAATTACTTTGTAAGCCATCCATTTCTCTGTAATTTTATGACACTATACAAAACTAAGGAGTAAAAATAGACGAGACGTTACTAATGGCAAAGAAATATCAAAAGGTAGTTCTTCGACATTAGATGCAATGGAAACTTAAGTTAATATATATAAACACACATTGTATACATTATATATATATATATATATATATATATATATATATATATATATATATATATATATATATATATATATATATATATTCTACAGTATAGATATACAGTACATATACATATATATATATATATATATATATATATATATATATATATATATATATATATATATATATATATACATATATATTTATATTTATATACAGTATATACACACAAGCACTATATATATATATATATATATATATATACATATATATATATATATATATATATGTATGTATGTATGTATATGTGTGTATATTTGCATATAAAATCAATTGTAGCTTCTAATATTCGTTGTTTTTCCAGTCATTACCTATACCTCCAAGGTGATCCATTTGCCCTCTTACTAGGCTCTAAGTCTTGCTGTGAAGCGTTAAACTTTATCCCCTAATTTAGATAAACATAACAGACTTTACATATATGGTATGTTTTTATGGGAAGACCAACGGGATGTAAACTGTACAGCCATTTTGGAAGAAAAAACAGGCCATCGAAACCTGAGTCACTGAGCCCTTTTTGATGGTCTACAGACTTAGCTAGGCATGCCATGGCTGAACTGATAAAAACTCTTTTAAGTATCTGAAATGTAGATTAAATGATTCTGGAAACACGAAAGCAAGCAGAATATCCCAAACGCTGGAAACGTATGGCAGATAATGAAAACTTGTCAATCCAGGGGAAATGATAAAAATTTCAACGACAAGAAATTAAACATTCCCAAGCATGCATTCCAAAAGCCAATTACCAAGTGCCCTTGGGCTTCCCGTTCCCAAAGTGGCGTGACATAACCCTTGAAGAGCGCGTGAGCTCGCGAATGATTTATGTCAGCTCTCCAGGTGACATCTGGAGAGCTGAGGGATCCATCTCGGAAAATGATGCTGAGTGACTGTTGCTCAGAAGGCTCTTGGTGACTCAGAGTAATGGTTTCTCTCACCCTCTCGAGATGAGATGAGGAGAGAGAGAGAGAGAGAGAGAGAGAGAGAGAGAGAGAGAGAGAGAGAGAGAGAGAGAGAGAGAGATGAGGAGGAGAAGCGAAGGGAGAGAGAGAGAGAGAGAGTCATGTAAGATGAGGAAGGGAAGGAGGGACGTGTGGGATGGGAGTTTGAATATTCATCTCTCTCTCTCTCTCTCTCTCTCTCTCTCTCTCTCTCTCTCTCTCTCTCTCTCTCTCTCATTACGAGAAAGAAGTGTATGGGAAGGAGGAGGGAGGGAGGGAGGAAGGATGTACGTGATGGAAGCCTAAAGAGAGAGAGAGAGAGAGAGAGAGAGAGAGAGAGAGAGAGAGAGAGAGAGAGAGAGAGAGAGAAGGGGAGGGGGACATGGAAAGGATGTATCATCTAGGAAAGAGGTAGAAATTTAGCGAAATGGAACCTAATACATAGACTTCATGTAGTGGGATAGGACTTGACTTTACAAGTTCCTCTTCTTTTTTTTCCTTAATCTATCTCTTTCTCTCTGCTATCGCCTGCTACCCATGACAGTTGACTGACCAGCATTTATAACTACAGCATAGGAACAACTGAAGTGTAAGGAGGAATGCCAGACAGTTTTTCCTCAAATTCGTACCAGGATCTTCATGGCTTTAAAAGAAGAGAGAGAGAGAGAGAGAGAGAGAGAGAGAGAGAGAGAGAGAGAGAGAGAGAGAGAGAGAGGTTTCTTATTTTAAAGAGAAGAATGACAGATGGCTGAGGCATACGAGCTAAATATGAGCTCCATTATACTAAGTGGAAGGCGTTTAGTTGTTTATTTGTGTACTCTTCATTACAGGCCTGTGTAAACACAACACTGAATACTAGTAAATAATACTAGTATCGCAGAAGGAACGATGGGATATTAAGTTCTAAGTTACACGCAAGGGAAGGATAAGGTTAATTTAAGGTTCTCACTGAAAAGGAAATTTACATGTAAGGTTGATTACTTACAAGTAAATATGTTATGTAAACATAACAGGGGATTTGGAGTAAGTAACGAGTTCAATGATAATAATTTACTCATACCATGGCAAGACGATTAGAGGGTAACCACGACCGACAACTGTACATCTCACGTTTCCCCGGAAAAGGTCTTATGTGTTCCATAATATTTATTCATTGTTTGTTCAAGATATTCATCAGTAGTAAAACCTCCAATTTTAGTACCATTCAGGAAGATATTTAATTATTTTATGGTTTTGTGACAGTTTCTTTTGACTCCATGATCTTTTAGTATAGATATTTAAATTGCCCCATGCTTAAGCTATAATACACTTATGACGATACTTTGCATATATATATATATAGCTTGTACAACGATTAAATGCGACTTTTACACTTTGCGCATCATAAAGCAGGAGCTGAATGTCCCTTTAAGCTGAACGAAGAATCTGCAAGTTAATTTAAACGCCTCAAACTCATAAATGACGAAAGTGAAGGGGTGAAATTTAGCAAGGTTGTACAAAAACGTTTCGTGGACGTATCTATGCTTGCTTTTTGCAAAAAAAAAAAAAAAAAAAAAAAAAAATCCCGCTTATCTTGTTGTAAAGGGCGTGAGGGTATTTACAGGTCCGTGGTACGAATTGACCTTCACAGTAAATGGCTTAAAATGAATATAAGAAATTGGAGATATAGTGTAGTGACTTTGCTGCATAGAGACAGGGGAAAAAGATATAACAAGCCATGCTTAAAAGCGCACGCATACACACACACACACATATATATATATATAATATATATATATATATATATATATATATATATATATATATATATATATATATATATATGTATATATATATATATAAATATATATATATATATATATATATAAATAAATATATATATATATATATATATATATATATATATATATATATATATATATATATATATATAAATATATATATATATATATATATATATATATATATATATATATATATATATATATATATATATATATATATATATATATATATATGTATAATGAATTACAAAGAAATCAAATATCTTGGAGATATAGTAAGGAAAGTGGCTATATTTTACACAGGAAAAATGAAAAAAATATAACAAACCACGCTTAAAAGTACACACAAACACAGCACACTCATACACATACACACACATATGTATATATATATATATATGTGTGTATGTGTGTGTGCGTGTGTATGTGTGTATAATAAAACACATTTCTCAGAGAATCATCGCGTTTTGCAAACAGAATTGGCAATGTTCGGGGCCGGAAAATGAGGTGCAAACCCAGACACTCTTGTCGGCCTGTAACCCATTAGGAGAGGTCGGAGATCAAAGCGAATTATCGCATTAGCCATTTTACTACATTATGGGAGGATACTAGGCGCTAAAGTTTTTTACTCTGACGGCTGAGTTAAGAGCCATGCGCATGGCGTGCGCTGATTTGGAAAATTTCTTGCGCCTCTTTTTATTTTTCTGGTTAATTTTGTTTCATTTTTTCTGTCTGCATTATTGTCCCCTTTCAATTTCTGCTCCCTGTTTACTTATTAAGAGACTACGACTGCTATTAATTCTTTTATGTCTATTTTCTTTTTGGACGTTTATTTTGTTCTTTTTATTTCTTTTTCTTTTAGCATTCTTCTTCCATAGCTTCTATTACTACCACTAATATTATTGTTAAGTTTATTTATTTATTTAGTTCCATTTTAATTGTCTATTTCATTCTTTTTCCCACTCATTCTCTTAACATTCTGCTTCCTGGTTTCTACTACTACTACTACTGCTACTACTACTAATACTACTAGTACTACTGCTACTACTATTACTATTGTTTGCTTTACTATTATTATTATTATTATTATTATTATTATTATTATTATTATTATTATTATTCAAAACAATAAAACCAAAGAACCACCACGGAGACTACAACCGATCTAACATTAGAATTCGTACGCAGCAGCAGCAACCTGCCGTTCCCCTGGCTATATAACTCAGGTATTTCTTACCTGCGACAGATACACCTGTCTCACCCGTCTCCTACTTTCCCAATCTCCTTTATCTGCGTCGAAGCTGTCTCTTCATTTGGTGAGGGAAGTGAATGCTATAAAGATATGACGTGAGGGTCTTTACTGCTGTAAAGGTTTTTTATGTCCCGCCCCTCTCTCTCTCTCTCTCCCTCTCTCTCTCTCTCACTTTCTCTCTCCGTCATATATTAAATGTCGTGTCGTACGGTAGCGGGACGCGTCATCAATAAAACCAGCCGCGTCTGAAAGGGAAGAGAGATATTGCTTATTTTCTAAATGCACTTCTCGATTCGTTCTTGTGTCTGTGATTTTTTTTTAATGTTTATGGAAGTTCTTAGCAAAAAAGCATTTAAAGTAGTTTTGCTAAAAATTAGGCTACACACACACACATATATATATGTATATATATATATATATATATATATATATATATATACTCGTATATATATATATATATATATATATATATATATATATATATATATATATATATATATATATATATATATATATATATATATATAGGAAGCATTAAGTTTTCAGTACTTAATGCTCAAGTTCGTTAAAGTATCTAATAATAAAAGCATTTTGACATGTCACATTTAAGAGAGATTTTTAATACAAGACAATAAAATACAACGTGTAAGCCTACTTTTATAAGAAACCTCAGTTATGCTAAAGATTGATAAATAATATATATAATATATATATGTATATATGTATATATATCAGATAGATTGTTAGATAGACAGATAGCGGAAGACAAAGGGAGTGTGTCATTCGATAATAATAAACCTTGAATAAATTATTTTTTGGAAGCATCATTTGTGTCTAGTTTTCTTCAACCTATATCAGATAACCGAAAGGATATATCCGATATCTGCAGTGCCCCGGAAAAAAAAAGAAGGATCCCACTCCTCATGCCTCCGCCCCCCCGTCCCCTATCTTCCAACCCACCCCTCCCTCCTCATACCCCCTCCCAGGAGGGGCGTCTCATGCAACGGAAGTCTTCCATTGTTGTCATTCACACATGACAAAGGTCACGATCTGTCGTACAGGGCTCTTGTTTTGTCGTGGGATCAGGAAATAGACGGAAGGGGCTCTGTTTTTCTTTCGCGATGACACTGACGTGTGGGATTTGCTGACGGACTAGCAAGCACTTGATGCTTGCTCTTTTTCAAAAGCTGTGTGCACTGTGAGTGCTTTTGCCTCTGTACGTTTTTGTACGTGTGAGTTCGAGAGTGCAGGTGTGTGCACTTGTACGTGTGTGTGAGCATGTGTTTTCACGTATGGGGTTTAGTGTTCCATTTGCATGGGCGTAAAACAAAACACATTATTAGGGTTTTATCGTATTCTTGAAACACTATAGATTCGTGAAACTCTGGTATATTGAACATAAGAACTTGCACTACATTGATTACCTTGTTAGTCTGACCATGATAAAAGTCGGCATTAGAAACAATTTGCAAGTTACATAGACCAGGCATATTCAATGTGTGTGTGTACAAGTACACAGATATGGAAACACTTATCAAAGTAAGAATTATTTTTTTTTTTCAGCAACGGCAGATTCGCATTTAGGTGGATGGCTTTACAAATGTGACCAGGTTACTTCCACTTTCCTCCCGTAATTACTGAATCAAGAATGAAACCTTGTACGGGAAACTGACGGAACTTTCCATCCGTTTAACAACAGACCTTTGCTAATATACCTTAATCTCTATATTATCGTACAACAGCCATAAATTTTAAGTAAGAATAATCTTACGCTCAGAAATATATGCTAATTCCTGCTACATAATAAATACGCGAATGTGTTTAAATTAGTTTACAGTTTATCCCGACGAATGTGAAATATCTATTTCTTTCTACCATCAGGTGTGACTGTTTTAAGTCAGATTAAAATTTGAACACCCAACTCGCTTTAAAAAGATTCTGATTAACCTCATTCGGTAGTTTTTTTAAAAAAGGATATTAGTTATAACTTGAAAACAATAGTTACGGATGTTTTTCATAAGACTGTTTTCTCTTCTCTACTTCTAAATAGATGGCAGCAGATCAACATCAGTTTTAAAGTCCTATAATATTTACCATTCTTTCATTCTCAATGACAATAAGCAAACAAACTTTATGGGACTCCAGGGTCATAAATCTTGACGAAAATACTCAACCTTTAAAATACTTTACCTTAATATTTTTTCTAATTTACACTAAGGGACCTTTGAAAGGACTTTTATAACTTCGCGAATGGTTCTTAGTTTAAATACATTAATTCTGGTCTACGTCTTTTCTGTGGATGAGAAAATATAAGGAAGAAGAGGAAAGATCCAAAGTGAATGAGGCAGATTTGCTCATAAAAATGAAAGCCAGCGCAAATAAGGCTGAATAATTAAATATTTATGAGGCAATAAAAGAGATGTAAGCGAAAATAAAAGGAGATACCAAAAATCATTGAAAAAGTAAGAAACAAAACCGAGATATTTTAAGGCCGAAAAGAACGATGAAGAGGTAAGAAGGATATTAAAGAAAAAACGAAAAGGAAATAATCACTACAATAAAGATGTTTCATATAGACGAGGTAGAAAATTGAAGATATTACAAGCAATAAACAAACGGCCAAGAACTACCAAAGAATTAAAATCTCCAGGAAGAAATCGATAAAGAAAAACAAGAGGCCAAATAGGAGAGGTATAATAAAACTTAAAGGGAAACGCAATGGATCAGAATATGCTTTAGTTCTGACAGCTTGCATTTGGCGATGATGCCATAACCCAAGATTATCATAGTCAACAATATGTTTTTCCTGTCATGTTACTTACGTCAATACAAGCAGAGCAATTTATCAACATAATATTTTTTTTTAAAAGCATAACTTTATCAGAGTTTGTCTGTGGCTTGTTTCCACACAATCTTAGACACTCATACACACACTAACCTACATTCACATACTCATGCAGAGAGAGAGAGAGAGAGAGAGAGAGAGAGAGAGAGAGAGAGAGAGAGAGAGAGAGAGAGAGAGAGAGAGAAATTGGTATTGGTTAATTAAAAATAACTCAATAAATTATATATGGCTAGATAGATAAAGTAAAATGCTATCGCATGAAACCAAGAGAGCTGGGGGTTAGATAGAATAAGAATTAGACAGAGAGAGAGAGAGAGAGAGAGAGAGAGAGAGAGAGAGAGAGAGAGAGAGAGAGAGAGAGAGAGAGAGAGAGGAATAATTGCGCCAAACATCATTCAGGTGAAAGGCAATTAGACGTGCTACCTGAATTTATTTACATTCATTAAAGCTGATTATTTAAGTTAACTCTATTATTACGTGTGCATTCACACACACACACACACACACACACATATATATATATATATATATATATATATATATATATATATACACACACATATATATATATATATATATATATATATATATATATATATATATATATATATATATACGAGTATATATATATATATATATATATATATATATATATATATATATATATATATATATATATATATATATTCATCAAATAGCTCTTTTCCTCTTATGAGGAATGGTGCCAAATGGTCTTTTCCTCCGGTTTTCAGCAGCTATTTTAGTGTGAGACTGCAAGCCCCATACCCTTCCTCAGGCTTTCTGCTCTAACACTGATCATTAATGTATTGTTTATTCCTTTATGCAATTAATCTCTATGGTAAAAATGTCATTTATGGCCCATAAACCTCAAGTCATCAGAGTCACTTCCTGACTAAATGGAACACGTCCAACTACATTCTGCAATTCTCCGTCTGCCTTTCCTTCTTTAGCTCAGAATTAAGCCTCCCTATCATGAAGTGACTCCAACTTTGGTGGAATGAAGGAGGCATCGAGTAAAACTCCCGCTTGAAATTAAGGAATGTGGAAAACGAATTTGAAATATGTTGGGAAAGGATAGCGAGGAGAGAACGCACTCGCTGTCTTCTAGTCAGTAAGGGCCTTTTCCCTAACCTCACTTATTAAATCAGATACTTTAATGACATGTACAGAAAATAGTGGTGATTTAACTTTTAATTTAGAAATTTGTTTTCGAGGGGATTTTTAAAAAGGAATTTATGGCAAAACGGCTGAAAAGGTGTGCTTTTTATGTGATTACCTAAGGCATGGGCGATTGAACGTCCATTTGCGCATCAGATTAAGATAAGGAAGAGTGGGCTCCAGTCACATTGGAAGCCATGGAATCTTCTCTTATAGCAGAGAGAATAAAGGCTATTGGTACCAGGGAAAGCAAACGATAAGCGAGAAATCCCAAGCCTTGCCGAGGTAATCTAAGACGATCCATTTATGTTTGCGGTCAGTTGCACTCTCGACAACCTGAGCGTCTGTTTCTTCTTTGTTATCAGCATTACAGTCTGTCTTGGAACACACAGAAGCACTCAGCAAATTGAGCTATTGTGGTCAGATTGAGGTCCCCGTTTTGTCAAACGTAATTCGTCATTTGTCTCTCCTAATGCTGCGTGGTCTCGTTTTGTCAAATTTAATTTGTCACACGTCTCGTCTAATCCAGCGCGGACCCTAACCGCTCCAGTCACATTTGTCACGACTAACTGACTTGTCAGTCAGGATACCACGGCGGGTCCGTGCTTCAAGTACTGCATATAAACAACATTATGACGAATTATGGGGCCCCATTTGCGTCCCGAGTTTACGTCGAGGGACTTTTTCACCTCGAGTAAGCTGTTACGAATTTAAAAGTAGGTGACGTAAATGATTTTCTCTCGTGATTTGTTGCAGTTGCGTAAAATCGTTGAGATGACTCAATGAGGCGATGGAATGCTCGGGAGCTTGAAATGGCCATGATTTCGTATTTGCGTTTTAAGGGCTACCTCGTAGCATGCAGAGTGTATTCCATACACAAACACAAAACGTTACATTCACACATAATTATACACATACATATAAATACACACACATATATATATATACAGTATATATATATATATATATATATATATATATATATATATATATATATATATATATTTATATATATATATATATATATATATATATATATATATATATATATATATATATATATATATATACACACACACACACACACACGCGAGCGTGTGTGTGGTAGGTAAACGGATAGGTTGAATCTCTATTTTAAGCCGTGTTTAATTTCAACTTGTCAAAAAAGAAGAGTAACTGTGATTGAATAACATGTGAAAGGAACGTATATCGTCTATGTGTAAGTACATTGTCATGTTACAGTCTGGTAAATGGAGTAGATATCGCAGGAAACATAATTATAAATTTTTCAAAATGAATGTTTCATGTTGAGAAGACATAAAATTATACATCAAACACTGAATGTTATTGATTATATATTGTAGTTATATGTGTGTTATCCTCCAAATAACTTCTGAAGTAGTATTATAAAATAAAAAATATGTAAAATGGAAAAATATAGGCCCAAATTAGATAAGAAATCCCTTCTTTGCCCATCAGACTCCCAGAAATGGCCTTTGTGCCAATCTGAAAGCAATGTATAAGTTTTTTGCCAATCACAAATAAAAAATAAGTAAAAAAAAAAAAAAGTCCATGAATGTACATCATATATCTCAACTTTGCCTCATTTTTTTCTTTCAAGGGCGTCTATGAGGAGCTGACAGTGAGGGGCGTGGTGAGGAAGAAACGACAAGCCCCCAGCGACGACAGCGACAAGAGCGGCGGAGTTCCCATATATGAGGAAGCATATGGAGTCAACCTTAATGTAAGCATTGTATTTTACTTTTAGTCCTGTTATTTTGATTATATCTTCATTCGTTATCGTTGTTAATTTTCTCTATTTTCTCCTGTTACAACGGTACATTCTTTTACATTACTGGCCCCTGTTTTCATTTTGTGTGGATTTTTCGATTTTGCAAATATTTTTTAGAATTAAAACACTGTATTAGTCGGTGAAATGCCAGTTAGTGATAGATTATCAATGCCCTTTCACTTCAGTATAAGGGAATCTTTTGATACAGTTTCATCGATAGTATTTTTTACCCTCTTTATTTTTCTCTTTTTCCTATTATCCTCAGTGTTTAAAAAGAATATTTTTTCACATCATTATCAAGAAAGCTCTTAATACAGTTTCATCGATAATTTCTTTTACCCTCTTTATTTTTTTATTTTTTTTATTACCCTCAATGTTTAAGAACAAATTTTTTTCACATTAGTATCAAGGAAGCTTTTCATACAGTTTCACCGATAATTTCTTTTACCCTCTATTTTTTACTCTTTTTAGTTTTCTGTAAAATAAAACCATTGTATCCTTTGTCTGCCCGTCCGCACTTTATTCTGTCCGCACTTTTTTCTGTCCACACTTTTTCTGTCCGCCTTCAGATCTTAAAAAGTACTGAGGCTAGAGGGCTGCAAATTGGTATGTTGATTATCCACCCCCCAATCATTAAACATACCAAATTGCAGCCCACTAGCCCCAGTACTTTTTATTTTCATTTATGGTTAAAGTTACCCATAATCGTGCTTCTGGTAACGATATAGCATAGGCCACCACAGGGCCGTGGTTAAAGCTTCATGGGTCGCGGCTCATGCAGTATTATACCGAGACCACCGAAAGATAGATCTATTTTCGGTGGCCTTGGTTATATGCTGTAGCGGCTGTACGGAAAACTCGATTGCGCCGAAGAAACTTCGGAGCATTTTTTTCTTGTTTCTATTCCCCTCAATGTTTAAAAACATATATATATATAAATATATATATATATATATATATATATATATATATATATATATATATATATTTATTTTTTTTTAACTGTAATAACTTACAGTCTCTTATTTTTCTATTTTATTTCTTTGTGAACGGCCGCTGTCTGCTTGGGTATTTTCTCTCGCATATCTATCCCTTTATTTCCTTTTTCTTCTTTTTAAATCACTTCCAAGTTGACAGAGCGTTTACTTAATTGTATATTTGCGTATGTTGTGTTTACAACTTTATAACAACCAGTTTCGTCAATACAAACAAACAGACAGACATGTGTCAAGGGGTAAATTGATGAACTGAATAGATTAACACGAAACCAGAAGACAAGTATACACTAGTGAAGACGAAGAACTTAAAAAAAAAGAATGAATGAAGAAAAAATAAATAAAAATGAAAGAAAATAAAAAAATGAGGCATAAATTTTTTAATAGCTATTTCGCAAAATTATTAAAAAGGCAGCACAAATAGATAAATAAGTAGATAGATAAGTAAATATATATATAAATAAATAAATAAATGCATTGTACATTTAATAGATAAATGAATAAATCTGTTTGCTCAGAAATAATGGGATTTATGTCAAAGCTAATTAGAATGCACAGTGCATCGTGTCAGACCCATTAGACGAGGCATACATAATTCGTTAAACCCCTCTTGTGCCATTCTTCGTTTGTTGGTATTTAATTTACTCTGGGTAATACAAAGCGTTTGTTATACACATGCATGGGGTAATGCACAGACATACATACAAACACACGCATATATATATATATATATATATATATATATATATATATATATATATATATATATATATATATATATATATATATATATATACACATACATATATACATATATATATATATATATATATATATATATATATATATATACTGTATATATATATATATATATATATATATATATATATATATATATATATATATATATATATATATATATATATATATATATATATATATACATACCGACACACTCATAATCACTAATTCCGCAAAACACACACCCACACTCAAATGGATACACAAACACACACACACACACGCACACACACGTGTACACGGCAAGAGTGGGGTGATGAAACAACAGCACTGAAATACAGAGCAAGATATAAGCTGATGTTATCTTTAAATCCAAATTGAAAACATTTCAAGCAGATAACCATTTCCAGTGCGAGATGAAATGATCATAAAACCTTGAGAGTTTATTTCGCATGGAGCCGAGATGAAACGAGATATAATATATTGACCCGGGAACAGTGGGTTCTCCTTTACCTGAGTCACTGTTTTCAGTTGAAAAATTATATGGAAATCCCGCTGTTACACCATCTATCAAGCGGGAAAGCTCATCTTTGTGTGACAAAACAGGTACGTTTCAAGTAGTCCAGAAATATTTCATTTGATAAATTTTCAGGAATGTTCGAAGGCACAACACATGGTTAGCTATATCCATTATCATGTGAACATTTTCAGTAGTAGGACACTACTTATCGATATATATATATATATATATATATATATATATATATATATATATATATATATATATATATATATATATATATATATGTGTGTGTGTGTGTGTGTGTGTGTGTGTGTGTGTGTGTGTGTGTGTGTAAATGGAGAGAAGTCTTTCCTTGGCATGGCATATTGAGGACTTTCAGAAAAATACAATAATTGAACTATATCCAACAGCTTTTAACCATGAACCATAAGCAGACTGCTTTATAAAAGAATGGTAATATGGAAAAAAGGGAGAATTCAAATATGCAAAAAAACTGTCGACAGTGAGGACCTGCAAGAAACAGTAACCAATCGACCAAGAGAATTTCACACAGCATTGTCTTCTAAGATCATGAATGTATCTTAGAAGATAATTTGGCGTCTTCGTGGTAATACCGAACAGTATCACCATCATGTAGAGGGAGAGAAAATATGACCAATGCCTTATATAAGCCGACATGGCAGACAGGTATCTGTGTACCCCTCCAAGCCGGCAACATCCGGCACACTTTCACAACCGTCCAAGCAAACTTGCAGTGTCATAAAAAGTCAAGTGGTTTCTTACAACACTTTACAGAGGCACTCGACCATAGATGTGAAAGGGTAGCCACTTTCATTATGAACCAACATCATGGAAAAGGCATTACTTATAATAATTTGCATTGTCTGATTATGTATTCCACTCTGAATGCAGATATAAACAGCTAAGTAACTGTATATCAACCAACATTAATGATGGTAACTATAGATAGGAGACAAGAAACTATTCGTTCAATGTTACTGGAAAGCAAGTGGAAAAATGGTGATACTAATGAGCAAGTGCATTCACTCTCAGGGCTTTCCATGATAAATCACGTTTTTAAAGACAGTCTTCTCACTGACAATGCAACTGGGATCTTTTGAAATAGATTTATGTGCTCTTATTAAATATATTAACCTGATTACCTGAAGAGTGCTACATTACTGTCACCTCTGGTTCCTGTAAAGGAAAGAAAGAACATATACATGTATATATGTATACATATGTATGTATGTATGTATAGAGTCTACTGGTCACTTTTCACCAGTTACGTGTGTAATTGTAACAAGCATTTAGAATTCCTCACCCGATTTGGATACGCTTGTGACTACAAACCCTTAGGTCCAAATGCATTGAGATCAATGTATATATATATATATATATATATATATATATATATATATATATATATATATATATATATGAGACTGCTTGACAACATCAAGGAAAGCGAGCCATATCGCCAGTGTCCAGGAGATGGAACAGTTAGTCCCACTCACCAGATATGTGTCAACACAAGCAGTAACTCTCTCCCAACTTGTCTTTGATGCCCCGGCGTCTCCGACTACCCCTGGTCAAGGAGGAGTCCTGTCAAGTCCTTTGGCTAACCCCCATGGCAATTTCAAGCTGTGAAGAAGACGATTATTGTCTGTAACACGAGAGCGAACGCGACTTTCCTTCTGTCAACGGGAGGGGGGGGGGGGGATCTTTCCTAGTCAAATTTCTGAACCCTGTCTGGAAGGTTAGTTCTAGTTTCACACGGTTTATCTCTCTCTCTCTCTCTGTCTGTCTGTCTCTCTCTCTCTCTCTCTCTCTCTCTCTCTCTCTCTCTCTCTCTCTTATCACATTACTTAAGCTCTATTTGCATTAGTCATCGTCTCTGTCTGGGTCTCTTTCTCACACAAAAAAAATGAGTAAGCTCAAGTGTCTCTACATTTTACATGTATTGTTTTCTGTTTACGCGTACAGGACGAGATGAAGTATTGGGAGGCTAGGAGGCGTTAGGTTATTCTCTAAAGCTTTTCATAATTTTGTTGACTCTTGATGTGCTTTTTTATTCGTAAAGAATATAGGTAGGTGTAAGAAATAGGAACAGATCTTTTTACCTGTTTTCATCAAATTACTTATCATTATCTTCATTTAAGATAATTTAAAACCTCCTAGCACACACATACATATATATTTTCAAATGACCTTCACTACATTCCCATTTTATTACTGAAAAATATACAATTAAATTTCTTTTAGTCTTTTAGTATTATTTTCTTTTATAAAGTATATTAAAAGCAAGCAAAATAATAATAATTTATAGTGCTCCTCATATTTGATGTTCATTTTAGAACATAATCATCATCATTATTATTATTATTATTATTATTATTATTATTATTATTATTATTATTAACCAAAGAAAACGAATAATTAATTCTATTTGTGTCTATTAGCACGTTATCCATTTTATTGCGAAATATCTTTTTATTAAAAACGAACTAAAATTTTCATGTCTTGATCTACACATTTAATTTATCAATAGTAAAAACAGTAATAAGCGTCTCTTCAGCTTCACCCTCCTTCTCCATTTGGTTTTTTGTAACATTTTACTTTTTTTTTTTTTTTACAATGTTTATTTTTCTTCTTCTTCTTCTTCTTCTTCTTCTTCTTCTTCTTCTTCTTCTTCTTCTTCTTCTTCTTCTTCTTCTTCTTCTTCTTTCTTACACTTACATTTTCTCCTTCTTTTTCTTCTTCTTCTTCTCTCTTACACTTACATTTTCTTCTTCTATTTCTTCTTCTCTCTTACACTTACATTTTCTCCTATTTCTTCTTCTTCTCTCTTACGCTTACATTTTCTCCTTCTATTTCTTCTTCTTCTCTCTTACACTTACATTTTCTCCTTCTATTTCTTCTTCTTCTCTCTTACACTAACATTTTCTCCTTCTATTTCTTCTTCTTCTCTCTTACACTTACATTTTCTTATGAGATTTCATTTCATTTTCCAACAGAATCGTTTCAATTCCGAGGGTCTTCGCCTCTACGAGTCGTTCGGAGACAGCCAAAGCAGCGACCAGCTCAACTTGGAAACGACCGAATCACCAATCAAACCTTACCACAGGTAAGTTTGGCACCGAAACTTTAGTTAGGCGAAATGAAAATGATTGCTATCAAAACGAAATGCATAAACCAAAGTATTGATAGTTTAGGTACATACACTTGCGTTGGATATCGAAAATAAAGTTATGATCCATTTCAGAGGAAAATGTTGACACCCGGAAACAGGTTAGGTATCACGTCCAAAATAGAAATTTAAAACAAAGCACTAAATTTTAGATGCCTAGATAAAAATGTTAGATATCAATGCTAAAGTAGGATCCTAAGAAGTGGAAACGGTTCAGACACCAGAAACAATGTTCGACACAAGAAGAAACGTAAAATTAAGGTCTGAAAATAATGTTTACAGTTTAGACACAGGGAAAATGTTAGGAATAAGAAACAAGAACTAGAGCTTTAACAATTTTGACACTAAATAAAAAGATATACATTTAAAAAATTGGATCGAAAGCAAAGCCATTTCACTTTTTAAAAGAAAACAATTAATTTAACCCTCAAAACTAAAGGAAGATTCATTCACAAAATTTATCACCAAACAGGAATACGTAATCATCGGAGTTAGAAAAAGTTTATCACAGCAAACACAAAACTGCAACCATTAAAATAACAGATCAGCACCAGTACAGACAATTTAGCACCAATTTAAGTTAGAGAACATAAAAGTTAGACATCAGAACAGAAATAAAAAGAAATATGAGTTGAACACTAAAGTAAGCGCTGAACAAATTACCATATACTTCCAAGTGCTTCAGATCTTCATTGTAATTCAAATATGTTTATTTCTATTTAAAGATTTCGCTTCTACAAATACAGATAAGATTTTGGGATGGATTTAATTGAAGAAAATGTGAAATTTGTGAAAATGCTGTTATCTATATCATTGAAATATATGATTCTAAGTAACGTGGCAATGAAGACATCATGGTTTTATTACAGATAAATAAATTCATATATGTATTTGATACATGTATAAATATAGAATATTTACAGTAGAATGGTTCGAATACATGATGGTATGTGTCATATCTTTTGAAGGATGAATCTAGGGTAAGAATGAAATTATAGATTTTTTTTTTATTACTTGTGGATCATCCATCACGTCAGGCACTCTCCTAAAATGATTGCCTTTCGTTTGATGATTTATGTAAAATAGGCAAATGTTAAAATACACTGATGATTTTGAGAATGCAGGTAACGTCTAGATGAGAATCACCTAAACAAACTGAAAAAATTTTGAAGACTTAGGTGAAGTGTGGAGAACAAATAATATCTCAGTACACTGAAGATTTAGGTATGTAGAATCTCACCATTACGTAACTCAAGAGTGAAGGCTCTTATGACACAGTACTATGGGCTAATGTATGAACACAAGAAACAGCGTCCTGAAAACCAGTACAGTTGTGTTCGCTGTTCAACCTTCTTTTCTCTTTCACTCTCACTGGCACCTCTAGGGACGGAAGACTAGACCCGAGTGGTTCTCGTATCTTCCCACTTCCAGAGTAAGTTTTTCCAAAAAAGAGAAATGGAAAACGTTTCTTTGTAGTTAGATCTGTTTGCTTGTCCGTCCCAAAGAAAGCTCGACTTTTCTTTTATTTTCTTGCTTGTTTTAGTTTCCCCCCTTGTTTATTTGTCTGTCCAAAAACGTTGTATATCCTTTCTTGATATTTTTTGACGAATTTCTTCCTTTGTCCCTTTTCCTTTCAGGAGAACTTTGCGTTTTTATTTTTAGCTTTCTTCTCAAGTTTCATCACACTCTTTGTCCCCTCCAAGAGTACTGAAGTATTTACAGATTTTTAGTATAATTGTGAATCTGTCTTGTCATTATATAACTGCCGAAGAAGAACAAGTTCTCAGATCTTCCTCACATAACAAAACTTCTTATTAGATTTTCACTATTCCATTACACGAATTTTTACCAACCCGGTTACAAAATGTTCCCCTCCCTCAGTAAAAAGTTATAAGTTCCCCATTGCAACATTCTCATCCACCCAATTGTATCAATATTTTTCCCCTCCCTGACTGGAATTATCGCTTTCCCTGTGACAAAATTCTTTGCTTCCTGTTTACAAAATTCTTACCACAGCAGTACAACATTCCAAAATGTGTGCTGTCAGTTGCTTACAATAACGGCAAGTAGTTTTGTATGCTAATGTATAATAACAGACGAATAGTCTCAGCGTTTGATAAGTTTTCTATTAATATTGTTTATTAATAACCTTATAATAGATCTATTGACGTAATTAGCTTGACAAGCAGATCACAAAGATACACAAGAAGTGGCCATGCTACTTGGTGTATCAATACGTATCACATATGTATTTTAATTTTGCTTTTTCAAGGCATCAGGTAGAGGTGGTTTTAATAATGGTGTTGTATTGTGTCCTTTTGGCTTTATTTATTTGAACTGTCTAAGTGTTTTAGCTTGCATTTTGATCTGAATTGTGTGGATAACTGTTTAAGAAAAATTACTGACCTAACCAGACTCAAAGGTAAGTATCTAGCAATATGTTTTACTTTATACTGTGAAGAAATATACATGTATCATTATATGCTTTATAGATTTATAGATCTCGTAGATTTACACAGCCATCTTAATCTCACAAAATTGTAAAAATTTTTCATTGTACTGTACTGTGCTGGAGCAAGAATTGAAAAGATTTTATCACCAGCTTTATCAGTGCTGAAAATAAACATGTAATTTCTATATGGTTTAGAAATGATTGACAATAAGTTACATAGACTGTTAATTCTGAGGCTTTTTGTATTCAGATAAGTGGGTTGAAATTTTGGGGCCATGTACCTCCAGGTAACTAGACTGTCATTTTTTGGGCCTTTTACGTTCAGATAACTTGGTTGCCAATTTTGGAGCCTTTTACGTTCATATAACTTGGTTGCCATTTTTGGGACCTTTTGCATATACATAACTTGGTCGCCATTTTTGGGACCTTTTACATATAGATAACTTGGTTACCATTTTTGGGACCTTTTACAATAGGTAACTTGGTTGTCATTTTTGGGGCCTTTTACGTTCATATAACTTGGTTGCCATTTTCGGGACCTTTTACATATACATAGCTTGGTTGCCATTTTTGGGACCTTTTACATATGAATAACTTGGTTGCCATTTTTGGGACCTTTTACATATAGGTAACTTGGTTGTCATTCTTGGGGCCTTTTACGTTCATATAACTTGGTTGCCATTTTTGGGACCTTTTACATATACATAACGTGGTTGCCGTTTTTGGGACCTTTTATATATAGATAACTGGGGTGAGGTTTTGGGGACCTTTTATATATAGATAACTGGGGTGACGTTTTTGGGACCTTTTATATATAGATAAATGGGGTGACGTTTTTGGGACCTTTTATCAATAGATAACGGGGGTAATTGTTTGGGGTTCTTTTACGTTCAGGTAATCGATTCGACATATTTTAGATCTCTTCATTTTACACGAATAAATCGAAATAGATCAGATAAGTCAAAAGGTCTTTCTAAAAGTCTTGTTCAGTTGCAAGATAACTGAGATGGAATTTTAGTGAGTTGTTATTGTAATAAAATTTCAAAATGAAGTAAGAAATGCCAGTGAGTAATAATCCCACGATAAGTAATAAATACTACAAGTTCAATTGGGTTATATTACTTCTGGATTAGCTGAAAGTGATATACAGTATGTATTTGGCACATGTCAGAATTTTTCATAATTTGGTTAACTTGTAAGTTCGAAAGTCAGTCCCTTCATATCGTTCGCACTTAGGATGTGGAAGTCTCTAACTTCTGTCACACAGATAGTTTGTGTCTTTAAAGCAGGTACATTAGAATTACTGATCTCTCCCCCTCCTCCCCTTCACCCACCTACTGCCTCTCCCTACTTTAATATCCAACTCAAATTTTATCTGTCTTGCAGTCTCGATTTTCTGACTACAAAAAATAATATCTCGTAAAGGACAATGAATTATAAAAGAAAAAAAGATGAAGCGAGATCGGTTAATAAGAAGTAAATCAAACGAGTTGAAACTTCCAGCATCAAAAATATGTCATCACAAAAGAAGTTCCAAATTATATACAAGTAATCAAGCCAAGAGGTAGATGAACATTTCCTTGGGGGCGAAATAAAGAATAGACACCTTTCCAAGATCAGGTGAAGGAAAATAATTAAACTCGAATCGCTGCATGAGTTTCACAAACAAAGGCATCGGAAGACAAAGGTCAGATGAGTGAGTTTGAATTTGTTTGACTGACAGTCCTCAACGTTGCATCGACATATTTACGATCTTCGATCAGACTCACTCAGACTAACCTAAAGCCGTGAACTATTTGATATCGCAACAGTGTTCAAAACCAGCTTTGCTGAGATGGATTCAAGATGAGTTTTTCTAGGACACAGAAAACACGACAGAAAGTGTCTCAGAAATGACAATATTGAGACGAAAGGAGACATTGGTTCCTAGTTTTTCATTTTCCTCCTCGTTACTTCCGTATATCCAATAAAGAAACATTGTGTTTGCTGAGTAATAAACAACTCCGTGGTAAAAACAGTCAAATAAACAGGATAAACACATAGGTAAAAGCTGTTGTAAACAGGAGAAACATCGGAGAGACTTGTTCAAGAAATGTGGTTCTTGTTCAGGTGAGTAAACCTGATGTGACATATCTCTCGTCTATCAGATTCCTTGTATTTAATGTTAGAGGAGCTCAGACACAGTAGAAACAACAATAACAACAACATAACAAACAGCTACAACACCCTACTGTCGTTTTCTCCAGATTCTTCCGCGTTTGGGAGAGGTAAATAAGCAACTTTCAATAACTCTCGCGATTTCAAGACCTTTCGGATTAAGCGAGAGAAGAAAATCTCCAAGAAACCTTCTCGTCTTCGTGAAATCTTTCGAACAACAACTGGAAACTTTTGTTTCCAAGAGGTTTTCGAATTCAAGCAAGAAATAAAAACAACAGTTACAAAACAAAGCGCTCAAAATATCTCTCGTTTTCTCCCGAGACCTTGTAGACATATTCAAAGCAGTTTTCCTCAAAAGGCCGACCCAGAGAAAATCCCGTTTGCCTTGTCACATTTCTCTCTCTCTCTCTCTCTCTCTCTCTCTCTCTCTCTCTCTCTCTCTCTCTCTCTCTCTCTCTCTCTCCCACACCCCTTTCCTTTATTCTTTTTCAGTTGTGTGTTTAACACCGTTATGTTAAGTGACGTGACACACACTTTTCCTGTGAAGACAATGGCAACATCTAAGAGAAACGTTTGTTTGACTGAGGTTAACTGGAGAGAACCGAGCTATACTATAAAGCAACTAATTGGTTTCGCGATTGACGGATGAACCAAGGTCACTAATTAGGCCTCCATTCATTTGAGACCATTTCCCAAGGAAGGAAAAACAAATTGATTGAGGATATCATGAAATATGAATCCTAATACAGAACTTCTGTATTTGCTTTTCCCCCGGGAGAAGAGGAGTCAGTGTGACTGAACTGTAGGTTCTGTAACGGGTTACTGTCAATCGTGGCTTGCTCTGCCTTGTGGGCAAAGCTCTCTCTCTCTCTCTCTCTCTCTCCTGGAAGCAAGCACCGGTTGGTTACCCCTGCGAATGGTTAGCAAAAAGTTTTAATTTTATCTCTGTAATGAAAGTTACGTTCATGACGACGTCGTAATGGACTTATTCATTTCACGGTAGTTTAGACAGAGGCAAACTAACGAAAGTCAAGGCACACACACACACACACACACACACACACACACACACATATATATATATATATATATATATATATATATATATATATATATATATATATATATATATATATCAGGAAATAATACATAAGTTGCATATAATTGCTCTATGAATAAAACGGGAAAAATTTCGTTTAGACATTAAGATATATTTACAATTTAAAACAACCAATGCCAGCTGGGTGAAGAAGACCCTGAAAACGTGTAATTACCTTGCATCATACCGTTACGAGCCTGGTACCGTTAGCAGGATGCCTTAGCTACCTGCAGAAAGGGAACATAAATAGTTGCGAGTGCTTGTTCCACTGGTACAAAGCTCTGGATTTCTCTTCCTGCCAATGTTTTCTCTTTCTTGTTTATCAGGCATTAAACAGCGACAATTAGACTGCTTTTGTGTTGAGAAATTTAGTTCCACTTCGTAGAAACCATATTTATGACGTGAGCACTTGTGGAGTTTAATTCTTATCTTGTTGATAGGAAGTAATGTTTGATAAAAGACACATTCTTTAAAAGTATTCAAAGACGAGAGAGAGAGAGAGAGAGAGAGAGAGAGAGAGAGAGAGAGAGAGAGAGAGAGAGATCTCCGGTCTGATTGTTTGTTGATTTAATGATAACGATTAAGAAAGTCCAGTTTTTTATTGCGTGAACGCTCACAATTATGAACGATATTTTTATTGAATAGTAAAATGTAAATATTTTGGAAAAGTTTGAAAAATTCCTTCAAACTTTGTTGCAAGCTGTTTAGCTCTAATGAAAAGCAGGTTCTTTTAGACACCCCCCAAATTCGCAGAGGTTCCAAAAACAATGGTTATTCCCCTCAGCAACAGAGCAATCACGGAACCGACATAACTGAAATTCTTTTCTGGCGACGTGATTTGACCAGCAGCTTAAATGTCGACATAGGTTGAAGCTATTGTCTTTCGTAGGCCAAACACCACTCGCTGATTGTCTTCCAATCTGGCAGAGGAGGAGGAGGAGGAGGAAGAGGAGGAGGAGGACCCTCAGGGAGTAAAGGCACTGGTCGAAGGAGCCTACAGGAGGAGGGGCTAGGAAAGGCGTCATGAGGGGCTCAGGGAGGGCGTAGGGCGTAGGTCATGTGACGCTAGAATCGCTAATCCAGTGAACCCTTAGTTCAACAACACAACGGTTGTTAAATCTAACATTCGCGATAACTGGCTGGTATTATTGTACATGATGTTCCCCCGCCCCTCCTCAGCAACCACCTACCCCTCCCCTCCCAACAAAAAAAAAAAAGAAGAAAGGTTCAGCTATGACCAGGAGTGTTACAATGAACTGGGACAATCTTCATTTGGGAGATGATTTGACGCGTGGATGGTCAAGTGACTCTATCAACAAGCACAATACCTTTTATCATTATATTTTTTACTCAAACTAATTCAGATCTTCTCCTCCTCAGCCTACGCGACTTTCTTCTCCTTCTTCCTCTTCTTCAACCCCACCCTCTCCTCCTCCTCCTCCTCCCCCTCCTGCACCTCCTTCCCCTAACCTCCGCCCCCGCCCCTAGCGAACATTCCTGGCGTTCAAGGCATTACAAATATAGACGCGGAGCCAGTTTATGTTGCATTAAGAACGCGGATGCCTTTAGAATTATCCGCCATGATGACTGTTCCGTCTTGGGACGAGGAAGCGGTAATGAATTAAGACCTTTTCGCCACGCGAGGGCTCAAAGGAAAACAAACTGGAGGCGATAATGATTGGAACTCCATTTCAAGAGACCTTTATTTTCTTTTGCTTTCTTGAGTGTAAAGGGCAACTACCACCGTTAAGATTATTCAGACGCTGTTAAAGAAACTTTTTATTTACGATTTTTTCTTGACGTTACGAAAGGCAACTGAAAAACAGGTTTTGCTTCAGTAACTGACGAAGATTTTGAAGTAATTATTTGAATTTCATTCCAAAGTGCATTTTCGCCTGTATTTATTATTATTTTCTATTTTTCTGTTCCAAAACGTGGGCGGGTGTATATATTTTCTTGGCAAGAGTACCGAGAGTTTTCCTTATATGTTTTTAAAAATTTTGTCTAGTTCTACATCTAAAACACCGTGTATGCTTCCGATTACTGTCGTCAGCCACGCGTTTCGGAAAAGAAAAAAATATTCAAGACGAATTTTAACGTTTCTCGTAATAGATGTTTCTTGAAAATGCCTTTGAAAGTTATTTTTAATTTTAACTTAAAACTGATTATTTTAAATGTCGGATATCGATGCAGGGCATAATTCAGTGTCTGCTAATGCCAGAGTATTTTTGAACATAAGATAAATATAAGATTCTAGTGGCTTTTCACGCTCTTTGAAGACAGGGCCATTGATATCGATATATTAAAATCTGTTCATGGGCATAGACTAAGACATAGACTAAGGCATAGACATAGACTAAGACATAGACATAGAATGAGAATTGGTTAAGAGAGGGTAACGAAAGATGAGAGGGGAATTTAAAATATTTTGAAAAAAAAAGTACCGAAGAATTGGAAAATCCAAGACATGGACCAAGACATAGACATAGACTAAGACAAGACTAACACATAGACATAGAATGGGAGTTGGTTAAGAAAAGGTAACGAAAGATGAGAGGAGAATTTAAAATATTAAAAAAAAGAAGTACCGAAGAATTGGAAACTCCTCATCGCAACCGCGCGCGAATTACCTCAGAATGACGAAGCTATTTATACTTACAAGGAAAAATTACGCAAAAAAAAAAAAAAATTGCTTTTGTATCCTACTCGAACACAAACATCGATGATGCATATATTTCGAGATCTGCCTTTCGCGCATGCGCACGCTCCCGAGAGTAGAATTATACCTCAGAATGACGAAGCGATTCACGCCCTGAAAGAATAACCATAAGAGATAAAATGGACCTTTGTATTCGGGGACTCCATCATGATTTGCAGCCCTCACGTCGCTGGACTGAAGCTCCTGCCGGCGTTCAGGAGAACAGAGGCAAATGAGGCGGTCAAAAACGACATACCGGCTTCTGAAAGTCACTACCTTAGGAAGGTCGGGGTCAGGCGAACTTGGGAGTGGAAAGGTTATTTATTTTATGTGCTTGTTTGGATGGATTCGTTCTTGGAGTTCTGCTGCTTTCGTGTGTACTGAGGTGTGATTTTGTTTACTTTAATATATATATATATATATATATATATATATATATATATATATATATATATATATATATATATATATATATATATATATATATATATACACACACACGCACACCCCCACACGCACAGAGATATGCTGTATATGTGTGTGTGTATGGTGAGAGTGTTTAAGTTAATATATTAATCTATGTATGCATATCAATAAGGAAATAGCTGCAAGACCTCTAAAATATATTGTGAATATACAAACGTATCCAAAGAATCACAAAGTGAAAAATGGTGAAGAGATAATAAGAAATTAAAAAGGATTTCTTTGTTGGCCACTTATTTTACATTTATATTACCCCTTGCCTCCAACCAAGGGCGAACTTCGAGGCTCGTGAATTAAATTTTCTGAATCACCTTATACAAGATATTTTTACGTCACGGTAATATTCACAAACCTTATTCATCCGGCGTTTCATAAAATTTTCGGGAAGGGTGAATGAGGACCATAGAGGTCATTCACACTGGTCCGCTGGTATAGTGGTCAGTGCCGTGGTATGCCATTCAGATGTGGCGGGTTCGCGTCTCCCCCAGGGCGATGAAAAATTACTGGTTCTCTATCATGATCAGTTACTGCTGCAGTGTGGGGTCTGCGGTGGGAGGTTGAAACCAAAGTTTATTTGGAAGTTTGAATTTCAAGTCAATTGGCCCTTTGTGGGCTTGTTTTTTGTGAATAGGTTTCATCTATAATAATAATAATAATAATAATAATAATAATAATAATAATAATAATAATAATAATAATTGTAATGTTGGTTCGGTTGCAGATCAGGAGACAAGTTCCTACAGATGTGTTAAACTTTAGTGCCAATTATGTACAAACAAGATTGCCTTGGAAGCTTCCATTTCTCACGTGGAATTTATCATACTGAGAATGTGGAATATATCATAAAAAAATATATATAATTTTGTTG
The DNA here is from genome assembly GCA_039081455.1 of Macrobrachium rosenbergii. Classification (NCBI taxonomy): domain Eukaryota; kingdom Metazoa; phylum Arthropoda; class Malacostraca; order Decapoda; family Palaemonidae; genus Macrobrachium; species Macrobrachium rosenbergii. Next base: position 25,936,992 of record JANJGK010000036.1, read on the forward strand.
AAGTTAATTTGATATAGCATATAGTGTCTTTTATGTCGACGAGAATACTTTCCCAGTTAAATAATATTTACCTTTTGTACTCAAGCGAACTTACAACGTTCTGGGTGTTGATGACCAATACGTTTGCGATGCCAATTATGCTGAAGACCCAAAGGAACAGAGGTTCCTCACGGGCTAAATTACGAGCCACGAACAGCATAACAAAGCGGGTGACTCACCCAACACACCTAGTTCGCATTACTGTTGCCTAATAGCGACCGAGTGACCTAACCAAGGATCGAGTTTCAGCACAAGGCCAAGGGTTGACTGTATTGCAATATCTGTTACAACACTGACAAATGTTGAGGATACAGAGACCTGTAATGGGAGATTGTGTACCCATAGATCACTGGCCCGTTTCTTCCTGTGCATCCGGGAATGACATAATCCCCTGGAAGTCTGGAAGTCCTGAGACCCCAGTGAAGGATTTTCGTTGGATGAGATGACTGGAGGACGTCAGTCAGTGGACTGGGGAAAAATGAATTTCGTGTGTTCACTGTCGAGGAAAATGACACGTGCCAAAATGCTCACGTAAGCGAACGCATGAAAGGTAAACATATCAGTATAACCATGCGAGAATTATAAGCCTCAGTAGTGTTAAAAATATTTATGTACAGAGTTTAAAACGATAGGGAGAGACTTTCAGATGAGGGATACTGAGTAGTATCTGAAAATCTCTCCATATCGTTTTTAACTCTGTACATAAATATTTTTAACACTACTTTGGCTTTTAATTCTAGATATTATAACCTCGTTACAGGGTCGCCTTGTTTCAATATAACTATTGCTTTTCCAAAAGTGCTTCTCAGTGAACTGATAAGAAGCAGCATCGATAAACAAAGTACTTTTAATGAAGCTCCCACGATAGATAAAAGATGCTTCTATTTAACATTGTAATCATGAACTCATTAGTAACTTTTATCAGTGATTCAGTAACATAAAACTCTATAGAGCACAGTGCTTCAGTGCTTGAATACCTCACTATAATCATAAAAGAACAGACCATATATGTTGTAGGCTCATCCAGTCGAGGTTTTAATTAAACGAGTTCGGGTCGTTTCGGCCGTAAGTCATTTAGGCCGTAAGCACGTTTACGTGCAAAATGGGCGCCGTGTTTAGTACCAGCCCCTTGGGGATGTAAGCAAAACATAAAATAATAACGGTAAATACCATAGACATAACGGTAAATATCATAAACATAACGTCTTACATTGTTTTGGATGTTACGGCCCAAGTGACTTACGGCCGAAACGACCAGGACCGTTTTAAACACGCAAACATCATGGTCCAACTCATGGTCTAACTCCAGAAGTGAACAGGTAAATTAAGAGCCTAAATAGGCCATCCGTAAAATGTAACTCAAGCAGTATACAAGGACATCCAGTTAATATGCAGTTAATATGATTTAAAGCAGAGCCAATGTTAAGCTTCCAGTTAGATCAAAAACATGCAGTTCATATGAAATAATACAAGGAGTTGGTAGCAAGCTCCTAGTAAGACCATAAAAATGTAAGCCATATGATACAATTGTGACAAGCAGGAAGCCTCTAGCAAGATCATTCCTAATTAAGTCATAAATTTCAACTAACATAATAAGCGAGGACAACTTGTAAGACAATAAGCGTGCCATCCAAATGCTTTATCTCTTACAGTAAACAGGCTAATCCCAGTAAAAGATAAACCTGTTGTCCATGAGATGTGATACACGTAGTTAACAGGAAAATACCGGTAAGATAACAAACATGTCATCTGCAAGATCTATGGCCTGTAGTAAATAAAAGAATATAAACATGCAATCCACACGATCTATCCCATGCGACAGAATTATCACGCTTGCTTTATAAACTGCCATTTTCAAAATGTGCTAGATACAATCTTTATCTGCATGTTTGTTGACATAATGCATAATCGAGATATGATGGCATAACAAAGTAAAGGCCGGGAAGTAGCACTTTGGGACCTGAAGAGAGACTTTGTATTCAGTTGTGGAGAGAGAGAGAGAGAAAGAGGGTTAATCTGCATTAACATCTTTAACAGACAGAGGAGAGCATTCTTATCACTGGAATCTGTAAAAGAGAGAGAGAGAGAGAGAGAGAGAGAGAGAGAGAGAGAGAGAGAGAGAGAGAGAGAGAGAGAGAGAGAGAGAGAGAGAGAATTAATCTTCATTATAGAATACCTGTATCACAGAAAGGAGGTTGTTATTTTTAACTAAAGTCTATAAGAAAGAGGAGGGTTAAAGCTTTTCCTCTATTAAAATCTATAACAGGGAGAGAGAGAGAGAGAGAGAGAGAGAGAGAGAGAGAGAGAGAGAGAGAGAGAGAGAGAGAGAGGATATACCTGCGTGAATATCTATATCAGACAGAGATCGTTATTTTTCACTAGGATCTACAAGAGCGGGAGAGAGAGAGCTAAAGGTTATCCATTAACATCCATAACAGAGAGAGAGAGAGAGAGAGAGAGAGAGAGAGAGAGAGGGGGGGGAGTTAATTTGCATTAACATCTATAACAGAGAGATCGCCATTTTTCACTACAACGTAAAGAGAGGTAGAGAGAGAAATAAAGATCATCTTCACTAACATCCATAACAGAGAGAGAGAGAGAGAGAGAGAGACAGAGAGAGAGAGAGAGAGAGAGAGAGAGAGAGATAATCAGCATTAACATCTATATCAGAGTGAGAAAGTTATTTTTCACTGAAGTCTATAAGAGAGAGAGAGAGTTAAAGGTTATTCATTAACATCCATAACAGAGAGAGAGAGAGAGAGAGAGAGAGAGAGAGAGAGAGAGAGAGAGAGAGAGAGAGAGAGAAATAATCAGCAATAACATCTATATCAGAGAGAAAAGGTCATTATTTTTGTACTGAAGTTTATAGGAGAGAGTGAGAGAGTTAAAGGTTATTCATTAACATACATAACAGAGAGAGAGAGAGAGAGAGAGAGAGAGAGAGAGAGAGAGAGAGAGAGAGAGAGAGAGAGAGAGAGAGAATCTTGACCCTGCAAGCACCCAGATACTGCCAAAGGCCTCCCCTTACCCTCCGCAACAAACAGTTGTGAGTTGGATCCTCATTACCTAATGCCACGTGACCTGGCCCTTATTAATGCGGGCGGTGTCACTGTGTACAAAATATGCGATAAGAACAATCCGGTAACCATATATTAGGACTTCTGGCGCCGCTCGTATTGGCTAGCATGTGTCTTTTAGAAGGTTCTTTTTTTTATGCGTTTCTCTCTTTTTTTTTTAGCCTATCTATCTATCTATCTATCTAGCTATATGTCTGTCTGTCTATCCATCTATAAACTTTTTCTGTCTAATTGACCCTATATTTCTGTAGAATTATTTATCATCTGTCAATTATGGTTTAATTTTGTTGTTCTCTTAAGCGATATCTACCTATCTATCTATCTATATATATATATATATGTATATATATATATATATATATATATATATATATATATATATATATATATATATATAAATATATATATTTATATATATATATATATATATATATATATATATAAATTTATATATACATATATATATATATATATATATATATATATATATATATATATATATATATATATATACATCATATATAGATAGATAGATAGATAGATAGATAGATAGATTGACCGGAATATAGCCACATAGATAGATATCGGTATTATGTATATGCATATCTATACACTTGCCCAAAGAATCCTACTCTTTATTCATGTTAATAATTCCATCTTCAACACTTTATTGTTTAAGTCTGAGCAAACAAAAAAGCAAGCTTTAAACACTCAACAAACATGACAGCCTATCACTCTTAAGTTTTATCCTTACATCGTATCTTTTGTTTACTTTTTAGAATAATTAGAAAACGACTAACTTTATCTAGTAGCTCTCTGGGTCTCATTGTGACCTATTGCCATTCGCAACGGACCCTCATGAGGTCAGCTGCACGACTCATTAGCAGTGGTTATTTTGTTTTTCGAGATGGGGCGTTGACCCTACACTCATCATGTCGTCTCATTTCTCTTGCCTGAGTGAATTGACTCCCAGTGCAGATGTACTCGCACAGATGAGAAATATGTAGTAGTCCACTGGAATTTTCAATTGGGTTGAGATTTTTTGACATTAAATGTCTCTCAAATTTTAGGTAGAGGTTTTAAAATAATACCATCAGGTGTTTTTAACTTTCCAAACCTGATATGAACCTATGGCGTTTCTGTGAACTTCTTCCAAAAACTTTCAATTTACTGTTTTAGAAGTTTTGAATTTGCTAAACTTCATGGTGAACTTCGAAGATCTCTGGCAACCGCTCTCGTTAAAGCAATCAAAGTTTGTCGTTAAAACTGAACGAATTTCCCTAAAATCTAACTGCAAAAATGAGTGAAACTGATTAAGTCAGACTTTTTAATCTTTGTAATGATTAAATCAGACCTTTTCATTTTTGTAATGATTAAATCAGACCTTTCATCCTTGTAATGATTAAATCAGACCTTTTCATCTTTGTAAACCTCTTGGATAAAGGTTTTACCCTTTCAATACCCTTAGTGTAATTAAAGAAAGAAAAAAACTGAGCAGAGACCAAGACAAGGTTATCAATATTAACGAGTAATGACAAAAGTGAGGCTCGAGAGGTTATAACATTAATTTTTATGAGCTCGGAAAAAAACGAATAGCTTTATGAGCTGCGACGTTAATCTATGTGGGCATGAAAAAAATAATTAGCTTTTGCCAGTTAGAACTCAATTTTTATGGCTTCGTTGAACCCGAAGTCATATAATGTATGTACCAAATGAATTTCACGCCGATGAAATAAAAAGAAATAAAAAAAAAGACACACAAAACAGTCATGGAGTCTGTTGATGGCCTTGACAGTGAATGATAACCGCTGATGATGGAAGCTCCCTCGAGACTTCATTATATGTTGAGCTTAAATGCTATCAAGATATTTTTAGATGACTTTTTTTTTCCTTGATATGATGCAAAGAATTTGTATCTGTGCTTTACTGAGGCAACATTCCCATGAGAGCGTTTTTCTGCTCATTACAGACATCTATCTCACTCAATCTATTTCTGTTCTCCGTCTTCATACCTTCCTTTGCCTCTCCTTTATACCTGCTCTCTCTCTCTCTCTCTCTCTCTCTCTCTCTCTCTCTCTCTCTCTCTCTCTCTCTCTCTCTCTCTCTCATATTTTTTAACTCATTCTTCCTGTATATCTGTAACACTTTCTTCTGAATCTCTCATTTACTCCAATATTATATTCTCTCTCTCTCTCTCTCTCTCTCTCTCTCTCTCTCTCTCTCTCTCTCTCTCTCTCTCTCTCTCTCTCTCTCATATTTTTTCACTCATCTTCCTGTATATCTCTAACACCTTCTTCTGAATGTCTCATTTACTCCAATATTACATTTTCTCTCTCATTCTCTCTCTCTCTCTCTCTCTTTCATATTTTTTCACTCATTCTCCTTGTATATCTTTAACACTTTCTTCTGAATCTCTCATTTACTCCAATATTATATTCTCTCTCTCTCTCTCTCATATTTTTTCACTCATTCTCCTTGTATATCTCTAACACTTTCTTCTGAATCTCTCATTTACTCCAACATTACTTCTCTCTCTCTCTCTCTCTCTCTCTCTCTCTCTCTCTCTCTCTCTCTCTCTCTCTCTCCGGAACCAGTTACTTATCTTTTCTCTATATCTTTTACCACCACCACTACCCACCCCCCCAACACTCACCCCTTCTCTCTCCGTATTCTTACTCTCCTTCCAAATCTTATCACGCTCTTCCTTTTATTCCACTTGTCTTATTTCATTTTCTTTAACCCCTCCCCCAACTTCAACCCATCCCTGCTCTTCCTCCTTTTCTAACACCCCACTCTTCCTCCTACCTCCCACCCACCCAACCCCCCTCCCCCCACCAGCCTCCACTATAAACAAGCCACCGTATATGATTTATGAGCGACTGTTTTCCTCATCATAGTCCGCCATCCGAGGAGGCAGAGGCAAAGGTAACAAACAACGAAGTAGAGACTCGTCTCCCTCTCTCTCTCTCTCTCTCTCTCTCTCTCTCTCTCTCTCTCTCTCTCTCTCTCTCTCTCTCTCTCTGTCTGTTTGTGTGTCTGTCTGTTTGTGTGGCTGGCCTTAGCAACACGATTGATTCCTCGCCCGTTTAAGCTTCTTGAAAGGTTACTCAGTTATTCGTTTTAGTTTTCTGTGAGAGAAAACTGCTGCGCCGGCTCTGTCTGTCCGTCGGCACTTTATTCTGTCCGCACTTTTTCTGTCCGCCCTCAGATTTCTTGGAAACTTCTGAGGCTAGAGGGTCGCAAATTGGTATGGTGGTCATCCACCCTCCAATCATCAAACATAACAAATTGCAGCCATCTAGCCTCAGTAGTTTTTATCTTATTAAAGGTTAAACTTAGCCATAATCGTGCGTCTGGCAACGATACAGGACAGGCCACCACCGGGACGTGGTTGAAGTTTCATAGGCCGCGGCTCATACAGCATTTTACTGAGATAGATCTATTTTCGGTGGCCTTGATTATACGCTGTACAAAAAACTTGATTTCGCAGAAGAAACTTCGGCGCATTTTTACCTTGTTTTTTGTTAATAAGAAAATGTATAGAAATATATTTTAAACGATGTTTGCTTAAGAGTTCCTGTCACTTTTGACGGGACAGGTACACCAGTCAAAAGAGAAATCGAGTGAGAAGCTGCCATTCAAGTGTCTTTCATAAAATTAGTCTGTGGGGTAATTTTCCGATTAATTTAGTGGAAAAAAATTTAAATAGACATTCATATGGTAACTTGAAAACAATATACAATAATTTAGAATTTTTTCCTGAAGATCTTCGGTGGAGAAAAGAGACAATATAAAATTATTTCCAATTTTTCTTGATATCACACAAAAGCAGTCGTTGTGTCATTTAGTTTCGTGGAAGTGAATGACTTGAGCCGAAATGGGAATGTCATCTTTCCATTAAATAAATAATGAGCTGTTGCGCATCTTAAATAAATAAATTAGGCGAAACTAATTTTCTGCCGGCTCCTGTTTGCTTTAGCGTCTTGAGAGAGAGTAATGAATCAAAAGGAACTGTCCTTTTCTAACTTCTAGATGAAATGAGAATTGAGGGCTTCATTTTGGACTTACGATCGTGAGAGAGAGAAAAAAGTGAACAAGAATGGACAGTGAATATACGGCAATTGCTGCTATTAACTTCCTAATTAAACAACAGTTGCGACGCTAGATAACTCCCGCTCAATCAAGCAGGCCTCCCTTTATAGGCTGATGAGGCTGATATTATACTGGAGGTGTTGGGGAATATTTTTCCAACCCAACCTCTTTCGTTTTATTTAACCTCCCTGGCGAGTGTTAATTAGGAAAAAGCAAATACTTTTTTCAACCCAACCTACCCTCTCATTCTTCTCTGGGGTTAGATGAGGTTGAGTTAAACAGGGAGTAAAGGAAAATCTTTTCCCCTCAGTCCATTCACTTACATCCTAACGCATTCTTAATACGGTTGGAGGCAGAGGCGCCTCGCCACTGCAATACTAAGGCGTCTGGCGCCAGCCGAGGTCAACCAAAGAGGCAGGTCCCCACCGGATCTAATCCTTCTGCTGTAGCCATAGCGTGGCGACGAATGTGACGCTTGGATCCTAGAGGCAGCTACTGAAGATTCTTTCTATTTTTTCTTTATGAAAGTCAAACAAAACGCGAAGGAAATCTCATTAAGAGAAGCATGAAACTCAACATTGGAAATGTAATCACACCAGCAACCACTACCGCTACTACTATATTGTTGCTGCTACTACTATTATTGTTAATAATAATAATAATAATAATAATAATAATAATAATAATAATAATAATAATAATTCTGACACAAAACTTATACAAAACGGTACCAGTACTATAATCTAATATAAATTCCTATGAGCACCTTTAATATCTTTTCTTTAACTTTCCCTCTCTCTCTTTTGGTGTTAAGAGCAAATTGACGCTATCACATACTCTTTTCTCCCATGTGTGGCGCGCAGGATATGTCCAAGCCATCTCTACCTCCCTTTCATTGTTATGTCTCTGATGGAATAAAATTATTCAGTTCCGTCCAATGCAGATTATAAGAAAATTATAAGAAAGTACGATGAACATTGTACTTTCTTATAATTTTCGTATGACTTTCTTATCATTTCCTTATCCCTGTTAACAGGTCTACTTTACTTAAGTTGCGACAAATCATACTTTTAGTTTTCTGTAAAAGGAAACTATTGTGGCGGCTTTGTTTGTCCGTCCGCACTTTATTCCGTCCGCAGGTTTTCTGTCTGTCCTCGGATCTTAAAAACTACTGAGGCTAGAGGGCTGAAAATTGGTATGCTGATCATCCACCCTCCAATCATCAAATATACCAAATTCCAGCCCTCTAGCCCCAGTAGTTTTTATTTTATTTAAGGTTAAAGTTAGCCATAATCGTGCTCCAGGCAATAATATAGGATAGGCCACAACCGGACCGTGGTCTAGGTTTCATGGGCCGCGGCTCATACAGCATTATACCAAGACCACCGAAAGATATATCTATTTTCGGTGGCCTTGATTATACGCTTAGCGGCTTTACAAAAACTCGATTGCTCCGAAAAAGCCTCGGAGCATTTTTTACTTGTTTTCTAACGATTCTCACTAAAAAAAACTAATTGGCTCACCCATTTATAAGCCTATTTTATAAGATCAATAAAACGTAATTCATCTCTCTATCACTCGGCGTCCGATCCCTCCCAGTCAATCAGATATTTGTGGTTTTCCATGTTTACAACCTCAGATAATGTTTTTACTTTATAAAAGATTGATGTTTCTTCGATGTTACAACTGATAATTACTCCTGATAATTACTCCTGATAATTTCTAATTAGCCAGTTATTTATGTTCTCCCGATGTTACGACACCCGATAATGTTCTACACGAGTTATTTATGTTCTTTCGACGTCAGGGGTCTTGACAAAATATAATTAGTGGCTTCATTATGTCATTTTCGTGTCACTTATCTGCTTTATTTCCTTCCGATAAAGGGGTCGCGTGTCATTAGCATAAGTTGATCTCCGACTCGGGAGAGAATAAAACCAGTTGCTTATTTGATTAACTAAATAGTATTATGTTATTATAAAAGGACAGAAAGTGGAGGAAAGAAGTAAAGAGAAAATAGCCAAGATGGAGGTATTGTTGCAGAATAAAATTATTGAAAACGAATAAAAAAAAACAAAAAAGTAAAAATGGTGATATGATTTTAAGGAAAATATGGAGCACTATAGTTAATATTACTGTATTTACTATAGTTAATATTACTGTATTAAAAAAAAAAGAGATGGAATGCGGTGCAGTGAAAAAGTAGGAAAAGAGTCATCTATCTGGGATACTATCTTAATACAAAAGACGTGAAATATGTTGAAAAGAACAGAAATTTAATAATGATGTATATATATATATATATATATATATATATATATGTGTGTATATATATATATATATAAATATATATATATATATATATATATATATATATATATATATATATATATATATATATATATGCATACATACATACATATATATATATATGTATATGTGTGTGTGTGTATATATATAAATAACAATACAGAAATATGATAATAATATTTGAACATTACTTCAGATGAAAGTGGTGATAAGAATAGTAATGATGAAGATACTATTTTAGTATCAAAGGATGGAATAAAGGTAAAACGAAGAGAAAGAAAGAAAGATTTGAACCAAATTTTATCCTTTCTAAATTTTATCCTTTCCAGATTTTATCCTCTCTATCTTTGTGATCATATGATACCTTCACTGGATATCTTCATCTGAAAATTAATAGATAAAGAATAAAAACAAGAAAAAATGCGCCGAAGTTTCTTCGGCGCAATCGAGTTTTCTGTACAACGTATAATGCTGCATGAAAATCTCAGCCGCGGCCCATGAAACTTTCAGCCACAGCCCGGTGGTGACCTGTGTTGTTGGCACCCCTAGCGGTGCCAGGCGCACGATCATGGCTAACTTTAAAATTACATAGAATAAAAACTACTGAGGCCAGAGGGTTGCAATTTGGAATGTTTGATGACTGGAGGGTGGATGATTAACATACCAATTTGCAGCCCTCTTGCCTCAGTAGCTTTTAAGATCTGAAGGTGGACAGACAGATAAAAAGCCATCTCAATAGTTTTCTTTTACGGAAAACTAAAAATGAATAAATGTTACTTGAAGAAGTGAATATTAATTTCTTTCTTCTTATCCTTTTTTTCCCCTTTCTCCTGCATTGCGCCAGGTCGTGAATTTTTTTCGTAAATAGAAACTAATAATAACTTGGTTTTATTCATAACATCCAGGGAATGTTTAGTGTTATTTATAATTTTCTTATTCTATTCTTAATGTTCTTTGCCCTTTCCACGTAGGACTTTCTGTTTTATTACCTCTTCCTTGACAAGCCAATAGTCTTCTCGGATTGAGTCGTTATTATGGTCCTTATACAACAACAACAACAATAACAACAACAACAACAATAATAATAATAATAATAATAATAATAATAATAATAATAATAATAATAGTAATAATAGCTGTCCAAAGTTCATTTATTCCTTAACGTTTGGGTAGTACAGCTTTTATATAATTTACCTGCTGCCACGTAGAAACTCATTCCGGGTATAATAATAATAATAATAATAATAATAATAATAATAATAATAATAATAATAATAATAATAATAATAATAATAATAATAATAATAAAATTCTTTGGTAACAGACGCAGAGAGAAGAAGATACAAATAACAAACACTCCTTGTGATTGCAAAATAGCAAAGTGCGTCTCTCCTTAACAGATATATACTCTGATTTACTTGTCTATTTATTTATTTCCTCATGTTTATCAGTAACTGAGTAATTATTGTAATTTTCTGTGTTTTTTCTTTACGCATGATTATTTTATATTGCGGAAGTTTCATGTTTAGGTTAACTGACCTTTCGGTTTGTTACGCAAGAATATGAGCACATTCTGACTAATAATAATAGAAGCATTAATAATAATAGTATGATAATAATTTCCGATTTTTAAATCAGTCAAATCTAGAGTATTGAGCACTTTATCTTAGCGACCAATTGCCTTTATATTATTCCGAAGACGTTCAGGTACAGCGGAGCTAAATATTCAAACCTGCCCCCCTCAAAGGCAATAAATAAAAGCAATAAATAAAGAGAAAGAAAATATCGGTTTAGAAAGGAATGCAAAATTCTATACACACTCCTTCTCTTCAAAGGTCAACGCGATGATGTTATCGCCAGTGGTAAGCTGGGTCTTTAATCTTTCAACGCGGGGCGAATACTTTGGGTTGGCCCATTCTGGTTTGACGTGTTTTGTATGTATGTGTGTATGTATACATGTTATATGTAAATATGCATATATATATGTATGTTTATATATATATATATATATATATATATATATATATATATATATATATATATATATATATATATATATATATATACACACACACACGCGCGCGGTATATATGACGAAAGAAAGAAATGGTTTACCAAAGATGGAACGAATAGAAGCTGAATGTTTGCATGTTTATTTGAGAGGGAGAGAGAGAAGAGAATGACTTTAATGTTAAAGGAACCTACATGGCTGATTGCATGACTCAGTGCATTGCAATCCTTTTATCACGCACATTACGTCATCTGTTGAAGTGGTACTTCTATTCCCGTAGGCCTGATGTTATTTATATGTTTAAATTATTTATATATGTATATATATGTTTGTATACACTGTATACGTACACACTATCTATATATATATGTATGTATATTTTTTTTTTAACGTTAGTTTAACCAGACCACTGAGCTAATATATATATATATATATATATATATATATATATATATATATATATATATATATATATATATATATATATATATATATGTATGTATATATATATATAAATGAACTGAGCACCAAGAAATTTCGACCAAGATGGGTGGCTCTAAAACTAGATAATGGTCACTGCCTCTATCAAACTTTAACTACTGAATAATGTATGAGCCCCTTGTGTAAAAAACTTTCGCACCAATAGACGGCCCATGCACCTCCACATAAGGCTTATGAGCAGCACATTGAACCACTGCACAAATTGCACCATTTATTTACTTTTATATTGCTTGAACTATCTTCGTTCCCTAGATGTTAAGGAACACGCTTTCTGTTATCTCGCTCTTTCTAGGATTTTCTAGCTCCTCTCCTTTTAGACTCTAACCCCTCCGAATCATAGTTCGTTTCACCAGTCTATTATCCTCCAATCTTTCCACATGACTGAGCCATCTCAAAGGACTCTGATTCATCCTCTCACGTACGCTAATCTTTTTTCCACTGTTACGAATCTTCCCATCTCTCACCATTCAAACTATTCTTAAAAAATATGTAGTTCATGAGCAATTCATTGAAACAGCTTCCAACTTTTATCTTTTAGTTTTCTTTAAGCAACTGTATTTCATTACCAAAGCGGAGAACCTGATTAATGCACACCCTAATTATCTTTTCAGTCTTTCATTATACAATCCAACTATTCTATATTTATCTATCTATCTATCTATCTATCTATCTATATATTCAGTTATTTATTTTTTTATTTTTTTATCTATAAGATGTACGGCGTGCAAAGATGAACCAGACTCTCCTCGCCCTTTGCACGTCCCCCTCAAGGATTAGTTTACCTGAGGTGACGTAAGAATCACTCGTTCCCCTTTCTACAGTTACCGGGCAAAGCATCCGATGTCCGACAGCTATTAAGGGGCGACGCGTCCGTCGCTAGGAATGCGGCGTTCTCACAATACAGCAATTTATTAGTTGACACACTTCCACGCACTTGCTAGGATCACCGAAACAGGACACCTGCATTGGGACATGTCCCCTCGAGACATTGGGTGTCTTGTTTTGACTGAGCCGTTCTTTATGACATGTGACCCCTCTCTCTATTGTATATCCAAGGCAATGACGTAACTGTACCTTGTTATGAAATACAGGAGGAATGTGAGCATTCCTTTCTATCAATGCTGTTGTTACAATTTCTCATCACTTCTCTTAAAAGAGATTATGTACTAACAATGTATATAGCCGTAAAGTAGTTTGGAAGGCCCTCATAGGCAAATTCACCCATGTACTTAACAAAAGGATACACCTTTAATTACTGGTTAAGACTTGTAACAAGTTTGTAGTTGTAGATTAATGTGTGAAAAACAAAATACTTTGATGTTTTCATGATCCTTTTTTAACACATTTACATCTTTCTGTAACATTTCCAGACGTAAACATTGCTACAGTCACTAACACTGGCTCACTACATCCCAAATAAATAGCCACCGTAACCTCTTGGTCATACACTATCCACATTTGGCGCTAACAATGGCCGCCATCTGCCACCTCCTTCCGTAATTGTCTCTAGACTCGACTTACTGACTGAAGCCTTCACCCTTATCAGAGTTTCGAACTTGTGGGTCCCTAAGAAGAGACGCCAGCGGTACCCACCAGCTTCAGGCCCTGAACTCTCCCCCAGGGCTCAAGTCAAGGCAGTAGATGACGACAGCAGCGACTACGAAGACTACGACGCAGAGAACGTCGCTCTCACTCGACAGGGAAGTGGAAGACGCCGATCTCCGGTCCTTCAGAGGAGCATCCGCGTCAAGGTAAGACTGCAGGCTGTCAACTCTTTGGCGAATGGGAATGATTTTGTTTCTCTCCACAAATGAAAAAGAATGGCATGCTTTTGATATGTGTGGCTACAGCACCATCACCAATGAAAGGCCAAGCGATAATCTATGGGTTATACTTCATTCAAGATGGCTGCTATAAAACAGTTGAGGAGCTGAAGGTCACTTTTACCCATATCTCTATGTTTGCTGTTTCGAAGTAGATTGATATTAACTTTTAACGGGAGATTTATGGTTTTATGTGTAATTGTTTTTGGATGTTGATTACTGAATTTTTGCCTTACTTTTGCTATCCTGTAGATATGTTGTAACGTTTGACGTGACAGCCGAATTTGCATTAAAAACTCTACGTTTGATGCTAGCCATATTTAACAGTATTTTATTTCTGTATAACTTTCTAGGGCTATTGAAGAGCTACATACATCACGGCGGTTTCCAGACTTCTTCAGTTTTTAGAATTATTTCAGATGATCGTGAATACTTTATCCTTTAATGATTAAAAAATAATTTCATTCATTCCATTCTCACGCCTGGAAACCACTGTGCAACCTGATAATGGCCTGAATTGCTCATGATTTTTTTCACGTCTTGTAAAGTGTATGCTAATCATTTGCAGACAGTAATCATAACGAAGCATGAGCACGTTCTCATGCTAGTAGCCAGTATTTTATTTTAATTAATCCAGCAGCGTATACCTTGTGTATTTGTGAATAGTAACACTACTTTTGGCAGTGCATATGAGGAGTGAAATCTATCATCTTGCTTCGCACTCCAAGTAAGGTTTGCCATAATACAACTTTAATGAGCGGCTATTTCATACCTCTGCTACCTCTACCTACCTCTACCCACACAATGTACCCAAGTCCCTTTCCTTTTTCAATCCTGTATACCCCGTTTATGGGCAAGGGGCATTACTTACTAATTGTAGTCTATTAGATTTCCTGATGCAGAGTTACGGGAGGCTAGGTATTCTTTTGTCCTTTATAGCTTGTATTTTCAGCCTTCAAATCCAGTTTTTATATCCTGCGTATTTCAGGGCTTCCTCATATCCTTTTTATTCTAGTTTTGCTTATGTATGTTTTCCACACCTTTCGAATGTGTCCCACTTTTACTAAAACTTTTCTTACTGGTTTTCATTATTCCCTTATATTCCAGTTATACTCACATCCTCCATATCTCAGTTTGATCTTACACGCGTGGCATAATCCACCATTAAATTGTCCAATTGTATCCTTTAGATCCTAGCTTACATTTGCCTCTTAAAAAAAATATATATATATATATATATTATATATATATATATATACATATATATAAATAAATAAATATATATATATATATATATATATATATATATATATATATAAATATATATATGTATATATTTATATATATATATATATATACATAAATATATATGTATATATATATATATATATATATATATATATATATATATATATAAATATATATATATATATATATATATATATATATATATATATATATATATATATATATATATATATATAATATATATATATATATATTGCAAACTTCACGCACCATCTAAGCAGTCCCTTAATTCCATTGCATCTTTCACTCTTCTGGATCCTCTACGTATCCTACTTTTCCCGGAAAATAACCCAACCTGCTGTTACTGTTTTTTTATGCTGTTGCCGCTGCTGTTGCTGTTACTACTACTGCTGTTCCCGCTGCTGCTGCTGCTGTTCTCTTCCCAACCCAAACCCCCAACAGAGTCTGCACGGGGCAGGCAGGGAAATTCGTCGCCGCCAGAAGTCACGTGACCATTCTAACCAAAATCCTGCCAATGTGCTGTACCGAGATTCGTTTGTGAAGGTAGTTAGTCTGTGAGTGGTTAGAGGGTGCTGGCCATTTGCTGCTAATGCATAAGTACGCGCTTAGAGGGTTCTGCTTGCAAATAGAGCAAAAGGATTGAACAAACATAAATGACGGACATCCTACAGACTGCCGTAAAAGAATTGTACGTAGGAAGGAGATAACGAGGATACATGGTTAGATGGCTGCATGCAAAGAAAGAGAGAGAGAGAGAAAAAAAAAACACAAACAACAAACGATACTGGACGCAGAGAAAGATTCTTAAAAAGATAGCAAAGAGTAACTCAGAACTGAAAGAAAGAATTAATTAACAACCAAACCTTATATGGCTGTGTTTTGACTCCTGAAACCGATAGAAAAGAATGACGGACTCCTAAGGCTGCTCGCCAAACTCAGGCAAATAAAACAAAGATAAATACTTTTGTCCTTTGCGAGGGATAATGTATTGCATGAGAATGTACTCACATTTGGTAACTTGGCAACGAGAATATATTTTCTTTTTGTAAATAGGCAACGAACTAGAGAGAGTCAGAGTTTTAGGCGCATATTTTATATTATCAATCAGTACATGTTTTTGGCTTTAGTGAATTAGAACGATGGTAGTGTATCCTGAACTTTGATATTCGAAAGATGGATTCTCCTAAAATTGATTATCAAGCATGCTCGTAATCACAGTGCATGCTTATGAATAATCAACTCGAAACTAAAATGCATGTTTGGCTGTGCATGATTTAAGAAATGGACGCCACAGCGAGAAACTTACTAAAAGAGTAAATGGGGACCGTTGGAACGTGTTTTTAATTTTTGACAGTGGAAAGGAAAGGAAATTTTCTATATAATTCGTGACTCGAAAACTGTTTATTTGTTCTCGGATAACAAAAAATTATAGACGGCTTTCATGAGAAGAGGATGGAAAGTATGCTTTTTTTTTCTATCTGAAAAAGAGGAGTTGAGAAACTTCCGCTCTCCTTTTTTGGCAGACGAAAGGTCAGATTTTGTGGAATTTTCTTTACCAAAAAAAGGCTATTCTTTTTTTTTTTTTTTACAAACGAGGGGAGGAAGTTTTTTTCCTTCCGTGAGACTAAATTAGACACATGTTATTTTTTTCACATTTTCACCACGGGAGAACAAAAACTCATTTTCAATAACTGAATAAAAATACTATGTATGTTTTTCCTTTCCACGTTTAATCGGAAGAGACATTTAATATTGCGCCTTTACAGAAAAAAGGACATGTAATACGTGAAGCAGCTTCCTGGGAATAAAAAAAAAGAAGTGTTGACCTGTCTTACTTTACCAACTCTAGAGCGACGAAGAAAAACAGTTTTCTGCGTATTTTCCCAAAATCTACAGCTGTGTCTGTATGGATAATCCAGTGTCTCTACATACTAGCAACAACCACAGACTGCTTTTTGCTTGTGCTGCCTTCAACAAGAATTTAAAAAAAAAAGGCTTGAGCGTCTTTTAGTTTAGCTTCTAGTTTTTAATGCTTTTATTTATAAGTTACTTATAATAGTTCACATGATTTTCTACATTTCTTCTTACTTTCATGATTTTAGCATATGATTTATTTTATTTGCATATTTCCTCCTTATTTATATATGTTTCATGTATGTTTTCTGTGATAGATAATCAAAGCATATTTTCTTCTCTTTTGTAGACAGCTATATATTTTGTTGTTTTAAGCCTGACCTACACAAATCCTTTCTTTTATTCCTCTTCGGACTTCTAATCAGAACTTGGTTTTCCAAATCTGCGCTTTCCCCTCATAAGTTTTCTAGGACGTAATGTGGTAGCCAGTTTCTTAAATCCTCAATATAATAGTTGACAAATTAACTTTTTAATTCATTCAACTGAATCGTGATCACGACGATGGCTAGTGTTTCCAAAGAATCCAGTCGTATACAATGGTCACGAACCTTGAGATTCTCTCCAGAGAATAAAGCTGTAAACGAAGGCTATTCATTGTTATTCTTTCCGTTCAGTTCGAAACATAAACATTGGCCTACGATTATTTCCCTTCCACACGTGACTGTTTCCCCTTAACGCTAATTTGAGACGTTAGTTGGCCAACAAACTTGTGAAACTTTCCGTTTGAACATAAATTATGATAATAGTTAGCATTAACTTAAGACTATTTCCTCGGAATCTGATCACAAGCAATGTTCAAGTTCCTTATGAGTCTATCCCTTGAGTCTTTACGATAAATATTAGCCATTACTACCCTTTAGAACCTAATCATAAACAAGGGCCATGAACCCTGTGAATCTTTTTCTCAATCGTAGTGATAAATACTGGCCATTAACCTTTTGATTATTCCCCTAAGAACTTAATCATACCAATTGGCCATTAATCTTACAATCCTATTCCCTGATTACTCAAGATAATATTAGTTCATCAGGCTACTGATCTGATCACATGAATCCTCAATACTGGCCAGTCAGACTTATAATCCTGTATCTTGAATCCTCATACTATTAGTCCATCAACCTTACAATCCTATTCCTTGTATTTCTTTATATTTATTCATCAGCCTTATGATCTTATCCATTAATCCCCTGTAATGTTTGTCCATCAACCTTATAATACTATTACTTGATTTCCTATATTATATGTCCATCGACCTTAAAATGCTATTCCTTAATTCCTTAGAATTTTTGTCTATCAGCTTTATAATCCCTCTACATGAATCCCTATAATATGTATCCCTCAATCTTGTAATCCTATTTCTTGAATCCCTGTAATATTTGTCCATGAAACTTATGATCCTATTCCTTGAATCCCTATTTGTCCACAAACCTTATAATCCTATTCTTTGAATCCCTGTTTGTCCACAAACCTTACCATCCTATTCCTTGAATCCCTATTTGTCCACAAACCTTATAATCCTATTCCTTGAATCCCTATTTGTCCAAAAACCTTATAATCCTATTCCTTGAATCCCTGTTTGTCCTCAAACCTTACCATCCTATTCCTTGAATCCCTATTTGTCCACAAACCTTATAATCTTATTCCTTGAATCCCTATTTGTCTAAAAACCTTATAATCCTATTCCTTGAATCCCTATTTGTCTACAAACCTTACAATCCCATTCCTTGAATACATGTTTTCCACAGACCTTATAATCATATTCCTTGAATCCATGTTTTCCACAAACCTTATAATCCTATTCTTTGAATCCCTGTTTAACCACAAACCTATTAATTGAATCCCTGTTCGTCCACAAGCCTTATAATCCTATTCCTTGAATCCCTACAATTTTTGTCTATCAACCTTATACTCCCATTCCTTGAATCCTTACAGTTTTTGTCTATCAACCTTATGATCTTATCCCGACAATTATTTTATCACAATAAAAGCCGACCATCAACGGTACTCTTCCCTTTAATTAACCTTCATCATAACCGCTGGCAAATAACCGCCCCTTGTTCAGGCCACAGCCCGCAACGACGGATTCCCCTCCACCGGCGTCAACAGCGTAGTGCCCCAAACCTCAGCGGCCATCGTGGTCCCACAGACGCCAACAGTCGTCCGGCAAGGACCCCAGTCCTTCAAAGCCGCCGATGCTCTCGTTAACCCTTATGCTGGGAAGGTAGGGAAGGAACCAGCTATCTGGTATCTGAGGGATGGCTGTCATCTTTTTGCGATTCCTCGGGTTTCATAGGCAATGTAATGAATGTATTGTAGTCATATATGTACACGAGAAGGTACACGCACACACACATAATATATACACACACACACACACACACACACATATATATATATATATATATATATATTTGCATATATATGTATATATTTGTATATATATATATATATATATATATATATATATATATATATATATATATATATATATATATATATATATATATATATATATATATATATATATATATGTATATGAATGTATGTACATAGTTTAACATTACCGTTTATGCAAGTGTTACAATGTTAAACATCATAATTTTTTAAAATATGGATTTTCATTCCACATTTCTAAACGTTTTATAGTAAATGACACATGATCATGTCTGCTTAAAAAGCACTATAAATTCTAAATATTACACCTGTGAGTCATTTACTGAATGTTTACCTATTTTACCAGAAAAAAATAAAAACTAATGAACCCTGTTCAAATAGAAATAAAATTTTTTTTTTCCTTTTACCAAATTCATGACTTGATTCTCGTTTAACCCAATGCACAAATATAATATTGTTTTCTGACATCACCGACCTAACTTAAATTGTCACGAACAAACTAACCTCAACTTTTTCTCCTTCGATTCCAAAGGATGCCAGGAAGAAGAGGCCTAGGAAGAAGTCCTCACGCCGTGGGGACCGCAGACGAGGAGCCAGGTCAGCCATCACCCTGGGACATTTCGTAGCCGCTCCTGCTAACCGGACCGCGCACCATGGTATGATATCCTGTTGGTATTGATCTATGATTTTGGTTATAGATTAGATGCAATGGAACACCTGCTATGAAACTGAGTAAGGGAAACCAATCTTGTACGTCACAGATAAGATACAAGGGACATATGATACGAAATTGAATAAGAGTAACAAATCTCGGATCTTTATAGTTGATAGATTTTTTTCATAGCTGATAACATAATTAAAGTCTAGATACAAGGAACATTTTTTTAAAGTTAAATGATATCAAGCTATAAAAAAGATACAAGGGACATCTGGGACATCTGATATGAAACTGAATAAGAGAAACCAATCTTGGATCTTTATAGTTGATAGACTTATGAGTTTCATAGCTGAAAATATCTTTGATTAAAGTTTAGATGCAAGGAACAATCTTTGTAAGTTAAATAATATCAAGCTATATAAAAGATACAAGGGACATTTGATATGAAATTGAGAAAATAAACCAATCTTGGATCTTTATAGCCTATGGATTTTTTTCATAGCTGAAAACATATTTGGTTAAAATTTGATGCAATAAACAATTTTTTGTGAAATAAAAAAAAGAGAAGGCAATCTATCGAGTTTCCAAAGCACATAATTTGTTGTGGCCGATAAAAAATTGGCTTTAGTTTTGATACCAGAAACAATTTTCATTTTATCAAATAAAGCAAATCAATCTATTGAGTTCTTGTAACTTATAAAAAAAATTATTAAAGTTCTGATGCAAGAAACGACTGTTATGAAATAAGATAAGACAAAATAATCTTTTGAACGATGTAAGCTAGTAAATCAGTGAAACCTCTGATTCTATGAAATTCACCAGCTTGGAAATAATGTGCAGATGAAATTGCGTTCCAAGTCAAACCACTCTCTGGAATTTTGTTAAGTGACGAATCATTGAAAGACACCAGCGCGAAAAATACGATATCGAGTTGGGTAAAATGTCAAGACATGAAATTATATTCCTGAAGCATTTCAAATTTAGCAGTCCTTAAGAAGGGCAAGCTCTGCATCTTTGACTTTAGGTGGGAACCAGATTTGTCAGTAGATTAAAACTAATTCATCAGTGACTTAAGACGGCAGAGAAATTCATTGACGATTCAAGGAAACAAAATAGAGGTTGCATTGAAGAGAATTCATTTGAACAGAGGTTTAAATGGTTTGATTAGCCACTGACTTATAAAAAAAAATCGAAGAAAGGAAGCCAAAACTCACTAACGACAAAGAGAATCCAACTAACTATCACTGACTCAGAAAAAAGCGACTTGCCAGTGACCTATGGAAATAAAACTTAGGCCAAGAGAGGAAACCAAATAGCCAGCGCGTCTTAACAATAAGTTTACCAGAGTTAAGGAAGTGAAACCATAAGGCAGTTAAGAGACCTACATTTTGTTTGTGACTCAGGAAAAGGGAGAACTAGTTCAATGATGATTTCAGAGTAAGATACATGTCTGCAAATGACGCAGAGAGAAACCATTTCAAAAATGGAACTCATATTTCATCACACTTCCCATCAGTTTTGTTAATTAGCAAAAATGACACGGAGATGTTAACGCCTTTTAAAGTATTATAACTGTTTGCACAAGTCGCTTAGGAAGGAGAAATGAAATTCATCCTAAAGAGTTTTATATTATTTCAAAGGTCTTAGTGATCTTCAATTCCCTTTAAAAATGTAGATTTTTTTAAAGAAAAATTTAAACTGACTTTATGCCAGCACTTATTCTTGCAGTTCTGCGCATCCTTTAATACATTTTTTTTCTAGCATCCCCCCGTACAAAATACTGAGTACTATACATCCTAAATAGTTAAGAATTATTATTATTATTATTATTATTATTATTATTATTATTATTATTATTATTATTATTATTATTATTATTTTCTTCCTAGTATCTGGCAGCGACATTCACGATGAATGGACCCCTGCCGCTTGGATGGACAATCTGGGATTGAACAGAAAATATACTCTCAGAAGAGGACTGGTCACCGTCAAAGAGTCTGGTCTTTATTACCTCTATGCTCAGGTAAGCTGGCCTTTATCACCTATTGCTCAGGTAAACCTCTATACTCAAGTAAGTCTGCCTCTTTTACCTCTTATGCTCGGTTAAAATGGAACTTATTTTATTCAGGTAAGCTAGCTTGCTTTTATCGCCTATAAGTTCAGGCAAGTTGGCTTACCTAAGCATACACAGATACGTACGTACACACATACAGACAATTTATATATATATATATATATATATATATATATATATATATATATATGTATATGTATATATATATATATATATATATATATATATATATATATATATATATATATATATATATATATATATATTTA